>JAHHFK020003972.1:0-223109 GCA_024533555.2 Aedes koreicus
TGCTCAGCACAATTTTTATATGAAGTACCGAAAACTTGGAGTTTTTTGACAGATACTTGAAAATCAATGCCATTTTACATATCAATCAGCAAAATTGAAATTTTACGGATCGAAATCGTATTTTTTTTACTGAAAACCAAACCATGTATTTGGTGTGTAGGTCTTTTTTATGCGTACCAAAAGTCAACCTTAATGCATTCCACATTTACGTTCCCAAGTTTCGTCGTTTCAACTTCATTCAGGTCTATCATTGATCACGGGCGGGAACAATTTCAAACGCTGGAACGCCCCTAGGTACGAAGTTGATTGGGAAACGATTTAGAATTCCTTTCCACTCTTTTCATTCTTGTTAATTTTATAATGCAAATTTATGCTCCTTTCCGACAAACACTTTTAATTGTGCACTGAGGTCTTTCGCCTCCAAGGAGTTTGATCACCGTCGTCTGGCATTTGTTGCTGTTCGAATCGAAAGAAACCAGCCAAGTTATTCCGCCCTTTTGCGTCGTTTCGTTAATTTATCCGTTCCTCGCCACGCAAAAACGCTATCATTTCTAATCATTTCGCACAAATTCTCTCCTCCCGTAGTCGAGAAACAGGCATCAACACCCGAGGCGGTCGCTTCCAATGAGCGAGCACTAAATCTCCGGTTGGCATATGCATTTGCGGGTACATAGGCCGTCTCTGAAGTCTCGTTGTTCTAATGCGTTGTTACTTGGGCTGTAAAAGTACTAGTAGGAAGAAGCCGCTTTTTATTCCCATCATGATTCTATTCACGACTCACGTGCGTCCGTATACCGGTCGGTGTGGGGGAAGCCAGACGGTTCCTTGTGTTAAAGTGCTAACAGCTTTGCCGGCAGGGAGGAGCATTCAGGGCGATGTTCGACAATGTTCTGTACGCCGGCGGTGGGAGCAGTGGCGGTGGCGGTGGCAGTGACGATGATGGGATGTTTGTAATAGTATGAGCTGTGTATAAAACAAACCACTCGCGAGGATCACCGCTCCAGTCCTATTCATACGCGACGTTTGTCCAGAAGTCCCCCCGGTCCGGTCTGCCGAGCAGTGAAGTGTGTTTCGAGTGTGGTGGAGAGTCTTCGAATACCTGTTGAACTGCCGCCACTTTAATAGGAAAGCAAGAGGCTTCCAAGTGATTGACTGACACACGCACAAGTCAAGCAAGAAGGGTGTTCGCATTAGCAAAGAAGGGGAAAATCCAGTAAGAGCAAAGTGCAGTCTTTCGTCACCCACCCGAGGGGACAAATCGCGAAAGTGAAAGTCATTTCTAAGTTGTGTGGTGTACTGGTGTTTGCTGCAAATAAGCGAAGGCTAGGCAGTGCTCGCTGCTCGTTAGTTGAAGTAAGTGGACAATTACTGCTCGAAGTGTTTCCGTTAGAGGTGTGTTATCAATGAAACTATTGCTCTCATAAATTAATTATGACATGTTTTCCAACATAAAATTTGAAGTACAGAATGCGTTGATTTAAGAGCTAAAGAAATAGAAATTCATATAGTTATTGACATGTTTTCAACTCAAAAATGCAAAACGATGCATTCCAACCAATAGTAATTTTTAAGCAAAACCATTACAATCATCAACAACAATGCTCTCTGTTCAAGTTCACAAATCAATTCATTACGAATATATGAAGAATTGAAAAAAATAAGGTGACACAAATAGCATGAAACTAGCAAACTCCGAATGAGTTTTCGAAGGCTCAGTACTATCAGTGATGATTCTAAAACAAAAGTCTGTCAATATCACATACTGTTTTCAAATTAAAATGGGGATACTTTATGGGAAACATTTAAATTTGTTCATTGCTACTATTCATGGGGGCAACGAGTTTATTAAATTAAGCGTTTGTAGAAGTGACAATATTTGTAGGCGTATAGGCTGCATGATTGATTTTTGACTTTTTTGTAAATATCCATCGTATTTCCGATTCAATCAGTGGAACGTTGATTAACCTTGTAATGATTAAAAAAAGACTGTTTAGCATTGTTCTTTTTTCTTTTCAAGCTTATTGCAATTGGTTCGCTATCGGTTGTACTGCCAAAATAATTAATTTGAAGCTTATACTTCGTGACCACTTTTGCATTAATTCCTTGTAAATTACACTAAAAATCAGCGTTTGACTTTAATGATGAATTTCATAATATACATTGAAGCTCATAATTAACGAAATAAGAGCGGGTAGCAAAATAAACGTCTACTTTGTTAAATGTTTCAACTGGCAGACCACAACTACCTTTAGAAGACATGAGCCTTACAAATAAACGAATTGATTAAAAAAAAACTTCCTTTGGTGAGTGCAATATTCTCCGGAATGAAATAAATCACGTCTATCGTTGTCAAAACATCTCTCAAGGCTCATCTTACCTTACCAAATTTCATGCTCGCCTATTAAAGGGTGTTACGATCAAAATTTGGCCGAATCAGAATGCTTGTAAATTTAATAAATGGTGTATTCGCCGAAAATCTCACACATAAAAATGTTCACCAAAATTCGTCCTCTTATCGGATTCTTTTGAAACTAATAGAAAATGAAGATCAACTAATTAGCATTAGCATTAGCATTAGCATTGACGTTTGCATACCTCGTGGATGGAGCTACGATGAGCAATAATTCGTTAAAGACATTGCATGTCACCGTGAAACGGAAACAGATATGTTTCTTCACGCAACAATCTCCACGAAGACACTCCTCGATCACTCACCTGGCAACTTCCATGCAACCGTTCGATATAGGGAGGATTTGGTATCTACCTTAAAAAGACATGGGAGACTCACGTAGCCTTCAGTAGATATCAAAGAAAAGGGAAATAAATAGTTGAAGAGAATAGTTGAACTGAATGCAAACAAATATTTAAATATGGTCGTTGGGAGCATCTAGTCTAAGAAGGTTAAGTAATGCTCCATTTCTTTTCAAACGCTTGGGACTTAAGCATTAACTATAGTCCTTGCTCCCTTTGGCTTATGATTATAGCAACAATCAATGTCCAACTAGCGATTTGAAATTGGTTCACTGTTGTAGAACCCCTAGGTCCGAAGTATACCTCGCAGTCTGCACCTTGCAATAATTCTTGCGCCTTTCGGTACCTTCCGGTACTAGTATCTTGGTTGTTGTTTTGATTCACTATGTTATTTTGACACAACATTTCAGAATGTGTTGGTGTGAGCTACGTTGTTAGGGGCGAATCATTGAGCTTGGGACCGATGTGCTAGTACTGACTGAGCCAAGAAAAATATCGTATTTGTTTGGGACCTACTGGTCTTAGAATTAGTCTATGATTATAGTGCCATTACTCGCTCTCTCAATTTTTGTTTCGTTCACTCGCGATCGATAACAGATTACGAAACTCAAATCATCAACATCCTTATTTTTCGCTGTCAAAATCGCACGTGCACTCAACCAATCATGGTTCACATAATTGTGGACGATGTTTGAGAAAACACTCGTAATGAGTTCCTCTTTTGTTGTTGTGAAATGACAGAAATTCGGCGGGAACGAAATCAATCCGGTGAAACCGTCAACTTGTACTTCTCCATTGCCAATCGCTGACAATTGATTCGTGAAAATCACGGCAAACGGATCGTTTTGCAAGGAAACTCGCCTATTTTTCGTCAACTGTTGCTTCTTTCTTACAGCCCCAAAAACGAAAAAAAAAGGGGGGGGTTGTTTTTTTCACTCATTTTTTTCTGTGGGGGGGGGAAAAAAAAAAAAAAAGAAAAAAAGAACGGAGTGTATTTGTTTTTTTTTTTTTGTTGTTTTGGTGTCTTATGGCGGCCAAAATAATGAATATAGCACATTGCTTACATAAATATCTTCTAAAATATTATTGACGCGGCGTGGTGCTCTTCATCGGTCATTCATTAATAAGGAGTGTATCGAAAATAAGCTATCCACAAACTTTCTTTCAAATTATGTTTAAAAAACCGATATTTTATTCATAAAAAAAATTGATCCTTTATTGTACGAGGTTAAACTTGAACATAATGAAGACCGGATGAAATTTAAGTTATTCCTTCACGAATTTTCGAACTTTGGATCGAATGCTCTTCATCAAGTTCCGGACAAGTGTTGCATCGCATTTTTTGGACGCTTGAGCCCAAATTTTTTTGAACTTCTGCATGTTCCCAGCTGCCTTACCAGTCTTCTTGAAGACCCTCTTCACGATTGCCCAGTAACGTTCGATGGGTCGAAGCTGAGGGCAATTTGGTGGATTGATATTTTTCTCAACGAAATCTATACCCTTTTCCGCAAGCCAATTGAGAGTGGTTTTGGCATAGTGAGCCGACGCTAAATCCGGCCAAAATAGTGGAGGTGTACTATGCTTCTTATATAAAGGCAACAATCTCTTCTGGAGACACTCAGATCGATAGATTTCCGCATTTATAGTTCCGGTAGTGTAAAAAATGGTTGACTTCAAACCACAGGAACATATTGCTTGCCATACCAGTACCTTTCGACCGAATTTCTCCACTTGAATCGACCTGTCCGCATCGCTCACATCCTCCTCAACGACGGCAGTAAAGTATTGTGGACCTGGAAGGGTTTTTGAGTCCTCCTTTACATAGGTCTCATCGTCCATCAAAACGCATGCATCCGGACGCTGCAAAAGACGCGAATACAATTTCCGGGCCCTTGTTGCTGCTCGCTTCTTCTGTTCTGCACTTTGTTTCGAGATTTTCTGCTTCTTGTAGGTCTTCAGGTGGTTTCGCCTCTTGATACGCTGGATCATTCCGACACTCGTTCTTGCTTTTTTGGCCAAATCACGTATTGACATTGATTTGTTCTTCATGATTAGATATACCACTTTCTGCTCCAGTTTCGGGTTGGAAGAACCGGGTTTTCTGCCTCTTCCTGGTAGCTCATCCAAAGAATAGTGTTCCCCAAACTTATTAATGATGGTTTTAACACTCGCATGATGAATTCCAAACCGCTTTGCCAATTTTCGCATAGTAATACCCTTCTCACTTAGCCATGTGTTCCGAACCTTAATTTTCACTTCCTTTTCAATACGCGACATTTTGAAAACGCAGAATTTGAACCGCACAAACAAGTAAACAAAAGAAAGCTGACAGTCAAACGCACAGCATGCAGTGTTCAGAGCATAAAAAACCATCACAAATACATGCGTACAACGCAAATGTATGTGGATAGCTTATATTCGATACACTCCTTATAACCATTTTAACTGCTCGCACTTTTCTCTTGACTCTATCCATTAAGTTTTATATAACAGTTTTCATGTGTGGGCTGATTTTGGCGGTTTGAATTGAGTAGGTTTTTTTGGGGTGGGGGGGGACAGGGGGAGGGGGGGGGAAACACTGTTGCTTATATATCTCGCCATTTGTAGTTCCAGAAGTGATGAAGGGGGTGCTCATTTCGCTTCCTTCCGTTTGACAGTCAAATGCTTCTTAATGCTTTTTATCCCACGGGACAGGGTGGTGTTAGTGATATAAAGTGTCTTAGTGATCCATCTATGGGATGCATTTGGATTGGCTGTATGAGTGTACAAATTTGCTCTTCCGAAGCCGTGGCCTGCGAACTTCACGAATCGTTATAAAACATGACAGACGTGAATAATACACATTGAACCAGTTTCGCTAAAATTTTCAGTAATTTTAATACTCACACGGTTAAAAAGGTACAGACAAATTTGTGTGTGCCATTTTCCGCGAGTACACCCTTTTTTAGGAAAATTATTTTTCATTTTGTAGTTCAATTAACATAAAATACTAAATATATATTCAGCAAATTGCAAGGTTCTTTGTTCAACTCTAGCCATTAGATTCTTTATAGTCACCTCTTCTACATTGCTCGGCCACAGAACGCTAGTTTGCCTTAAGAGGAAACGGCATGGGGCTCTCTTTTACAGCCTTCATCTCGCTATTTTCGAGATACATTCTACAGCAGATATGGATTTGAAAATTCAATATCCATGCACATTTGCTATAAACTCACCGATACATTTTCAACGACGTCAATGACACATGAAGCTGATATTTATAATTCCATAATCGGGAGGTGGAAACAATGTAGAAAGATATAAAAGAGAGGGAGAATAGCACGGTGTGCCGTTTCACCTTAAACTGCTCCACGCATTCAACAACCGTTGTTTGAGTCTTCTTCGGGTTCCGCTTGACGCAATTTTTCTCGATTGGGTTGGAAGTGTTTTTGTCTTTGGTTAGCGGCCAAATTGTATGAAACTCAGCCAAAAGATGTACTTTTATACAAAGACTTTTTAAACCAAGTTTCAGTCAATTTGGCCAACAAAACTCCCCAAGACGAAGAGAATCATTTTGTGCCGAAGTAGTGCTTAACCCTACATACTTTTGTATAGAGCTCTAAAACTCCCCTAAAAACGTGAAGTTATTGAGTTGTTGTAGTTGTTTATGGTGACTTCCCTCAATGCCAATTTGCCGTTTAATGCATTTACTGGAGGCAAAATGGTTTTCAAATGCTTTTTCAACTGACCATAGTAAGATAATATGATTGAGTCCTAAAACGGCATTTCAAAACAGCATTTTACGAGTTCACAAAGTCGAAATAAGACCTATGATAGGAGTAAAAGGAATTATAATTTGAGTAAAAGCAAGGTTTTGAAATCGTTATAAACAAGCTGTGTAGGTTCTCATAAACCTGAATAAATTATGAAACCTATTGGCACCTCTTGGTGCCATAATAAAACCTAATTGAATTCTAGTGGCTATTATAAAACTTTAATAAAACTTAATAAAGCTGAATGGTTTTGGCAATGTTACTTGGGCTCTTCCACTTGGACCGATTCATAATCCACACAACCGTTCTCGACCATGAAGGTTGAAAATATTGAGAAGGATAAGAAAAGTATGGTATTAGTCAATTTACGCTCTTATGACTATAAAGTATGCTCTTTCGAGGGAAACTGGGACTACGCTAAAATGGAGTATATTACTTTTACTCTCTTTTGCGTAAACTGAATGTACGTCAAAATGTGCATACATTTTACTCCTTTTGAAAAGTAAAAATGCATACTTTTTACTCCTTTTGAAAAGTAAAAATGCATATTTTTTACTTCTCTTGAAAACATGAAATATGTGTACTACATTTCGGAAAATCAATATTGCTCGAGTATTGCTGAAAACGGCTCAATTCCGTAACTCAAATTTGAAAGTGAAAAAACTTCGATAAATTACACAGCCATGTTTATCAATTAAAAATAAAAAAATAACAAAAACAGAAATTGACTCACGCTTTTGTTGTCAAGAAGAAAATGGATATAGTTTTAGGAAGTACCAGCACATTGGTCCCAAGCTCGGTTCCAAGCTTAATGATTCGTCCCTAATAATGTATCTATAAAAGCTGCATTAAGCTTCAGGGCATCAGAGACCTGTTTTGTTTCATACAGTGTTAAACATCTGTAATTACTGACAATGGCAAATATTTAACTTACCTGTCAATTTCGCGAATGCGTCTGTATCCAACGTATTGGATAATTCCTCCATTTTATGTGCTGCGACACCCTAAAACATTTCCGGGACTTAAGCACGGCACTTATCAAATTAATGCTTATTTGAAAATGGCTTTAGCATCAAGTCGGTAAATTTCCTTTTCTCAGCGGTGCCTACTTTTTACGCATTTTTCTGTCGCCGTTGACATACTTGAAAGGCCGTTTAAAATACTCTTCATACGTGTATAAAAACTAGTCACTTTCTGATGTATCAACTATAAATGAGTTTTCCAGATTTACCGTGTAAGCCGGTACATATTTGTTTCACCCTCGCCCCTTTATCAGTCAAAATCAGATTCATTGCAAAGAAAACAAACTATGAATCCGATACTGACCATGTATCGGAACCCTAGTCATAACCAATTCAAAATATTAATAGAATAATTCAAATAGAAAATGAGAATTCACATAAATGTGTCTGATGTCTGATATGTACTACCACCCATTGTAGCACGGAAACTACATCCGACAGCAATGGGCTCTCCTCTCTGTTAGACTTGATCAAACTTTAATAACTACTGATTATCCTAATCATGCCATAGTATGAAGGGCCAAAAACCGGTTGGGTGGATCGACAGGCAACTTCACTTATACGTGATATAAAGAATCTCCTTCCAACAACAAGATTGGACAATTGATCATAAGAGCGAGCTATCTAACATCTAACATTGGGATGTCCCAATGGGCGGGAAGAAGAGCCCGCCCGCTATTCACAAACTGTTAGCAATGGGGAGTTGGCATTCCCACTCTCCCCATCCAGAGTGCATCAATCGGGTTCCCTGATGGTCCCTCCCATTCCCATAAAATATTTATATAATCGTGTATACATTTATGTAAATGAAAAATACTACAAGCATTCGTATCTATTATACATGATCTTCATTCGGTGGATCCTGAAATGCAAGCAATGTAGTAAAGTGTTAAAGTGTAGAGATTTCTGGTTCCGCGTTTAAGCACGTTTTCGTTCGTTTTTAGCGACAGCAGCAATTCACCAAAATCTTGATTTGAGGTATCCTGAAAAAGGTTGTTAAATATACTGAATGTGTTCAAATGAATTCTGATGTTGTGACCGGAGACAAGAATGAAAACCCCTACTTCAAATGCAGCCGAACCCCAAATGTCAAATGCTGCCATTCGAATTTGTTGGTCAGTAACGGAAGAGTATTGCTATTGCTAGTTAGCTGCAGTATCACTTATTAACCACAAATTAAACTGCCAAACAGAAAATAAAAAACGAACCGGCACCAAAACCAGCTGTGTATATTGACATGCAAATAAGCATTCGTGTCAATCGATGATGCTATATGCAAACAATTTTTTTGTGCAACTATGAGTTCGTGCACGAGTTTTATCAGCCAGCACAAAATTAAACGTAAACATGAAATGAAAGAACAAAAAGGCAGCATCAGGAGAAAAAGAAAACCTGCTACGCGCGTCTCGTCGCTGGTTGTGACATTCTTTTCGTCTGGATAATAGTGGGCAGAATCTAAAAATGCCGTCATAGCTTTTTTTTTGTCTTTGCTTTTCCATGTGACGGTTGATGATCGAAAACATACACAGAGAGGAATTTGATGGTCAATTTTACCATGATTGGGGGTTAGGGTTAGGATGACTATTGCAGTATAGTGATTTTGAACCGACTATGATCATGGTCAAAAATACCATTAAAAATAGTTGATGCAACATTTTCCATAATGTCGGAATAGTCCTTGTTACCATGATCATAGTCAAAAATGCCATGAACGTGGTGAATTCGACCATTTTCATGGTTATTGAAACCATTATATGCGGTAGTCATCCTGACCATGATTTAATTGTCGGTACAACGATGAAATTTTTCTCAGAGTATAACACAAAATAAGCGAATGTACACAGAACAAAATAGTGAAATCTCAATGGCATTTAAATCAATATGGCGGTAAATATACGCCGCATTAATCGAAATATTGATTAAAAATTATATTTAATCAAATCATGTGCACCGGAAATCACATGATTTTACACTCAAATTTGAATGAAATGGGGTGTATTTTTCAACGATTGCTATTTAAATTAATAAAAAGGCATCAATTTTTCAATGTATTGCCATGCAATATTGAACTAAAGAAAAAAAAAAAAAGAAACAGTGTGCACTTCGAGTGACGCTTCAGTTTCAAACTTCTAGTTGCGTTGACCGGATCAAAACGAAGGTATTTCACAAAATGGCAAAATGAATAAAATTTTCGTTTTGTGCCGCAGCTTAAGGCCAGCATCGTCTTAAAAAGTAGAGAGGTTACGGAATTTTGTTCAATATTACCAAGCGAAACATTGACAATTGATCTGCATGGAACGAAATGTCACCTTCACTTACGGAATAGTCCTGCGGAATATATTTCCGAAAGTAAAAGTGACAGCTCCAATTGTATTTTTCGTTCTTTTCAAGTGGATACTGCTGCAGAAATTTCTTTTCTGGTTGTTACTTTTCTATTTCAGTAAACGGAATTTAACATGGGTTTGGGATAGAAAAAAAAATTATTTCGAGCACGATACCAACCTATAGAAAATGATTACTAATTATACGCTAGTAGCTAAATTTTATCCCGGAGTGTCGTAATATATGTTAAACGAACAAAAACACCTTCGTCGGGTAGTGGAGCTTTACATGAAAGCTGTTCGGTGTGCCTACAATTTCGGGGAGGATAGTGTGTTAGAATTGTGAATAACATGCGCGCACGGAAAAAAATCCGTTCTCATATTCCAGAACAAAAAATCACGACATCGCGAACAAACATCAATTCCAAATATGTGACTTTCTACTCATAAACGAGATTCCTTAAATCCTATTTCCATGAAAAGAATCACGATGTCGTGAACTCAATTCATGTCTGTTTGGCATTTCGTAACACAATAAAAATGACTGGGAATCATGATCCTCGATCGTAATAACGTGAACTCTTAAATCCATTTGCGTGATTTTGTTCCTCTTTTCGTGAACGTTGTTCATGAACTGTCATTTTATTGTAACGCTTGTAAAAACTCTAGTCAGTCATTTTAGTGAGGTGTAAACGAAAGTGAAAGTTTTAAAATGATTTTGAATTGAGTACCTAGAGAAACATTTCGAAAGTGTTTCTTTACAACGGTGGTGTTGGTTGGAACGCCGAAGAAAGCAGCTGGATTTTTTATTGTCTTTGGTGGCGCAGAATACAAAGCCATTAATATTCTTCATGCTATATGTTTATGCCTACAAGTATCGTTCGTATTAAACTTTAAGTATGCACCGGATTGTAAAACTTACAACAAGTAAGTTCCTGGTATCCCTCCATCAATGTCACGAGCTCTGCTTCAGTAGATGACAACAAGACGCAGCATTGTTTTTTTGATGTTCAGCTAATCAAACCTCAAAACATGTTCATCCAAATATATTTATTCGGGATACATGCCTCAATTCTAGAAAGGTGGCCGAAGGTGACTCAAGATGTTATCAGAAGCATTTCTTAACTAAACGGCCTAATCTAACCGAATGTATAATTTATAAGAATCCTAAATTTACCTTTTCTTGTTTAACGATAATTTTATTCAATGATTATTCCTTATCATATGTTTTTAATTCATACTTACAATAAAATGCAATACGCATGCATGCGTATAATCGAATACCTTTAGCATTTTTTCTACTCCTGCGAAAGTATACTCTCATGTTATTTTATAAATTCGTGAATTTTGTTCTTATATTCATGAACTATAATGTCGTTCCAAATACAGTCCGTGAACTACGTGGCTGCTTTTGTGAACTGTATCACGATATAAATCCGATTTCGGAAACAGTAATCATGAATAAGTGAACTAAATCATGATTACCAAGAAAAGTTTTCTCGTTTTCATGACACACGTTGCATGCAACTACGTTACTCTAACGTTATATTAATTTTGCGGAACAAAGTTCACGTATTCATGACTTTTGTTCATGGTGTATTTTCGTAAATGAAATTTTGACTTGTTCTGAAATTCGTGACTCGAGGTTGACGTATTCCGGAACGATTTTTTATCCGTGCGTTCAGAACATTGCCCAGGTAACTAATAAGCATTAGCATATGCAGGATATCAACCCTAAATCTACATTTCAGATGCTACAAGCATTATATTAGCATTATATCACCATCTTGAATGCTATCTGTTGTAATGTTGCATTTCAAATGCTATTTAAATGCTTGTAGCCTGTAATAAGCTTTTCAAATGCAAATAGCATTAATGAGGCATTATCATAGCATTGCAGTAAAGCAGCCGTATATTGGGCCAGAAGTGGCATTTATGTTGCATTTAAGGCGACTGAATTGCTTGATAGGCTGCCGCAAAGACGCTTTGGAACTGCTTATTGGTTACCTGGGTGATTTTCATCGTAATTGATCGATCCGGACCAATTGCGGTGGAAATTCATCTGAATGTAACTCCACTGCCCTACCGGACCTGCGCGAACTGGGAAAACTGGTTGGATTAAATAAGATACTTAAATATGAATTACAACCTTGATGGAGAATTTTTGAGGTATGCTGTTCTTCAAGCTTTTATCAAAGATTACCGTTACACAACTATGAAACAGTCACGGTAGTCGAAAGAACGTATAGTTAAATCTGTGGCTTGTCTAATCAACCCAGGCGATCAACCAGTGATTGATATTTCAAGTGAACAAAGTATCTTTACAGGAGAATGTGAGTGTAATCTATTAAATATGGTGAATAATTAAACATAAATTTGATTGATAACTCCGTTTATTATACTTTCGAAAAACCAAAAGTTTTTTAGATTAAATCCTCAATAAAATGGTCAATAAGGTAGATTTTTTTCCCAAACGGCCCAAGGCCCAAAGCAATAATAAGCTTGTTTAACCCATAAATACGCACGATGCTAAAGGATTATCATAAAAAATTTATTTCTTTTTAAACACGTTCACTGCTGTTAAACTAACAAAATGCTTCAATACAGGAATAGAATTAATTTATTTTTAAGCGTTTTCCGGTATGTTGTCTTACAGGAAAATTGCGGATTTAAGGGTTAAGAATAATTTGAATGTAGAAAAAAATGTGTATGTAGAAGTGAGCAATAATGATGTATTCGCTCAAAACAAAATGTTATTCAATGTTGCATGACACTATTTTCAAGTCATGTAAATTTATGACATGATTTAACTTTATATTCATTTTCATGCTCCAAATGTGTGCATGAAAATAAATTTAAAATTACAATTATTTTAACAGTGTACGATTACTGAATTTGTGCTTCACCTGTACCGCAATATGCTATTTGGTTAAATTTCTGGTATTTTATGTGATTTATGCCAGCAAAAACCTATTGTGACAATGTAAGACAATCGAACGAGATAGCTGGAGTCATTCAAAACATTAAATTCAGCCCTATTTCCCTTAAGCACCACAAGCTTAAACTTAGACTCCGGTAGATGAAGTAGAAACAAATCTCGAGTCAGAAATTAGCAGAGTCAATCGTCAGCACTTGGTTTGTAAAATTTCTGGTGATTTCCACGCGAACCGTGAGAATCCATTATATCTGCGATAGTCGTCGTCGGGTTATAAATAATTTATTCGATAGCGTGAGTAATCGTTGTTCTGTGATTAGCTACCTGTAACTGTAGGCTATACAGTTTCCAGTGGTGACGCAACCAACGGTGGAATTCGAATTTAACGATAGGCCATTTACTTCCAACAGAGCGCAACTAGTTAACTTTACACATAAAACATCTTTGAACCTCGAGTGAGGGCACTTCTACCATCAAAAGGGTGCACAAAAATACAACCTGACAAAAGCTACTTCCAAGATCAGCAACAACAGCATTAATCACACTTGCCCTATTCAACTACCGCGCTAATCACTGCTGGCAACCATGTGAAAGGTCAAGCGACCATTTGTCACTCGGTTGTAATTGACATTCAATAGCGATCGAAGCGCGTTGCTAATTGTTACCTTCCTGTCGCGGGCAAAGTGTGATCCACTGCAACAAGGTTGCATCATTAGTGCAGTGTGGAAAACTTTGATCTATTCCGCGCAACAACAATAACATAACGTGCAAATCAGCCACGATGGTCATTCAAATGAGAATAGTAGAAAAACCAACAAGTCAAATGTATTGGATTACCTACTATACAATATTTGAGTTATGTTTCGCTTGAATTTCGAAGTTGTTTGACTGGCAAACATTCAATGAATGAGAATCATTTTACGGGATTGTTTGCCATTCCCATTAGCAAAAGGGATGTGATTCATAGGCGGAGCAAGGGCAAATGCGAAGGAACGTTTCCATCATTCGAATAGCATCAAGCAATTCGACTTCTCCTCTCTAAAGGGGTGCGCCCTCAGCTCCCTCAGTGTACAGGCATTTGAAGATTCCAAAGCCAAAGCACGCAAGTCATGCCACATATCTCGCTTTGTGAAGATTTACGTCTGCTTACCACCCGCGAAGTGAAGATGCTTCTTCAAATTTTTAGAATAATTTGTTTTTATATCTTTCAGCTTAAGGCACCGATCACTATAAAGACCTGTATCTGATCGATAGTTCTTCTCATTCTTTTTCAGAGTCAGGTTTAAAGAAGGTCTAAAATGAAATCGCTACTCGTTGCTGTCCTGGCCCTGAGCTGCCTCTATCTGTACGCCGAAGCTACCGTAGTCAAATCCTGCCCGTGTAAGAATCAATTATTTGTGTTGTTGTTTGCTTTTCGAACGTATCAATAATGGAAATTTTTTATACTTTTCAGCTAAAAAAAGTTTGATCCCGATAGAGGAGAACACAATCGACATCAGCAACTGCGTCAAAGGACCATGTAAATTGAAGCGCAAAACGAAGGTCTCCATCAATCAGAAATTCACGCCAAGTAAGTTATAATGCATTGAACAATGCGAAAATAGAATTGTGTGTTCTATTTTGTTTCCTCTTTTCCGCCACAGCCGAGGACATTAAATCGCTAACGACCACCGTGTTTGCTGAAGTGCTTTCGCTTCCGCTGCCGTTCATCGGCGTGGATGGAACCAGCGCGTGCGACCACATTTTCGCCGAAGACGGTGAAACCAAGCTGGGCTGCCCGCTGAAGGCCGGCGTGCCGGTTGTGTACAGGCGAGAGTTCCCCGTGCTGGAAATCTATCCGAAAATGAGCCTGACCGTGCATTGGGAGCTGCAGAGTCGAGGCTCCAAGTCCATCACCTGTTTCGAGGTGCCGGCGAAGATCGTCTAAGGAAAAATCCGTAAAGTTGTTCTTTTTGACGAATGTTTTTATTGTGAAAGACAAATGTGAGGATTATCGTACTTTTAAGCAAAATAAACGTGACATTAGTGTAGGGCCATGCAGCTTTTATTCATGACCACTTTCCATATGTTTGCCGATTCATCTCAGTAATTACCCGGCAAGATTGCATCGAGAGCAGTGTATAACATCCGGCCAAAAGTCGGAGCTCATCCAAATTAGTCCACAATGAATCTTCTGCCTGTGTTCATCACAGTTTTTAGCGTTTTGCTTCTCTATCACATTTTTCGTTCAAAACCTACGGCCATCACTTTCGAGCGACTAGAACAACTCTCCGGAACAGATGTAGCTAACTTCAGCAACCTGAAGATTCTCGGTGCAAACAATACCGTTCAATTTCTCAATGGATCCTGGGAGCTGTTGCAGGATTTGGACAACAATTGGATTTACTACGAACGTTTCTATTATCAACCTCCGACGGAAATCATAGGATCAGAAAAGTTCCATCCAATCAGTGTACCGAATCGATCGTTTCGAGTGTGTGATTTCCTGAATAGCGATCAGTATAGAATCTGGTGGGCCTACAATCGCTATGCTGTCTATTATCCAGAGCCACAAACGGAACGGTGGTTGTGTCCTTTTCCGAAGGGTGAATACCGTGTGCTCTCGATGGCTTTGGGAAACAAAGCTCCACCGTGGCTGACAAAGGTTGGCGCGTATAAAATGGAGTTCGGTTTAGTGTCTAATGGTGCGGTGCGAATGATGGGTATGGTGTATTTAAGGTTAGAAACTGTAGTCACTAGTTTGGCGTATTAGCTGTTCCGTGTGTAATGATTGAAAATAAACTCATTTCTGTGTGTTATGTTTTTTTCTATTAATAACCTATCAAACAGAGCAAATAGGATAGCTAAAACGTAAAAGCCTCGAAACGTAAAATCTATCAGAAAACGGACTTTCAGAACAAATTCATGACAAGCTCAACAGTCAAATTAAAGTATATTAGGTGAGGTGAAAAGTAACCTCGTTGGGAATGAAATTTTCAGTTTAATTGTTTTTTTTTAATATTATTCAATGTAGTCCCCTTTTAACTCGATACACTTATTCCAGCGATTTATCAATTTCTTGATCCCGTTGCAGAAAAATTATGAAAAAAGAAATGGTAGAGAATAAAAAAACCATGTTCAAAACATACACTGAAACAAAAAAAAAATTTACAAGAAAAAATGATAATTAAAACATAAATTCAAATTCATTTTTTTTAAATTTAAATGGTGAAATTTGGACAAAAAGAATATTGTTTTAAATGAAAGGACAACATGGACAAAAAAAATGTTAGAAAAGTTTCCCAAATAGCAGCTTTTTGAAGATTTTCATGAAATGAATCTATGGTTTTTCAAAATACTTTTCAACACCAGAATATAATTCTACATTAAATTTCTTGTCGATATGCCCTCACAAAAAAATCTCCCTTAGAGTAATCGTTTTCGAGATATTCTGCATTTAATTTCATGAGTGCCTAAAAACTTAAGAAACACGCCCTTTTCATAATTTATTCGAGATGTTCCATCAAAACACTATGTTTTTCTTCAACACACATGGATATCCCAACATATTTTTTTTGACACTCATACGATTGGACTAATAGTTTGAAAGTTTTAGAAGATTACTTCAACATTATTGTTGAAGAAATAAAAAATTATGTATTTCTGTGGGTTTTAATCAACAGTAGATGAACATGATTGAACTTTTACTACTAATACTAAGCGGGGTGAAATTTCCTTGTGAATGAAAAAAAAATTGAATGTTTTTTCATTTAATTTAATGTACTCCCCTTTTAGCTCTATACATTTATTCCAGCAATTTTCCAACTTTTTGATCCCGCCCGAAAAGTAATTTTCCGGAAGGTCTGCAAAATACTCCTCTGCGGCGTTATTTTTTTATTGATCAGCCATCTTTTGAGGTTTGGGAACAGATAGTAGTCCGAGGCAGCCAAATCGGGTTAATACGGTGGAAGCAGAAGCAATTGGAGCCGTAAGTCCTTAATTTTAGCCGTGCTTGTGATGCTCTTGTGCACAAGTGCATTGTCTTGCAAAAACAAAATAGTTTTTTCTCTTCATGTGAGGCCGTTTTGTAACGATTTCGGCCTTCAATCGCTCCAATAATGCACTGTAATACTCGCTGTTGATGGTTTTATTCGAGGTAGTACACGAAGAGTATGCCATGACAATCCCAGAAAACCGATGCCCAAATTTGTCCGACCCATTGAGCCTCCCTAGGCCGCTTCGGAGCACTCGTGCTGGCTTCAGTCCATTTCCGGGCACTCATTCTGTTCGCTGGGGTGTAGTAGTGGTTCCAGATTTCATCAACAGTTCGACGCCAAAAGTCCTTCCGATTCCGCATCAGCAAGTCTAAACACTGTTTCGAAGTGCTCTCGCGTTCGTGTTTTTGGTCATCGTAACCGTAACCGCATCGTAGGGCCTGCCGCTGCGGACTTGATCGGAAGTGGAGTTGCGGCCACCACTAAACTCCCGAAACCAATATTTAACGGTGTAATCTGACGGAGCTCCAAAATACTTCTCCAACTTTTCTTTTGTATCCTTCGCCGTTTTGTCTCTCAAAAAATAATGTTTTAAGAGAGAACGAAAATCAATTTTATCCATATTCAACATGATACCTGTTGGGATACGGTTGACTCACCGGACAAGCGGACGGACGGGGGAAACTTTACGGGTAATCAACGCGCAAAAAAAACTTTATTAAAACGGCTATTTTTGGGGAGCAAGTAAAACAAAATGGACCGAATGCTTTTACTGTTCAATTTGTCTACTTGACTACTTACGAAGATGTTTCTCAAAATCAGAAACTCCGAAATCCGTCCGGTGTTTTAGGTAACCATCCTTACAAATGTTTGCAAGAAGTACCATTCGCGAGACTTCAGCTGATTGTACATGTTCGAGAATTCCGGTGCTTCTGACTGGAAGATACGGTTCATTTTGTTGATAAGGGGCAATATGTAGCTCAAAAGAAGTGGAGAAGTGGCTGCATCATCGGATCATTAAGATGACAGAGAATGCATTGTGTGGCTTGATTGCTGTCGCAGTTGGATTGGAACGCGAAAAACAACACGAGCTCCGCAAACCGTTCCAAATTCCTTTTGACAACTGACTCCAACGAGCCTTTGCCTTTGAAAAGGCTTATGAAAATCAAACGACAAAGGCTTCAATTCCAAGATACTTTGTATCATCAGGAATTCCTTGGATCGTATCAGATTGGATCACCTGTGCCAGGTACAATGGCAGCTTACCGCATGCAAAGCTTGCACAAGAAGCCATTACATTTGATAATTATAAAATGGAGACAGTCACGTTTCAGCAGCTTCTCGACGGATCGGTCAGAACCCATCATTACCGATGCTCCATCTGATCCAAGGCTCACAAGCCTTTTTTTAATTGGTACCATCGATCTGGAATTGTTTAACAATTGCAACAATAGGTTTTCGATTAGCAAGATTATACTAAACATAACAAAAAATCATCACGTTCGAAATAACTATGCTTAAAATAGCAAAAATAACGATCGAGAAGTTATTTTTGCTATTTGAAGCATAGTAATTTATTCTTTCCAAAATTCTTCAGCCTAAATGCATGAAAATACTTCTTAATTGGAAGAACAGTATTTTTGTAGAAATTCTCTTAAGTAACATTGAGACAAACACTTCTCCAGAGGAATACTTGAAAAAATAGTTGAAGTATTTTCTGGAGAACTATATGTAAGAATTCCTGAAGACATTTAAACAAAATTCTAAAAATAATTCAACAAACCCCCTTGCGTATTTTACAATTTTAACATGAATTAAATATATGAGATTATGGAATTTTGTGCAACAAAATCTTCTTAGATTTTTCCAACATATCAGGATTTTCTCCAAGAATTAATTATGGAATTATCTTAAAGATGTTGTGTAGTTCATTTAGGTGTTCTACAGAGATTCCTTCAGAATTACAAAACTTCACAAGTTCAGGGATTCCTTCAAAAAAAATCATCACAAGAATATTTTGAAAAACTGCCGATGAGATGCCAGAAGAAGCTCCTAAAAGAATTCTTGGAGGAATGCCTAAAAACTTCTGACGAATACCAATAGAACGCAAGAAAGAATATTTCATGGAAAGTCTGAGAATTTTTCATAGATTCTTTGGGAAATTCTATAAAATTTTCTTAAAATATTATCACAAAACATTTATGGACAAATCATTTTGGGGCACACACACAAACTGACTTTCAGACTGTCATCTATTACTGTAGTGTTAGCAGGGGCTGGATAGTCAAGAGCAAAATGGATATAGCACATGGTTCCCAAGCTCGGTCCCAAGCCTCATGAATTGCCCCTAAAAATCTAATTCACAACGAACAACCTTTCGTAAATTCTGTCAAATTAACATAGCGAATCTAAACAAAAACAAAGTTTCTTCTACAGAAAAGCGGAAGAATGTATTGCAAGGTGCAATGTGTCAGATGCACTTGGGACCAAGGGGCTTTACAACAGTGGGCCAATTTTAAATCGGTATTTCCTATTGATTGTTGGTGTCAGTGTCAACTGTTTTCTTTTGCTTCATGGGCCTAAAACAGCACAATGAAAGTAGAATTGGTAAAAGGAAGGATCTTCTAATGTAGAAATATTTTTAATTTGAGGTTTTTTAGTGGACAAGTAATTGTTAAAAATCTTAAAAATCTAGGTTTATCTCTAAAATCTGTAATCTTCACATACAGATATCTGTATGAAAAATATTTAAAGAATCTGTGTCAATCTAGATAAATCTGTGCATGTGGCAACCCTGGTCGCTAGCGAGTGGCTGGCTGGACAGCCATTTTTAATGCAGTCGTGTGCTATACCAAGCTCGTGGCAAATTTATGAAATTTGGAGGGAAACATGTATGATCCAGTTGGTATTCATATCACGATTGTATATGTATAGATAGATATGTAGATGATTTCGAAATATATGTAGATGATATAGATAAATATATAGATGCATATGATCATGATGTTGATATATGTGTAGATTAGATCTACAGGAGATAGTGTTTAGCGCCCTGAATCCCAAATTTCGACAGAATGTCAATAATTATTATATGATGTATTTCACATAAAAAGATCTCTTCAGGGCTACTATAATGATTTTGAAAGAGTGTTATACTGAATTATTATAAGAGTTTGCTCATTGTTTCCGCATGACACCTACCTAATTCGTAAATCCTGGCCGATCTTGAATTTCGCACAATTTCTGTTCGATAAATACCAAATATTTCGTAAAATCATGTTTGGGTATAGAAAATAGCTCAGGGTCGTTTAATGTTTGCCTTTTGCAATAGCAGCCCGATGATTGCTGGCATGTTATGATTTCCCTATTACAGACATAATTTTACTATAACAAGTTGTTTTAATTTTTTTGGGCCCTAGAAATTTTACTTAGAAATGGTCACCCGAATGACAGACTCAAATAAATACGGGTCTAATGTTTTTCGATAAGAAACAAAACTACCGATTATTATGAAATTTTGCAAAAACGTGTATGCTTTTTTATGGAGTTGCTTGCTGTACATACATAATTATATGAATAAGTCAAGCTCCCAGTATTGGAGAAACCATCAGGGCACCCGATTGAAGCAGATTGGATGAGGAGAGTGGGAAAGCCAACTCTCCAATGCTAACCGCTTGTGAACAGAGGGCGGGCTCTTCTCCCTACCCTTTGGAGCATCTTCATGTTAGATAGCTCTTTTTTTTTTGACTAATTGTGCAATCTTATTGTTGAAAAGAGATAGTTTATGTTCTGCGTTACAACGTTTTGCCACCAAACTCGATTGAGGGCTATTTGTCGCCAGTTCCTTGAAAGTCCCAAACTACCAAGATCCTGATCCACTTTCTACAATCATTGATCTTATTGTTGTTTTAACAGTAGAAGAAAGAGAACCAACATTATATGCATAAGACTGCCAAAACTGGTCGTTTGAATGGTTGTCATGAATATGAGTGCTTGAATACGCATGAGAATCTCAAGCATTGCCTTATTTAGACATGGGTTTATTCACGCAAGGTGTCTCAATGAGTGAGATTGGAGCATGATTTCCGAACACTAATCATATTAAATTCATAGATATACTCAATGTTTATGCATAGGCCTTTTCATTAGACGTTTTAAATTTTGTGTTCGGTATTTTTTTGTTTTTTTGGGGTTTTTGTTTAGGGGCCGTTTTTAAACCCCGTGGAATCTTTTTTTGAAAAAAAGCGCCCCCCCCCCCCCGCGGAGTTTTTTCTTCTTTTTTTTTTTATAAATTTGGGTGCGGAGCTAGAATATGCAAAACAAATTTAGGTTATAATATTAATATGTATAGTTTGATCATGCCAAATTATAAATCTTTCAAATAATTAATAAATTATTCATTTGACGTTTGGCTGGAAGACAGTGTGCAGTTTCAGTTTGTTATAAAATTAGCATTAGCATTAGCATTGACGTTTGCACACCTCGTGGATGGAGCTACGATGAGGAATAATTCGTTGAAGATATTGCATGTCACCATGAAACGGAACCAGTTACTGATACGTTTTTTCACGCAATAATCTCCACGAAAACACTCCTCGATCGCTCACCTGGTCACGTCCATGCAACCGTGTGAGATAGGGAGGATTTGGTATAAACCTCAAGAAGACACGGGGAACCACCGTAGCCTTCAGTAGATATCAAAGGAAAAGGGAAATGAATAGTCGGAGAGAATAGTTCAACAGAGGGCCCTGTTTGGTGTACAGAACAAAAATTTATTTATATGGTCGTTGGGAGCATCGAGTCTAAGGAGGTTAAGTGATGCTCCATTTTTTCTCCAAACGCTTGAGATTTAAGCATTAACTTTAGTCCTAGCCCTCTACGGCTTATGGTTAAAGCGCCATTACTCGCTCTCTGAAATGAGAAAAATATCTAAGTACGGGTGTTGAAAGAGAACTTATCAGATTTCTCGGACTGCAGAAACAACATTGCATTACCTTAACGTATTGTCAAGTTAGGTTTCTTCTCTATATTTTGAAAATTTGCTCTGTACGAATAATAGAACATTTGATCGATTGAAAATGTGGGGTGTGAGTTCGACGCAAGCCTTCCATCACAATGAAGAGCAGTAACTTGTTTATGTTTAAAATGGCTTTTTTAGAAGTTTCTTTAACTGATTTAGGACAACTTGGAATGAACATTGTGACTGTATAGAAGGAATTAATTTCACAATTTTCTAAATTATTATTTACAGGGTAGGCCTAAATAAGTAACGCAGTATTTTGTTTCAGTGTGGAATTCTTCTAGCCATCGCAAGAGCCATCTGGTTGCCAACACATTAAAGAGGGACTGATTAATATGTAAACAATCTAGTGTTCGCTAGATTCTGTCGACAGGAAGGGCCTAAGACAAATATGGATTTCCAAAGACAACGGATTTTGCAGTTGCATTTGGCGGGAAAGCGTCCCACACGGTAAGCTTCCTTTACCCATTAATGGGTACGATTTATTATTATTGTTATTCCTCCTGTGGAAATTTTTACCCATTTTACCGTAAAACGGCGTCTGCCCATTTAAATGGGTAGACGCAGTTTTACGGTAAAATGGGTAAAAATTTCCACGGGAGGAATAACAATAATAATAAATCGTACCCATTAATGGGTAAAGGAAACTCACCGTGCAACCAGAAACTGGTCGAGACCCGGAAGGAAGGAATATGCTGCACATTAATCGACCGGTCATTGAGAAGATGGAGGACGAGAGAAACCATCGATCCAAAGAAAAAACCAGGTCGTCCTCGCAGTGTATGTACAAAACGGCTTGTAAAGGCGGTGCTTGAGCGAATTCGCCGAAATCCTTGTCGTTCTTCATATAAACTGGCTCAGGATATGAACTATCAGATCAGTTCTCAAAGAGGATTTGAGATTGGTGCCATACAAGAAAAGAAAAATTCACGAACTTTCGGAAGCCAACAGGAAGAACAGAGTCATTTGTTGTCGCGAATAACTTCATCGGCACGGTGATTCCATGATTTTGTTTTCGGATGAGAAAAATTTCGTATTGCAGCATAGTTTCAACGCTCAAAATGACAGGGTCTATGCAGCGAGTATTCAGGATATCCCTTTTTCAATTCGCGCAGTTCAACGCTTTGAAGAAGCATACTTCAATGATGTTCGGTAACCGCAAATGGGTGTTTCAACAGGATTCTGCGCTGTCCCATGGAGCAAAGATTACCCAAGCATGGTTTACCAAGAATTTGCCAGACTTCTTTGCCAGATGCAAATCCTCTTGATTTCTCTATTTGGGGAATCATGGAAGCTCACTTTCGAGATCTCAAACCAATGTGTATTGAAACATTCAAAGCTACCATACAGAAGATATGGGATGAAATCCCCGAAAATCAGGTACGTGCCGCTTTAAATGCCTTTCCGAATTAAGGCAATAAGCATAAAGATGAAGGCGATAGAATCGAAATGAAGATATGTACACATAAACAATAAAATATAGGAAACAGAATAATAAAGAAACATTTAAATTATTTGTCTTTTCGTGGGAGATACAGTGTGTTCCATGCGTCACTTATTTGGGCCTATCCTGTAAAGAAAGCCTCTCAAAAAAAAAAGAGGGGGAAGGAGGGGGAAAAAAGCAACATAAAACAAAACAAACATCAATTAAAAATAATACTTTTTGTTTTTTTTTATAATGATATTTTTTTAGTGGTGATTGTAGTGGCGTTGCAATGCGTTGCATTGTAATTTAATAAGCCGGAGGTTGGACACTGGAAGGTGTTATTATATTTTCTTTATTTTTTTTTTTTTGGTTGCTTATGTAAAGCTATTTGAGAAATAATAACTCTGCCACCAGGATTCAAAGAATATAAACATAAAAACACCTCTCGCCCACGGCGCAGAGGGAAAAAACAAAAAAAAGAAAAAAAAAAAAATACAACATAAAAAAAAAAAATAAATAAAAAAAATCTATATATATATTTATTTTTTATGTGTATTTTTTTTTTTTATTAGTACAGGGTGCGGCAGAAAATAATGCGAAAATTTGTTCTACTTCTTTCAAATCCCATTTTCAACTAATTCAAGCAATAATATAAACATTTTCGAGTGCAGTTATCTTTATAAAGTCCTTTTAAACAAATTTATTCAATGTGTCCTCCATTTTTATTAATAACATCCTCGAGCCGACGCCGGAGGCCAGAGCATGCCTTTCGGACGTATTCCTCCGACATTTACTGCCATGTGCGTGTTATGGTTGACTTCAGGGTTTTCACACTAGGGTGTGATGTTTTGCAGGCTCGTACTTCAGCATATGCCCAAATCGAATAATCCAACGGATTAAGATCTGGACTGCTAGGGGGGCACAAATCCTTCGGCCAAAACTTCATGTTATCGTTCAACCATTGATGGGTTCGATTGTATGTGTGACACGGCGCTCCATCCTGCTGTAGGACAACGTTTTGGTCCTCGGAGAAGTTGGCCTTCGCCCAGGGAAGCACTTGGTCCTTTAAAATACCGATATACACTATTGATTTTACCTCCAGCATCACTGAAAACAGGCGGCATTTTCAAACAGTTGGACGCCACCAAGCCAAACATCATGACACCAGCCGGATGTTTGGTTTGAAATTTGAATTTCACTTTTTCCGGAACGTTCTCCATTTTCTGTGGTGAAATGAACCGGTCCGTGCGGCTGTTGGCCACAGCATCGATGCTGAAAAGCTTTTCGTCGGAGAACAGAATTATCATTTTTTCCTTCTTCAACAAGGAAAGCAATCTCTTGGAACGAGTCACTCGTAGTTCCTTGACCCGGTCCGTAATCAAGTGGCGTTTCACTCTGGCTCTGGAAGATGCATGCAGGTCTTCTTTGATGATTCTTCGCATGGATTTCTCCGAAATATTGGCTTCCTTTGCAAGTTTTCTTATGGAACGCACCGGATTGCAAGCAATCTTTGCACGGACCGATTTGATCACGTTCGGCGTGCGTGCAAAGCGCGGACGTCCGCTCCCCGGCTTCTCCTGCAGGGACTTTTTTATGCGGTAAAGTGTTGCCAAATGGCACCCTACCACCTTGGCAATCTCTTTCGGCTTCTTCTGGGCGAGCAACAAACTGGTGATCACTTCTTTCGCGAACATTTTGACGAATTTGCAATAAAACAAATAGAATGTTTGGATTCAGCACTTGAAAGTAAACATAAACAAATACACTTTCGACAGAAATTAGTCACTAGCTACACGAATTAACCCAATACTCTAGTTTGAACATTTTCGCACTATTTTCTGCCGCACCCTGTATGTTGATGTAGCTTTTTTCAAATCATTCAAAACATTTTAAAACTTTTTTAAAAGGGGAAAAAACCCCTTCGAGAAACATTCCCACATTTTTAAAAACCCCCCCCAAAAAAAAAAAAATTTCGGAATTTTGTGACCCACCACCCGCTTTTTTTTTTTTTTTCGGCTGGGGCAAAAAGCATATTTTTTTTTTTTTGGGAGGGAAAATTCTTCCCGCCCCCCAAAAACTTAATAACCCCCTGTTTTGTAACGATTCAAAATAATACATTGGCCAAATATTGCGAGAAAGCAATAAATCTTTTTGAATAAGAATATGTTAACTGACTGACCAATGACTGGTCTTAAAATAGGAAGTGCCACACAAAAAAAGTTTGTCTGAGTTAGCGATTTGTTTCATTTTGAATTCTTCTCTCGGTAAGTTCACCGAATAATGAAACATTTGATCACTGATTGCATCTTTACACAACAGTACATCATTTTCCAGAGTGACTTAGCAATGAGAATATTCTGGAACTATCAACCAAGCAGTACTAAAGACATCTTATTATGGAGTTCAAATTAGACAGGAATAAAACAGTAAGATTATAGGTAAATAGAAGGATACGGAAAAATACTTAGCTGATCGATCCGTGAATCAATGGATCATCATCGGGGATGCAACATTGTTACTCTTGCAGGCAGTAGTCACAAACACTAATGTAACTCAGATTCATCTAAAACTTATCAAAATCACACTGACCAGGCCCATCCTACTATCACGCCAGTAAAAAACAAACAAACTGCAGTTTCAGTTTGTTATCAAATGAGCCCAAATTTTCAACCGTACTAAAATAAGAAATCAGAGGACAGGAATACTGAACATCCAGTAATTAGAAAATAATCCTGGCCTCAGTTGACCTTGAACTTGAATGCAGCAAACCAAGCATTGCTGATAGGAACCACATTTGACAATTTGATTGGAATCGAACTGCTGGTCTCGGCTGATCTATTATTTTAATATTTTGAAACCGTACTAGTTGGAGACCTTTTGTAAATTTCCCAAGGAAAGAACCAAAACAAACCCTTCAGAAAAGGCATGAGATGAGAACAAAATCAACATTTTCTTCAAAGAAATACAAATCAAATTCTAGCGCATCTGGTGGTGACTGGCGATAAATGGACTCACCCACAGTTAGCATAGCTGGGATCAAATGAGCCGTCCATAAAATATATTATAAGTCAAATGTAAATCATTAGTTCCTATTGAAGGCACAGAAAGATCCTGCCATCTTTCCTTCGTTTTTTGTGCTTCAGCTACTCTTTGACTATCCGGTCACCCAGTTACATCGGACGGCCGGAACCAGGCTCCCTTTCGAATCTATTTTTCTCGTCCAGCAAAGTGGTAGTAAGAACATACCATCGAATGGAGCTTTATTGCGTCTTTCGCCATGGCTTCTGTATTTTGGCGATGCATATGCGAAATCAAAACCAGATGGCAGGAAAATCGCACAAAATAGCGATGAAAATTCTCTTTTTTTGGACAATAGATAAAAAAATGATCACAGTGATCAAAATGCCCCACCACGGAATAAAACAATTAATAAAATTCCAATGCCCGCGAGATAAGTAATCCTCTAAACGTTATCTAAACAAGTAATACTTTTGCCATCAAGAACAACTCATTGAAAAAAAAAAGGGTAATTCATCCATTTCATCGTTGATAGTTTACTCTCGTATTGTTCAGTAATTTTAGTTACACAAAATATATCTCTCTATACACATATCCGTCTCAGTAAACCGGTTCTATTCAGATTCCAGCCATTAAAAAAAACTCCAATAGAAACGGCCTACTGAGGCGTTTCAGGAATGGTCAGTACCGTCTAGGTACCATCAGTCTAGTATCCGAAACCATCCACAGATGGGGCACTGAAAGATCTTCCTAACCGGGGCGAGAATGGCAAATTGCGTCCAAGTCGTGGCGCAAACGGCGGTCTGGAGTTGTTGTCGTTCGCCGATGCATCACGGCGGCCAAGTCTCGGGGTTGTTGTGTGATAGAAGACCGGTTGTGGTTGTCTCAAAACACGACCTGTTAATAGAATTACGGCATACGGAGTTCCTTGGGCGATCTCTGCCGCCAAATGTTGAAGAGAGTCCCCAGAGTATGACAATGGAGTTCCATCCATTTCATCGAGAAACTCATCATGTAGGCCCGATGACATTGTTCTACGAATAAAATAAATCCAAATGTGTTGCTTGCAGTGTCATCGATTTAAGTTATATGAACCTTTTTCCGAGACGAGGTCCGAACCACATTGCCGCAGCCCGTTTACTCAAATCTTCACTGTCTTTCACCGATGACAGGAAATTGGTAATTTTCTGCTCCTGTAAGATAGGCACAACGATTATCGTCCAAATTCATCACCGAAAAAGCACACACATTTTACATTTGAATCTGGCACTTCTGCGCTGAACGCATTCCGTATGGCCAAGAAAATGCAGATCACGTTGAAAAAGAAATAGAACTTGAACATTTCGACCTCACTGTTACTAAAAAAAACCACTTGAGTATCACAGTTTTTGCAGACAAATGTGGACAATCTTGACCGTTGGACTTTGATTTCGCTTCTGGATGAAAGTCACATACCAGTGCTGGATTTTATACTGCCATCGATCTCCAATCCCGGGAGCAAGGGTATATTCAAATTAAATTTATTTTCTCCCTCACAACTGCTACCCAAATGTCAGAGAACAAAAATCTCCTGCAGAGTATGCAAAACATTTCTTGCTAGCGCGAACGTGTAGTGCCCACATGGTAGAAGTTAATTTACGCTTCCATGTGTCCGGTGCAAGAGCAATCCAGCTACTCCAGACTGAATAGACCATTAATCTCAATCTTAAGGTGTCAATCATGGGATGCTGGCTGCCCCTCCTTCCCTGCACCAACTGGCCAATCGTTTGCATTGTTTCGATGGAGAAATAACAAAAGGATTATCGAGGACATTTCGACTTGACAAATGTGCTAAAAATAAGACATTCACTACTGCCAAGAGAGGTGACACGCTTCCGGTTTACGTATGAGCTCAGCAGGCGGTGCTGGGAAATGTCTGTACATACATTTTTTTCTGGCAAAAGCTATTTTAATCGGTTGTCTGTGTGAAGTTACTCAATCTTATCAAGCACTGCTTAAATTGCAAACAAACGGATTGAAATGGACTATTGAAGCCCATGCAGCTGCTAAATTTGCATCAATGATTGTATGATTGTATGGACTTGCCAATGGTAAAACATGAAAGTGCTTATTAATTCACCATTATACTTACATGTTGTTTGTAACGGTCTGGCGTGGTAGTAAATAACGACGCGTGTTGTACACCGTCGAGAATTTTGAGCGCATACATACTGCAACTAGGTACTGGTCCGAGTCTATATTCGCGCTGCGGTAAGTGCGAACGTTGATAATATCGGAGAAGAATTTCCCGTCGATTAGAACATGGTCAATTTGATTCTCTGTTCGTTGGTCAGGTGATCTCCAAGTGGCTTTGTGGATGTCTTTACGGGGGGAGAAGGTACTTCGGACTACTAAACCACGGGAGGCCGCAAAGCCCACGCATCGTTGGCGATTATCGTTCGATATGGTATGTAGGCTGTTAGGCCCTATTACCGGTCTGTACATTGCCTCCCGTCCTACCTGAGCGTTCATGTCACCAATGACGACTTTTACGTCCCGCTGCGGGCAGCTTTCATACACCTGCTCTAGCTGCGCGTAGAACGCTTCTTTTTCGTCATCGGGTCTCCCGTCGTGTGGACAGTGTACGTTGATGATGCTGTAGTTGAAGAATCGACCCTTGATCCTCAGCTTGCACATTCAAGCGTTGATCGGAAACCATCCAATCACGCGTTGACGCATTTCGCCCAGCACTACAAAGCCGGTGCCCAGCTCGTTTGTGGTACCACAGTTCTGGTAAAAAGTAGCCGCTTGATGCCCGCTTTTCCATACCTTCTGTCCTGTCCAGCAAACCTTCTGCAGTGCTACGACTTCTAAGTTACGTGTTTGAAGTTCGTCGTAGATTATCCTATCGCAGCCAGGGAAGCAGAGCGATTTGCAGTTCCATGTTCCGAGTTTCCAATCGTAGTCCTTAATTCGTCACCTAGGTCTTTGCCGATTGTTTCGGTCCGTATTAACTTCTGTATTATTTGTAACATTGATTTTTTAAGGGCGGCTTGTTGGGCCTTCCCCAACCCCCTGTCTCGCTGGAGGACCATCGTGCACAGCACTGTTTAGAGTCCCACGCTGGCACGAGGACGATGATCAGCCGCTCCCAACATGGAAAACAGACCCTGTTTTGAGCCGCCCCTAACATGGAGAACAGACGCTCAGATAGACTGGGCCCTTTGGAAGGGGGGCCCCCCCCCTCCCCGCCAACGGAGAACCAACCCAACCAAACAACATTTTTATTATAAGAAAAAAATTTTTTTTTTTGTGTGTTTTTTTAGTTATATTGATTAATAAAATAAAAATATGTATGGGTGTGTCGCGGGGAGGGGGCCGGGGGGGTTGGTTTCCCTTTTTTTTCTTTGCTTATTCCTCCCCCGGGGGGGGGCGGGGGGGGGGGGGGGGGGGGGGGTTACAGGGCGAGGGGCTAAGGATCGGAGTAGTTTCTTTTTTATACAGTTGTAACCTATCCATTGGTTACATTGTGTATTTTTGTATATTCTGTAAATATTGTTAAATTTTGCGTTTGATTTTGAATTTTGTAAATATATTAATATCAGTAAATTTTGTAAATATATATTTGAATGTTTTCTCATTTGATAATCATTTAGCTAATAATAATAGAAAAGGAATCATAATGAATTGAATAGTAGAATTAATAAAAATGAATTAACTTATTGAAATGAAATTAAATCCATAATCGAATAGCATAACCCTGTCCCCATCCTTGACATCCCTATTCCCCCAGTTGCCATACCAATAGTTACGCTCAAGGCAGTGCGTTACCACAGTCGACCTTTACGGACAATGAGAGAGCTCCCATACAGTTATACAAAACAGCTGATATAAGGAGCTGTCATCGCCGAGGTCGGGGCTAGTAAGGTAAAAATTATCAGAACAGTCGAAATTCTTTGGTGCGCGATTTTGTTGAAACGATCGTTTTTCTTTAACTTTTCGTGTAGTAAAAATTGTTCAGTGCTATTCGCTGGTGTCGACCGGTGCATTTTGGAGCCTTGGACATCGAGCGGGCAAAGGTCCGGGTGTCATCCATTCCGAATCGGTAATACAGGTGCATTCGCGCCGAATCAAAGCCGGCGGATAAGAAGCTCCGAAGAAGTTTGCAGACCGTGGGACAATCAACCCATCGAGTAAACGGCAGCAGTTCCGGTAAATTTCCCTTCCCTATCCTTCCTTCTTCCCCTTAATAATATCCAGAATAAAACTCAAAAGAAATATGCAAATCAAATTCTAAATTAATGCTCTTTTATTTGTTGATAACTAATTCCTTTTCTCTTATTTTTTCCTCTTCCTTTGATTGCTCCACCTTTGATGAATCGTGAAAGGGAAGTTTACCCGCCCAATTCCAGTCGGAGCCAATTATCGACCCTGAATACCAGGTTAAGCCAGAAGGGACAAAAAAAGGAAAGTCCCTAGTGAACAGGCCGATCTGGCAAGTGATAACTAACAAGGTACGCGAAGTACCAATGGTACGCATTGTCCAGTCATTTACCAACCAACAAAAAAAACAAAAAAAAAAATGAGGTGGGTTATATCAGGGATATAACGGCGGGGTTGGGGGACCGGGGTGGGTGTATATAATAATTGGTTCTTTATTCTATATATAAATAGTTGGATTATAAAAAAAAATGTTTTTAATATTTTGCTTTGACACCTTCTGAAATTTCTTTTGAAATTTTCTACAACTCGAGCCATTGCTTTTTCAGTTCAGTTTAATAAAAAAACATTTGGGTTTAATGAAACATCTCTGTCGAATTTACTACTGTCGACTGAATTCCTCTAACAATCCAAAATGTACTATTTTTGATAATATACAAAGGTTATTTAGGATAAATCACGCGCATTCCACTTAAACACAAACTTCTTTATTGTAAAATTTAATTGGTCTTTTAATTCAATCCAGATAGTAGTTTAGCCGCTGTGAATGGCCGACGGCAAGATACTTGGGATGATTATAGTAATCAACTTGTCACAAATGTCGTTTTCCGCTTGGAGGTTCGGCTTTGGAGCGGAAGCCGCCCGCGCGGATTATTGATTTTTATGACAGCAATAGGTCAAGCGGGGAAACTTGTAAAACATTGCAGCCCTTCCTTCTCGTTTGCCGATGAGCAAGCGCAAGCGATAATATTCGAGCCAGACGCACAATCGCGAGAAAACGAGAAACCGAAAAACACAACCGTACCTGCTGCTCAATCGAACTTGAATATCCGAATGCAATCATTTTGGTTCAAATCGTGTGCTTTATACTGGTGTTGATAGCATTTCCTCTAAAGAAGAGAGGCACAAACATGTCGAACGAACCGAATTTCACAAGAGGGGACGGGCTTAAGTTATAAAACCAGACACCGGCAACAAAGCAAAATAAATTTGCAGCTGTGTGGCTACCCTGATAAAAAAATTACCTTAAACGAACGATATCACAAACCCTCGAACCATTTCTTTAATGGTTTGGATGATACCCCAAATAGGTCGTTAAGAAAAATAACCATACGAAATGTATTAGGGTATGAATACAGCCATACATGAAATGCCCGGGAGCACCACATTCCAGAAACAACACAGGTGAGCAACTCTTTACCTATTGATAGTCTCACTAAAAATTTGATCCGTCGACGCAACACCACTCGCAGACAGTATCAACGTACTGGTCTGCCTGCCTTAAAATCAGAGTGCAATCGTTTGAACAAAATAATCAAGGCCAGAATGGTGGATCTCAGAAACAATAATTTTGCCAACAAAATTCGCGCCCTCCCAGATTGTGCAAAGCCGTTCTGGAAAATAACAAAAATTTTAAAAACTAAGCCTAGGCCCATTCCACCGTTGGTCCCACTAGACAACAATGACTCTAAGGATCGTTTGATTACTCCCACTAAGAAGGCTACTGAGATAGGTCGACACTTTGTCAGCTCACACAATCTTGGTCAGAACATCATCAGTCCTCACGAAGCTGCCGTTAACGAGCATGCAAATAACTTCCATCTATGTCCCAATGACTTTTCAGAGGAACTAGAAATCCCAGCTGACCTAAAGGGTGTATTCGATAAAAATTGCACACAGAAAATCTTCTGTAACTTTTGAATCGTTTAAGTAACCTAGAAATTTGAGTAGATCTTATCCATAGTGTATTATTTACATCTGCCAAGTTTCATAGTTATACATTCAGTAGTTCCAGTCATGTCGTCGAAACAAGAAATTGTCCGTGAGAAAATTTTGTGCACTCACAATCAAAATCCAGGGGCGTCCCACCGGTGGATTGCTAAAAGGCTTGGAATTGCAAATACAACTGTGTCTCGTGTAATAAGAACCTTCAAGGAGCGTCTGAGTGTCCAAAGGAAGGAAGGGAGTGGTCGTAAAAGTGGTCCAATGGACAGTAAAATGGCCAGGAAAGTCGTACAACAATTCAAGAACCGTCCAAACATGTCAATTCGAGATGTCGCTAAAAAGTCTAAGGTGTCAGTCTGTTTTGTGCAGAAAACCATGAAGCGTGCTGGGTTACATGTTTACAAAGTGCAAAAAGCCCCAAACCGGAATGAAAAACAAAACATCACTGCGAAAACCCGCGCCCGGAAACTTTACACGAAACTGCTCACCAAATCCGGTTGCATCGTGATGGATGACGAAACATACGTCAAGGCCGACTTCCGTCAACTTCCTGGGCAAGAATATTTCGTTGCCAAGTCGAAGTTCGATGTTCTGGAGGATGTTCGAAAGAAGAAACTATCGAAATTTGCAAAGAAGTTTCTAATCTGGCAGGCGATTTGCGGATGTGGTGAAATAAGTGCTCCCTTCATCACTTCCGGAACAATAAACGGTGCGATTTACACGGAAGAGTGCCTTAAGAAGCGTCTCTTGCCATTCATAAAGAAGCACAAAGGATCAACTCTGTTTTGGCCTGATCTAGCATCCTGCCACTACGCTCGAAACGTATTGGAGTGGTACCGAGCCAACGGAGTCAATTTTGTGCCAAAGGATATGAACCCACCAAATTCACCGGAACTTCGTCCAGTTGAAAAATTCTGGGCAATTATGAAAACGGAACTTCGCAAACATCCCAAAACTATAAAAACAGAGCTAGAATTCAAGAAAATTTGGGTAAAAACAACAAAAACACTGGGAAAATCGGTTGTACAAAATTTGATGGGTGGAGTGAAAAGGAAGGTGCGGGCATTCGGGATGGGAGACGAAATTGAATAAAACAAATGTTGTAAATCAAAACTCATTAGTAGTTCTTCATTCCCTGAAAATTTCAAGAAAATCCGATAATCAGTTTAATTTTGATGAGTATATATGTGTGTGCCATTTTTATCGAATACACCCTTTATATCAAAGCGTCGAAGAACATGAAGGCCCCAGGTTTCGATAAAATCCTGAATTTGGAACTCAAGCACTTGAGTTCCCAATTCTACGAGCATCTAGCATTAATCTTTAATGAATGTCTTCGACTTAGCTACTTCCCCTCGTGTTGGAAGTCAGCTAAAGTCATACCCATCCGGAAACCTGGGAAAGATCCTTCATGTTCCAAGAGCTATCGACCCATCAGCCTTTTCTCGGGAGTATCAAAGCTGTTTGAGAAAGCAATATACCGTCGGCTCCTTGCATCTACCGACGAACTCAACATCCTGCTTGATGTACAGTTTGGTTTTCGACGCGGTCGATCAACAGTACATCAACTGAACCGAGTCACTAACATCCTCAGGCGAAACAAGTCTGTCTCGAAAACATCTGCCATGGCTCTTCTTGACGTGGAAAAGGCGTTTGACAACGTCTGGCATGATGGCCTGGTGTACAAGCTGCATCAGTACAATCTTCCAGTCTTTCTGGTAAAGATAGTGAAAAACTACCTATCAAACAGAACATTCTGTGTTTCGCTGCATGGTGCAGTTTCCGATACGCAGGAGGTTTCTGCCGGTGTTCCACAGGGAAGCATATTAGGTCCACTTTTATTCAATCTGTTCACCTCGGATATACCCCCACTCCCTGAAAACGGATCTCTGTCGCTGTTCGCCGATGATACCGCAGTCGTCCACAATGGTAGGGTAGTAAGAGCGATCGCATCGAAACTGCAGCGAAGCTTGAATGCATCAATGCAGCGAAGACCCAGGTCATTCTTTTCCCTCACTCAAAATCAACCAGACTTGTTCCGGCTGAGGATGTTAAAATTTGTCTAAACGGCACAACGGTGGAATGGACCAACTCAGCCATTTATCTTGGCGTGACACTAGATAGCAAGATGAACTTCAGGGAACAGGTTGACAAGACTGTCACAAAATGTAACGTTCTGTTGAAGCTTATGTACCCCTTGCTAAACAGAAAGTCTAAATTGTCCCTGAAGAACAAGCTTGCTATCTACAAACAGATTATACTTCCGGTTATTGAATACGGCATGCCGATCTGGGAGAGTTGCGCAAAAGCACACCACCTAAAGCTCCAGCGAGTTCAAAACAAGTTTCTCAGGATAATCCTGAACACACCTCCACGGACGAGAAACCCTGAGATCCACCGTCTGGCCGAGATTAAAACACTCGAAGATCGTTTTAGTGAGACTATCAATAGGTACAGAACACGTTGCCACCTATCAGACCACCTAGTCATCCGCGATCTGGTACCCCTTCCCTAGGTTTTTCAAATTGTAGTTATTGTAGCTAGGTAGGTTATCAAATTTTATAAATTCAAACAACCAATCCCCATCAGGGATGACATGTAAACTAGATTATCAAATTAACAAAGCACACCACAAAAAATAAAACAAAGAACAAAGATGAAGAGCTCTTCTGGCTAAACAATTAAACTGTAAAAATCAAATGTAAAAATTAAAACAAAGACAAATAAAGACACATTTTAGTACTATGAATACAGCCAAACATTAAATGAAACCTAGTGAAATAAGAAAAAGACAATTTGTTACCCTTTTTGAGGACCGGGAGAGGGAAAACCACATTTTCAACCTGTCCGTATGCAGATTTGTATGGAAGCAAACATAGTTCGTTTTTATTTAAATAATTAATTTATTTTTATTGATAGTAATTAATTATTTTTTTATTAAAAAAAATTTGTTTTTTTTTTTGTTGAGCGGATGGTGTAAAAATAAAGGCTTTCTGTTCAGACAAACGAGAGTAATGAGCATTCAAAAACCTTTACTTTTGCGTAACGCTCTCATTTTCCAAAATTTTGAAATGACAAACGGTATAGAAAAGCGAAACGTAGTCCTACGTGAAAACGTTATTACGAATGTCTCCAAAGTGAAAAAATATGAAAGAGTTCATCCGAGGTGACGACTCGAATGAACTCGGTGTTATTTTTTTTTTTTTTTTGTCTGGATTATCGAGATTTTCAGCCGCGGGCTGGTTTATCTCCCGTCGTAGTCACTCAAATACCTCTTTTGGGTATTTTCGTAACTTGTCCGGGGGTGAGATTCGAACTCGTGACTTTGGCGTGAGAGGTATGGATGTTAACCACTACGCCGGGGTCGTAATAAGCCTCAGTTTTATTGTTCCTCCATTAGCGCGATTGTGTTGTCATTTTATGATGTCAACATTTCATCGATTCTCGACAAAAAATCCTAGTTTCTTCAGCGTGATCTTTTTTTTTTTCATTCGATCAATGCACTTTCTGGGCATACTGGTTATACTTAGCGAGTTTTGCCATTTGTTTTACCTTTGAAACTGGTAATCACTGAATCTAGAAAACAACAACTTTCAATGTCAATGCCAATAAATCTATGGCAGTAAATCGGATCGCTCTTTCTACTTCTACGTCATATTAAATGGCAAATTAGCGCGTAGAATAAGCGCTCCAACTGGTTTACATCGGTCAATTAAATCAGTATAATTAATGATACTATGACTACATGTGGCATGTTCAACGTTACTATATGCCCATTTACGACATTTCCAATCCGAAAAATCTATTCGAACTAACCAAAAGTATGATCCACTCGACCAGAGGGTATTCGATTATTTGGTCAATCGGTGTTTATTGTTACTTACAGAATTAAGAAACTTCGGTGTTATAAGTTTGTGAGTTAGTAGTTGACAAAAACAAAACAAATCCGGGTCGTTGTTTAAATTAATCTCCATTAGACTACGCACATATATTTCAACATTATACTACGCCTCTTAGATTTCAAATTTATACTAAACGAGTATAGTTGCCGCGTTGCCGTTTATACGAAGCTATGAGTCAACCAGATGAATAGCGTTTTAGTGTGAATTTTCAACGAGTTAGTGTAGATTTTTTTCTAATTATACTTTTATTGACATCTTGATAAGAACGGTCGGCCCAACCTATTCATCCGGCATAGTTTGAGATGTGAAAAGGCAATCCACTCCGTTGGGTACAGTAAATATTACATAATATCACATAATAAAAATGTGAAAAAGTTCACAAGAAAGGCTAAACTAAGTCGAGGCGCCCACTGATGTGGCGGAGGTGTGGCATCACATAACATGTCGAAATATCGAGTCAAAGTCTTGTGGCGCGCGGCGAACGTCGACAAGATATTTCAGCATGCTAGCAGATGTCACACCTCCGCCACATCAGTGGGCGCCTGGCCTGAGAAAAGATGATCGTTTTCTCGGTTTGCTATTTTTCAATATGGTTCTGATGGTAATGTAGAAGACGATCCACGCGCTACGGACCTTATTCATCTGTCTATTGGATTTGATAGCGACTCAACTATTTTTTCTATTGGCAACTGATGTGTAAAAAACAAATTGATGCATTGTAACAATATTCTTTGGCCTTTATGAAAAAATCAACAAAACAACTGTTGCGCTACTTGCAATGAGATAAAGATAAAGCATACAAACAAAACACTCCACAGGTTGCTGGAATAGACCGCATCAGCGCGCATGCGCACAGAAGCGTAGCAACCTATGGTTGGTTGCTTAGCAACAATTTATGACAAACAAATATGCAAATTGATTTGTTTTTCTTCTTGTGACAAAATAATCATCATCGCTGAACTTAGCTTGAAATTGTTCCAAAAATGACCGAAGATCTCAAGCTAATCGTGCTGGAAGTGAACAAACTGCTTGAAACGGAATACAATCTGATAACGTTCGATTCATTGTCGCCCGAATCGTTGCTGCAGGTGATGGTCGATGTATTTCATGCCTTCCATGCAATCGATAAGCTGGATGTTCGGGAAAATGATCCTGAAGAAACCAACGCTCATGTGATGGACGCTTTAAGGAAGATCCAATATCGTCCACCGGGTGAAATGGATGATCCTGGAGCGTTCCGTCGCGGGTTGGTCCGTGGTGAGAAGAAGTTGATTCATCCGATCCTGCGGTGGACGTTCGACAATAGAGAACGAGTTAAAAAGTCATCCTATTTGGCTAAGTATGGCATTACCTAGTCGTTTATTTAAATTAATACATCTGATATTCATCTACACCTATGTTCCGATAGATTTTTAATCCCGTTGGATCTACCACCGGAGGCTATGTCAATGCCTGATCTGAATAGTATGTGGGCGCAATACCTGCAAACCATGGATGATTTCAAGGACGCTCATCGAGCGTACGAACAGTCAGTTCACGAAGGAGCCCAAACCAGAGAACTGCGAAGTGACATCGGTGCAATCGAAACAGAGATCGAGAACGTCAAGAAACGCATCGAACGAACTCAAACGCGGCTGGACAAGGTGCCGCAGCAGGAACTGCTCCTTGAAGCAGCCAACAGCTTGCGAATCGAAAAGGAGCGTCAGAAGGAACTTCTGTCGCAAATCGAAGAGCAAAAGCAAGGACTCAATCGAGCCAGCTTGATACATGATCGATTCAAGAAAGACTTGCACAATGCAAAAATGTCCGTTCAGGGTGCCACTCCCCAGAACTTGATGGATAGCCTTATTGAGGAAACACAAGTTCTTGAGTTCATGGTTCAGCAAAAGTTACCGCAAGAACTTCACCAACGTAGATCAGAGTTGCAAACATTACAGGAGGTAATTGACGAACCAAACATCACCCGTAGCGATCTAGTTGAAATGCAAAGCAAAATCGACGAACTGAATCGGGAAATCCAGAAACACGTTGAAGTTCGTATGGCTGAATATAACACTCAAAATGACACACTCGGACCTTTTCGGCAACAAGCAGCTATGGTAGCCCGTAACAAAGAAGCCGCTGCCGAGCAGCTGGACCAGACTACCAAGGAGCTTCGTGACATAGATAAACAACTGCAAGACAAGCAACGCAAGCTGCAGGACATAGTCGGGGAGGTAATCCTTCGCGGAGAAGAGCTAAAACAATTCGTCAACACGCTACGCGCTAAGAGCAACGTCTACAAGCAGCAACGAGCGGAGTTGGCTTCGGTCAAAGCTGAGGTGACCGACTTATCGCAAACGCTGGAAAATCTCAAAACTCAAGACCCGTCCCTTTCGAGCACCCTGACCCAGGTGACTGACGAAGATTCCTCAATGGCCGGCAGCAGCCTTGCCAGTGGAGGTGAATTCGACAGTCGTCCGGGCTCGCCGGGCATTGCGTCCCGTGGTATGACCGAACTGACTCGGCTGGTCGATGGCCTGCAGCGGGCCGTCACAGCAGCTCGGGAACGTGTCACACCTCTGTCGCAGCAACTGCGGCCGCTCCGGGAACGGGTCATTGAGCTGAAGGATGAGATGGACTCGAAAAAGCAGGTATGTGAGATGAAGGGATCCAAGGGAGGCAATTTAGATGGAGGTACAGTTAAATTGTTCTTGAATTCCGTTATAAGATTGGGTCTCGGCAGCAGGTAATGCGATAAAAGAATAATGTTCAAGGGACGTTTATTGCCGCATTTGTCGTGTACTCACACGAGTGATGCTTGTCGAAACGGGTAGAATATTTTAATGAGAGTAGGCTGTTTGTTTTCTGTTATTGCGGTCGGTGAGGCCACTAAGACGACAGCACAAAGCGATAATACATTTGATAATGATCATTTCTTTCCTTTCACGGAAATTGCTAATTATTTTTAAAAACAAGACATAAATTTCTAATAACGGGCTGATTTTTTATTGCATAGTAAAATAGCTTATTGCTATGGCTGTTAAAGAGTATAAAAAATAAACTAAATGTTCTTCAATCTGGCAAGGTCGTATGAGCACATCACACTGGAAATATATTAAATTTCGTCCATGACATAAACCTTAATGGCGTTTACCATTCCTCGAATACTTTCTCAAATGGACGTAAGTAACATTTGGACGAAAAATAAGAAAAAAAAATTGGATTTTTTAGTAGTTATTATTATAAGGAAGGAGTGTCAAAAAGAGCACCGGAGGGGGTGGGAAAAGATACGGCCCGGTAAAAAATCATAGGGGGGGAACCAAGGTACATTAGGAAAAGGTTTAATAAAGGGGGAAAGGAAAAAGTACCCGGTTTGGAGGCAGGAGAGTATACTACAAAAAAAATATGTTGAGTGGGGAAAAGTACCAACGGGGGGTTAGGGGGTTCCAAGGAAATACAATTCGCCAGGCTTTCAACAAAAGCGAATATACATATTTAAAAAAGAGCAAAATTGATGTTACACCGTTTGTGAGAAGTAAGCAAAAATAACAAGAGTAACCAACAAAGGGACATGAAAAATGGGTAGGTACAAGGTGGGTGACGGGCGTGGCAGAGGGGACCACGCGCGAGGAAGGATGAGAAAAAGTAGGAGATTTATTAGGTTTTGAGGAGAAATCGGGGGGAGAACTAGAGGGAGAATGGAATGCTGCACGAGAAGGGAGTGTTTTGGGAAGTAACACCAAAAACATCTTCTTTGACAAGAATATAAGAACCTTTTGTTGTAAAAAAGTCGTGAGGATGAAATACCAAACATGTCCGGTCTTGAAAAAGTTTTGAGGATGTTTTTCCACACATATTCGGTTCAAACGTGGGTACCAGAACAGCGAACACATTTTTTTGTTCTATTTTTGTTCGATCGACTTAAATTTTACTTCTTGAAAACATCGGTGACTGTTTGTCATCTTACCACTACGAACTATCTTTACTCACTTTTTGAGTATCCATACTTTTGACTGATTTGAGTCAAAAGTTCATGTACTTCATTTTGGATTGTTTGGAAATAGCGTGTATGCAAGATGTTCGTAAATATGTTGATAGGTTGCATTCAAGATGAATTTGAAACATGTTTTTAACATCCTCATGCAATAGTGAAATTATTCAGAATAGATTGTGAATCCAATACCCTGACGGCTGAAAATATGTTTATTTGAAATACTGGAATTAAAAAAAACACTACCTAAATGTAAAATTGTGATGCCACTCACTGATTCAAATAGAAGATAAATTGGGCATAGGGGTTTATTCAAATGTAACATAACGCAACAGTTTGGTAGATTGTTTAGTATTTTTTATAAATTGTTACACTTAATTTGTGGGGGAGTCTTTTTGATGATGTAGCTACTCAAAACATAATAGAAAAATTGTATTTGTATTTTCATTCATACTGACATTACTCGGTTCAATTTCCCAACAAAAAAACGCAGAAAAGAAAAAACGAACATTTGAAAATCAAAAGTGTTACTAATGTTTTTACCCGTACTGTAGACTTGTACTGAAGGACTGTAGACTTGGAAAATCGCCATGTTTGTTTTTGTGAATTTCATAAAGAAATCTCACTAAAATTCAATAATTTATTCGGGTTACCTTCTACGTTTTTTTAATTCAATCGATGGCGCATGAAATTAGGGAAGGTAAAACGGAAAGTTGTACTGCTAACCTTGAGCTGCATATGCGTCTTTTGACACAACTTTCATGCGTAATGCACTTTTAATGTCCTATTTGAAAAAGTTATAACATAAATCATTTTTAACGCTGTAAAATACCATTAGCTACGATATTGTTTCGCCATTAAAAAATCTTGTTTATATTTTTTTACTTTGTTCATACCGTGCTTGCTTTGACAAAACATATCATTATGTTATAAGCATGCTGTTGGAAGCATCCATAGAACATAATATTTGTTATATGGATGTTCTACAAAACATCTGGTATGACCTAAAAGATGTTGGAAATATGTCACATTTATTGCGCTTTTTCGGTTATATGCGTGTATGAAACTAAGTGATTGACGCTAGAAAAAAACATGAGCTTGGTCTAAAACGTATGGTATTATTAATTATGAATATGACAAGTTGTGTTACTTGGGATGTAAAAGATGTAGTGAAATGAGGGGATGAAAACAACCAAAGTAGGGGGATACAAAAACAGTTAGGGGGGGTAAGAAATTGTAGAAGAGGGCAGGGGGGGGGGGGGAGGGGGGGGCCGAGAGGAGGAAAACACATCCCTTTATTCCAGTGGTGTGCAAGCGATTCTGTCGCCAAGATGAATTTCAACCGGTAGAAACTGGAAGAATTTCAACTTTTTGTATTCACGTATGACCAGAATGAGCTTTTTGAAATTCCACGAATGTTTCGGCACAACATAAGCAACCCGCGAAGTTCATCAATAAGTAAAGAACGGTATATAACCCTAACCAATTTAACTTTCAGCCAAATTTTCTAACACAAGGTAAGAAATCAAATGACCACAATACACAAATATTAAATAACACATAACGAGGAAAGGGAGGGACCATCAGGGCACCCAAGTAAAACGATTTGGATAGGGAGCATGGGACTGCCTCCTCCCTATTGTTAACATTTCGCGAGCAGGCTCTTTGACCCCATCTATTGGGTTTATTCTGTCATGCGAGGGCTCGATTCTAGTGCTGTGAGTGTGAGCTTGCTCTTGGAAGGAGATTCTTCCCTAAATAGGCGAGTTTCGCGTAAGTGACTCTGCTTACAGGCCGGCCTAAACAATTCGTGTCCGACACTTGATTTTTTGCAATTTGATCAAGAAATGCTAGCCTCTTGTAACCGCACATATTTTCTATGTGCACATAACCACTATGTTTGGCCAAACATACTTTTCATTTTTCACATCAACTTCATTTGTATTTCTCCGAGAAATCTGCTTATGTGTGAACACATCAGTATTATGTGGATTTTTTTCACGGATTTTTGCCAATAAATATGTGTGTATTATTTCCCGTGAATGGATCTCCTCCCTTGTTTCATGTTTTTCTTCTCTGTGTACAAGAAAAAAAGGTTGATAAACTTTCGTTGTCTAGTTTGACTTCTACGAGCGTTCTCAAAAGGATATCTCTTCCTGGGAGAAGGATTTCTAAGACATTTCAAGGTCTCAAAACACCAAACAGTATTTTTCAGTGTCCCAAAATAGTTGAAAAGAGTTAGATTTTAAGTGTTAATCGATTATACAACCCCATTATATACACACATAATATGTCGATCCACCCAACCCGTTTTTGACCCTTCATACAATGGCGTGATTAGGATAATCAGTGGTTATTAGAGCTTGATCAAGTGTAACAGAGAAGAGAGCCCATTGCTGTCGGACTTAGTTTCCGTGCTACAATGGGTGGTAGTACATATCAGACATCATACTTCATATATACAACCACATACCTTCTGCTCAAATATGAACGAGACTGGTTAAATAAAACACAAACGGTTAATTATTCTTCAATATTTATTTTGTCTCCTTCAAAATAATCACCATCGGAGGCGATACACATATTTATGTCAACGTTTTTTCCAGTCATTATAGCACTTTTCATACGCCTCTTTTGGTATCACCTTAAGCTCCCTCTTCGAATTCTCTTGTATGACTTGAATCTCTGAAAATGTTTACAGGAAGCGGCATTGGGGTGGGGAAGAGGAAGTCATATGAGGGAACGACGCTTGGGGAAGGTTTAAGTTTTTTTGGTCAAATAATCGCGAACTAAACGTGATTTAAAAACCAAGACTTGTTGTCCCACAATTCTTTCCTTTTGAGACGAATATTCTGACGCAAACGCTTTATAACGCCCAAATAATATTCAGCATTGACCGATTGACCTTCCGGAAGGAATTCCGAGTGCACCACACCTTTGCTATCGAAGTTTTGCGTTGCTCTTTTTGAAGAAAATTCAACAATTTTGGAACAAGACGCGCGGAAACGCGTCTCATGCCCAAAACATCTTGTATAATGCTATGAGCGGATCCATTTGATATGTTGAGCTTATCAGCTATTTATCTCTCGGTCACACGGCGAATTTGCAGCACAATTTTTCGATGTTTTCTTCGTTTATTGATGTTGCTGGACGACGATCATGAGGCAGATTTTCAACTGATGTACGACCCTCTTTGAACGACTTATACCAATCAAACACACGTGCACGCGATAGAGCAGATTCCCCATAGGCTTTCTGCAACATTTTCAATGCATAACTGACCCAAGCAACCAAAAGTTCTGATAAAAGGGTGTTTTTGGCTTAACCAGCTAATCGAAGGATTATGATGAGAATTCTATTCAGCTTACTTTTTAAGTAATTAACCGAACTTTCTAGTTCGCATTCAATGATTAAGCTGCTAGCAGCATTCTTATAAACTTCTAAAGAAAACTTTGAAGTTCACAGAAGGTTCGTTCAAGAGGTTGTAGAGAATGCTATTCAGCTTAAAAAGTACCTCAAACGAACTCAACAAAACCAAAAAAAAAGACATTTGTGTTCGACATTTTTGTTCTTGTTTTTGTTCTAATCCTGCCGCAAATTTATTTTTAGAGTGCTGTGTGTAATGAAATGATGATTGAGTTCAATTTGATGATATTTTCTTAGTTAAATTAAATTTTTCATAAATACTTACTAGCTAGTCTCGAACTCGAGTCCTCCTCTTTAAAACCGGGATACTTACCACTGTGCCATATGGACTGGGTGGTTTATGCTATGATTTTACTCGAAGCGTTGATTCCATGCATTAGTACTTTTTTGTTCCCTATAATCCTACATCGTTTTGATTAATTTAGAATCACGCTATGTAACGACTCCTCAGTTTGAGTGTTTGGGAATATAGCCATGTAATTCAAATTAGTAGCCAAAATAGGATTACCCTATAAGGTCAGTACAATTACTTATAATGAGTCTTACCGAACAAAATCAATCAGACACTGCTTAATACCTTTGTACCAATATTGTCCTCCAGCAACTTTAAAAATTTCGGAAGTTGCTTGCCAGGATGTCTTCATAAGCGGAACGGGCAACCTTTTCCCGAATAAAAATTTACAATAGGATTACAATACAAAACCATAAATTTATAATTAGTTTTGTTGTTGAACTGCAAACTATACTGTTCATGTATACTTCTACTAAAACGACACTATTATCAGTATAATTCATAGACAATAAAGTCTATTGTAGCGAAAATTTTACCAGTAAAAAGACAATAAAATAAATGGTTTTTGTTTGAAACTGTTCGAGAAAAACTTGATTGTTTAATTGTTACGATACATAACAACCCTGCATTTCTATTGTAAAATCGTCATCAACAATAGATTCTATGGTGGAAAACAATAATTTTAAATGTTACCTTATCGTTGAGAACAATATAGCCTTTAGTATCTACAATTCTTTTATATGTTCTTTTACAATAGATTCAATCGTAGTTTTAATCTGATTTTAATTAGGGTTAATCACCAATATTAGATTTATGGATTCGTGTGATTTATTAGTTTTGCGGGCCCAAAACCTAATGCACTCATTCAAATCCATTTAATCCAATGCAGCACTATATTTATCTATTTCAAATGATGAATATCAATAATCTAATGAGTCATCATCACTTTCCTGAAAATCTTCCATTTCGCTGTCATCGTCTTCAGGTCAATTGTCTTCGGACGGAGATGTATGTCTTGGGTAATCGGTCCCAATTTCTCTTTCGTTTGAAACATTTTGTGATGTGGTAGGCTATTGTTTTCCTATAAAGCAGGATAAAAAAACATTCAAATAAAAAAAAAAACTACATATTAATTAGCTTGTTGAGTGACAGCTTCATTTTCCGCATTCCATTTAGCCAACAATCAATGTGTAACTAGCGATTTGAAATTGGTTAACTGTTGTAGAACCCCTAGTTCCGAAGTAAACCTTGCAGTCTGCACCTTGCCATGCACTCTTGCGCTTTTCAGTACCTAGTATCTTTGTTTTTGTTTTGATTCGCTATGTTGTTTTGACAGAATATTTGAGGGTGTATTGGTGTGAGTTACGTTATTAGGGGCGAATGATCCCAAGCAACACAGCTTGTTATAAACAAGTTGAAAATACTGTCCAATGACAAATACATGCAATTAATAAGCAATTAACTTCATTTCATACTTTAATATGACGTAAAAAGCACAAAATGTGCAGCCTTATAAAACAAAAGGTGAAAAAAATAAAACCTCATACAAAAATAAAACAGCGCCAGGTATGGGATTCGAACCCTAGTCCTTGGCGTGAAAGGTTTGTAGCTTCTTTACTATACCAATTCCGATGATTGAAAAGTCTATTCTTAGTATCTACGATTTGCTTTTCGTTGGCAATGAAACCACAATCTTGTACAACAAATCCATCCTTATGTCACAAAATATGTTTTGCAAAACATGGTTGATGTAATGTTATTTCAACAGTGTTTTATACTATCTATAAAATCTTGTCCTGTTTATGTTTTATAAATGTATAGAACGATGTTTTTACGAACAACTATAAGGAATAAATCACTCGCAGCAGTGAAAAAAGTATTTTTAGCTTAATCATAGTCAGAGAAAACTGGTTTGGCCCATTGATCTTATAAAATATGAATGATTCAAACTGCTCAGAACGTGACATATTTTGCAAAACACTTATAATATATTTATAAAACAAAATATTATAATGCATTCTAAAATGATGATTTTCTTTGAGTTACTTGGGATTAAGCTTGGGACCGAGCTTGGGACCGATGTGCTAGTACTTCCTGAGCCAAAAAATATATTCATTTCCTTCATGACTATCCAACCGCTGATTAAGCTAACAGTTTTTTACGATGGTAATAAAATAAGCCGTTCTTTTTTAATGTTTTTGAAAAATCCATTCTTTGCTCTTGTATCTTGTCAAACTTGAAGTACAACACCAGATCACTCTTCAAATGTAAACAATCGTTTTTACATTTTCTAAAGTTTTACTCAGAACTTTACGTGTACTTCGAAAAGTAGGAAAGTAGTTCAACATAGATGTATTGTAAACTTTTGCGCTGAATAAAAGTACGGTTAGTACTTTTATTGAACTTTGTGTACTTTGTGTTAGAGATTTTTTGAAGTTCAAATCAAGTTCTCAACTATCAACATATGAACTTGAAGGTTGGGTTGAATAGCAAGAAAAAACTATTCTCGAACTTTTAAGTTCCTTTAAATATTAATGACACTTTAAAGAAAATTAAGTTCTGTTTGTCCGTGAAGTGTCTTGTTATTCAGCAAAAAAGTTCCATGGAACTAAATTTCAACTAAATGTGAACTTCTGAGTTCTCATCTCAAGTAAAATTCGAACTTTTGGTTGCTTGGGGTATTTTCTCAACCTAAGAAAAAATATTTTGACGATATGTCATCTGTGACAAAAAAGCTCTCGTTCATATTTGAGCAGAAGGTATATACTACCCACGAATCAAAACGACACATATTAAAAAAGATTAAAATAAGATGGTCAATAGATGTGTTATGATATGTATAAATATATGATACCAACATAAATCAAGAATAAATCGGTATAAAATATAGAACAGAAATTTAAAAGGGAAAAAATAAAAGAGTAAAAGAGGAGCCCCAAAAAAAAAAAATAGAAAGGGAGAAGGAAGAATATAAGGGTAAAAATAAAGAATAAGAGAAAGAAAGATTGAATAGAAATAGAATAAGAAAAAGAAAGAAAAAAAAAAGGGAGGGGAGGGGAAATGAAATTTCAAACGGAGTCGATAACACTAAACCGCGATTAACGGCAGCAAACTGTTGCCACGGCCCGTGCTAGGAGATGTTGACCAGATACAGTTGCTGCGGGATGGATGACGAAACATACGTCAAAACTGACCTCCAACAAATGCCAGGACAGGAGTTTTACACCGGAAAAGATAAATTTAAAGTGAATGATCGTGCCAAAAAGAAGAAAATGTCGAAATTCGCATCAAAATACCTCATTTGGCAGGCTATCTGCACATGTGGAAAATAAAGTGAAATTTTCGTCATAACAGGCACCATCAGTGGTGAAATTTACAAAACTGAATGCCTCCAAAACCGTCGTTTTTTTTTAGCAGCACAATGAAAAACCACTACAGTTGGAATTCGGTGGTTGGGCCTTTAATACTTGGGCTACTTTTTAGTTGAGCCAAGGCCCAACTAACGGAGGCCCAGCTTAAAAGTATCCCTGGACTGGATGTCAAAATATCTTGCAAACAAAGAGATGTCAATTCTATCCAGAGGTGAAAAGATTCGTTTTTAATTGCGAATTGAGTTTAATGACTATTTATTTGAAGTGAATAGAAAAAAAAATTGAGACTGCGCACATTACGTTATTCGCTTTTGCCATTCACCTTCAATCAGCTTAGTTCTCAAAGATTTTTTCTACGCACTGAATAACCTTGTCAAGCGATACCAGCACGTCATAAACATCCTGCTATGTTGTCGGTTCCTCTCGGTTCCTCGTCGGTTCCTCGTCGGCAGCCGTTTGTCCAGAATCCGATGCATTAGCTGAAACATTCTAGTCAATACCATTTAGCCATTCTTTTTCCATGCTCATTGATTCATCGAAACCGCGTAGAACACCAGCAACTATCTCATTATCTGTGTATACCTGACTCGTTCCGCACAGCACAGATCCCTCGGAATCTTCAACTTGGTCATTCGACCATCGTTTGACTTCCCTTTCGCTGGTCTGCGTTCCACAAATTTTGTCAACTTCCGCAATAAAGGGTGTATTCGATAAAAATGGCACACAGAAAATCTTCTGTAACTTTTGAATCGTATGAGTAAAAAACCTAGAAATTTGAGTAGATCTTATCCATAGTGTATTATTTACATCTGCCAAGTTTCATAGTTATACATTCAGTAGTTCCAGTCATGTCGTCGAAACAAGAAATTGTCCGTGAGAAAATTTTGTGCACTCACAATCAAAATCCAGGGGCGTCCCACCGGTGCAAATACAACTGTGTCTCGTGTAATAAGAACCTTCAAGGAGCGTCTGAGTGTCCAAAGGAAGGAAGGAGTGGTCGTAAAAGTGGTCCAATGGACAGTAAAATGGCCAGGAAAGTCGTACAACAATTCAAGAACCGTCCAAACATGTCAATTCGAGATGTCGCTAAAAAGTCTAAGGTGTCAGCGCCCGGAAACTTTACACGAAGCTGCTCACCAAATCCGGTTGCATCGTGATGGATGACGAAACATACGTCAAGGCCGACTTCCGTCAACTTCCTGGGCAAGAATATTTCGTTGCCAAGTCGAAGTTCGATGTTCCGGAGGATGTTCGAAAGAAGAAACTATCGAAATTTGCAAAGAAGTTTCTAATCTGGCAGGCGATTTGCGGATGTGGTGAAATGAGTGCTCCCTTCATCACTTCCGGAACAATAAACGGTGCGATTTACACGGAAGAGTGCCTTAAGAAGCGTCTCTTGCCATTCATTAAGAAGCACAAAGGATCAACTCTGTTTTGGCCTGATCTAGCATCCTGCCACTACGGTCGAAACGTATTGGAGTGGTACCAAGCCAACGGAGTCAATTTTGTGCCAAAGGATATGAACCCACCAAATTCACCGGAACTTCGTCCAATTGAAAAATTCTGGACAATTATGAAAACGGAACTTCGCAAACATCCCAAAACTATAAAAACAGAGCTAGAATTGAAGAAAATTTGGGTAAAAACAACAAAAACACTGGGAAAATCGGTTGTACAAAATTTGATGGGTGGAGTGAAAAGGAAGGTGCGGGCATTCGGGATGGGAGACGAAATTGAATAAAACAAATGTTGTAAATCAAAACTGATTAGTAGTTCTTCATTCCCTGAAAATTTCAAGAAAATCCGATAATCATTTTAATTTTGATGAGTATATATGTGTGTGCCATTTTTATCGAATACACCCTTTAAGCATTCGTATGTCATTCGCATAATCTTGTCCCGGATATTCCTGTTTGGACACATTCATTTTATCATGAATGAATCCAGGGAACTCGTCAACAAGCTTGTTCCACGAGTTTCTTATTGTGGTACTACTTATTTCCAGCCAATTCAAACACATTTTCAATTAAATGTTTTTTAGACGTTGATCAAACGACAAGTGATGTTTAATCAGTTGGAATTATATAAATAAATAAATAAATAAATAAATAAATAAAAAATCTTCCAAGACCAGTTTCAGCATGAGCTTCCGCTTGTATCGTGTCTTGATTGGGGCCGGTTCACAAACTACGTAGACTAATTTTTGAAAATCTCAGACCCCCCCCCCCCCCTCGTAGACTTTTCTCCATACATTGTTTTTGAAATTTTGTATGGAGCGTAGACTTTTGTCAAACCGCCCCCTCCCCCCAGAAAAGTCTACGTGGTTTATGAATAGCCCCTTGCATTAATTACCACCTGATACATCGGTTGGCACTCGCTGGTGACGTTCGGTGGAAGATAGATCACCTGCAACAAACCGTCATCACTTTAAGGAAATCGTGGAGAAGGCCACACACTTGGATGTTTTTACAGAAATCTGTAAAAATTTACCGAATTCTGAACAACTGAACGTTCGGTAATCCGATTTTACGGATTTCGGTAAAATTTTACAGTTATTTGTAAAAAAAATTGCCGAGTTTCGGTAAAATTTTACCGAAATCCGTTAAATTAGATTACCCAACGTTCAGCTGTTGAGAATTCGGTAAACTTTTACAGATTTCTATTAATAAAATCTAAGTATGAATAGACGGACAGCTGGTATGAATTCTTCATCAAACCATTTTCGGAACAATACACGGGTCATCCATGCTTTTTTTGGAGGAATAGTACGAAACTGGCAGCTCCTTGTTTGCTCCTTGTTGAGATCTCGGGGGGTTTCCGCTCTACCGAAAAACATCAACTTGAGATTAAGGGAACCGTCAAGATTTGCACAAGGCATAAAAGTATATCTGGTTCGGTCGAGTTTCCGACCTGAAGCAGCAACACTATCGTTTTAGATGCTATTAGCTTAGTAAAAATTGACGATTCATCGGCATTGAATAACTGTGATGCATTTATACACATTTCAAGCATCCGGTGCATCAAAACTGTATATGCCTAGTATATGCCTCCAAATATACGGATGCTTTCTCTCCTGCTGCTGTAGCCATTCGCAAACCAAAGTGTTCCTTGAATCGCTGGGCCCAACCGTTGAAGGCAAGAAACTTACTGTCCGTGTAGCAACCATGCACCTGAAAGGGCCGGTTCATAAACCACGTAGACTCATTTTTGAAAACCTCAGACTCCCCCTCCCCCTCTCCGTACATTTTTTTTTTGAAATTTTGTATGGCGCGTAGACTTTTGTCAAAGACCAACTACCCCTCCCCCCGAAAAAGTCTACGTGGTTTATGCATAGCCCCAAACGCCTTCAAGAGGGAACCTGCTTTTGCTCGCATAATATTATGCATTCAGAATAAAATCAAATTTATAGCGCTGAAAACTAGCAACCCTGTTCAGTTCCGACTATTGAAATTTTTTTACTAGCAACCACATCGCCATAATTGTCATCGACGCTAAAGCAAAATAAAAAAAGAAAAACTCTGCGGAAGTGAAACCGTTTTCTCTTGGGTTGTTGTTTGTTTAGTTTGTATCTAACTATAATTTTGTTGTTGAAAGTTGCATATGTAGTTGTTTTAATTAGCAGTTGACAGCTCGATGGGAAGGTAAGCTAAAAATTATTCATTTTCGTTGCAGATAATAAGTGGAAAATCAGTTGAACTAAAATGGATTTTTCTCGTGATCTGTATGTTGAACCTAATTTCTGAAGAAGTGCATTGGAATCGCATAGGGATGCGCTATATAGTGCACAACTTCCGACGTTGCGTTTTTGTTCAATTGATCGCCAGTGTTCAATCACTGTCCCAACAATGACAAGACAAAAATTCTTTAATTGTTGCAGTGACTACGAAGTGAAGGAGTATTTGGCCTCGGAGGATGAAATATTAAGAGACGACCCGATTCCATCAACGGTACTGCTTGTCGCTTTTGCAGAAGTCAGCAATATCGGCGAAGATAGCGACGAGAATGCATCTAACCCCGACAAAGATGCTACGGTCGACAAAAAGGAAAAGCTCTTCTCATTCAAGGGGATTCCCAACAAACATCGGTGTCGAATAACCGCTTGTTCAAACAAATTTGGAGAAGTTGTTCAGCTTTTCCTTCTAGAAAGCTGAATAACTTCTCCAAAGTTGTTTGAACAAGCGGTTATTCGACACCGATGTTTGTTGGGTTCTTTTCCAACGGTTTTACCGCAACCAACTACGACCAAGAGAAATATTCCGGCAAGACGTTGACGGAAACACCACGCAAGATGTTTTTCAGTCGCTCTGGCAGGTGCTGAGCAAACACGTTCGCCGTGAAGTATTTTTTTGCAATCAGGATCCGAGGTGATCTGATAAAAGTTAACCCGAGTTTAAGGACATTGATCGATTCGTGACTCTTCATGACAATGCGCTGAAGAAAGGGTTTTCAATCACTGATCTGAAGCCCCGATTGCTAACAAAGTGGCGTGAAAAATACATTAATGTTTATGTTTATGTATATTCCACAAACATTGGAACGAATTCTCAATACCAGTGTGTACTTCGTAAGTTGGTAGCATCGCAAACTCCGGATCGATCTGGCGCTCATCCAACTAGAGACGATGCTGCATTGGCTAACGAGCTGCGCGAAAAACACCGAGATCTTGAGAGGCACTTCAGTTCATGGCTGCTATGGGCGAACCTGATCAACGATTGAAGTAAGCAACAACTCCTCCTTTGCAGTTGACAAAATATTTCCGATGGGCACCAGTTTCCGAAGCTGCGAGACTTCAATCAGTACATTGGGGAATGATTGTGGCGAACACAATAAATGAAGGCTGGATGCGAGGAATTGCAGAAATAAAAAATGATATCGCATTGGCGAACAAGATTCTTCAAGGCGTGGCTCAGAAAGTGGAAGTATTGGAATCCAAAGGTATTTTCGGATCGGAAATTTGCTCGGTTATGGAAACAACGATTATCCTGAAGAATCCGAACTCAGTAAGAGCCTTTCTACAAGTGTTACAGACTGTGAGAACATCGATCATAGCTAATGTGATTTTTAACTGATGTTGGTGTTTAATATGACTAAATTTGCATATGAATTGTATTCAGTTTTTGGTTGCTTGATGACCATGAGATGAGTTGGGTTTTTCGTTGGACAAGAAATGTTTAAAACATAAATAAAGTAAAGCCATTTATTGTATCATGATTCATTTATAACGTTTCAACAGTTGATTATTTGGGAGAAATATGGAAATCCATGTATTTCGGATCCTGGGAAAGTCTTTTTTCGGGTAGAAAAGTGCCAGTAGCAAAATATCCACAATGGTTGAAAATTTTAATGCATGGAAATGTGTTGAAATGGTTCAAAGATTCACAAACTTCAGTCAACGTGGCTCTATGCCAAATGTGATCCCCTTTGAACCATCCAAATATAATGTCGATTTGGTTAAAAAATGGGCAGTAAGCAGGGAGGAAAATTGGAAGTATTGCAATTGCTCTGAGGAATCTGATGATATTTGGATCACAATGGATTCTATCCATTATCCAGATGGACGGATTATCCTATCCGTCCATTATCCAGATGGAATTGAACCCAGGGTATCGCTGCACATTTGAGTTGTTCAGAGCAAAGTCCTTACAGCAAGAGAAAAAAATTTCCGGTTGAATGTTCCTTCAGTGAAATAGCTGTCCAGTATGCTACTTGTTCCCAAGAAACACAAAAAAAGAGACTCTTGGCTTTCTGCAAAATTATTATTTTTTGTCCAATCACACCGTACCCTTTACGACGCAGCATATCCTTGTTGTTGAAGCTTACTTCGTCTAAAAAGACAAGATCAAAAAGATCCCAAGGGACAGCAAGCATATCTCTTGTGAACCGCACGATTTCGTCCTCCCAAATTTGGATTGCACGGCGTTCAATCATTTTCCACGAGAGTCCTGACTCATTTAGGATTGTACATACTGACCCTAAGCTGATTGTCGTGTGAAAATGGGATTGAAATTTGGTTTTTGCCTCATCCAAAAAGAGAATAGGTTCTCTTTGGTACAATTCCACGATCCACTGCCGCATCTCGATCCCAAACTTCTTGTAGATTTGTTCACGCTTCTTTCGTTAAAAATATCCATTTATTTGCTGAACCATTCCCAAATCGTCGACGGTGCTCTTCCATAAATTCTGGCTATTTTTTTCTTTGAAATACCAAGAAAATAATGTCCATACAAAGCATGGTATACAGTATTTTCACTGGCGTGACGATGGCGAACATTTTGAATAACTAAATTAGCCATTTGAAACGAAAATCAGAACGAATGTATAAAAACCATTTTTTTAACAAACAAAAACAATCGTTGATAGACATAAATAACTTATTTTTATTATTCTTCTTCTCGCCGAATATGACGTTGACAGATTTTTAGGAAGTCAAAAAAGTGTCGCTAGTCTGAGTGTCGCTGTTCGGTTTGGTGCTAGCGCCATAATATCCGCCGGAACAATAATATTCACCTCCCTTTGCTGTAATTTCCAAATGAACAATGCTTCTTCCATCAACGGGAAATGCTGTAGAGACCTTCGCTTCTCCGATCCATATTCTTTATACTTGTTTATTGCAATATAGATTGCCTTTTTATCTTGGATGAACCTGCTCACTGACGACTTTCCGATTCCATATTTCTTGGCAAGCTGTTCGTGCGACATTCCTCTGGCTCTGCTCCCTCAGTAATTTATAATTTGTCCGTCAGCGAGAAAGTTTTGCGTGCCTCCGCTGGAATCCCAAGGGGAAAATCCTTTTTGAAAGGGAAGGAAGATGGGGAAAATTTTTTTTTTCCCCGAGAAAAAATAATTTATTTAATAAATTATAAACTTTTTTTTTTTAATATGGTGTTTACCCAATCAACAAGTTTACGGCAATCCGCTTTCGATTGATTCCGCTTTTCGTAAAATTTACACAATCACAACAAACTATGCAGGCACCCCTCAAGCAAATTTACCCTTCTGTCAGTTGACCCAACTAACGAATCGAATTCGCTAGTTGGGTCGAAGTGGTGGCCCAACCACCGGATTTCGACTGTATTTTGGTCGGACTTAGCTTCATGCTACTATTCAAAAAGCGTGCTGGAAGGGTATGAAACTTATTGGGTGTTTTTTGTTCAAAAGGAAAAAAACCCCCGAAGCCCCCCGAAACGTCCATCGAAACTTATTGGGCTCAGAAAGGAGAAAGTAAAGGATTCAAATGGCACGCGTATAAGGCTTGCTTCATTTAGAATTGGAACAAACTTTTGCTCATATTGTGGCGCTCCTGGTGGACGGATTTGGAAATTCGTGTCGGGAATTTTGTCAGCTTCACGTATGTATTTTTGACATTCCGCAAATCGACTGTATTTTGTAAACAATCAACATGGAAGCCGAAAGAAGGGAAAAAATTGTGCACAGTTATTTGGAAATCCATTGTGGTCTGCATCTAGGCTAGCTAAACAGCTGAAATTGCCCAGAAATACCGTATGGCGCGTTATCAAGCGATATAAGGAAACATTGACGACGATTCGGAAGCCTCAAGCCAATCGTCGGAGTGGAACTGTCGACCGGAAACTGCGTGGTAAGATTTTGAAGACGATTAAGAGGAATCTCAATCTGTCGGACCGTGATTTGGCCAGAAAATTCGGTGCTGCCCATAGTACCGTGAGGAGAACTCGACTCCGGGAAGGAATCAAGTCGTATCAAGCTAGCAAACAGTCAAATCGGACCATAAAACAGAATAGTGTGGCCAAAATCCGTGCTCGGAAGCTATACGACCAGGTGCTGACCAAGTTCGACGGGTGTCTTCTGATGGACGATGAAACCTATGTCAAGGCTGACTTCGGGCAAATCCCAGGCAGGGTCATACCATTTCATTTTCAATTGAAAATCGTCGGGGGACGATGAACTTAACATTCATCCCTTTCAATTGAAACACATTATCTTCTTTTGACAGCCACTTCTTAGTCAGCTTCAGCAAAACAATCTTCAAACAAATATTTTCTACTAAGCTTTTCAATCATCGGTGTTTATTCTAGCCTTCGGTGTCAAACTAGTATGAAGCAGGACAACTTAAATTCATACAATACGTGCATTAATTTCATTTCCGTGGTATTCATTATTTTTAAGACTAGAATCAGCGCCATCAGATACAGTAATTGTAGCATCGAAAGCAATAATCAACCATTTTATGAAATGAAATGAAATTGCTGATATTTATGTTGCTTTCATGCAATCCCTGTTGTGTTCACAGCTCCAGCGCAAATGCAACAAATGTAATTTCAATATGTCTCCGCGGTATCAAACAGAAACACGCTTGCCAGCTCAGGGAGTTTTTTGTCGACCAAAGTTACAGCAATGCGTGCATCGTCAAATGACAATACTTCTAACAACACTGGCACGCATGTTTTGTTCGCCAACCACTGCTCGGGTGGGGGGATGAAATCAAATCAATTTCAACGAAGTAGATTCACGGTCGTTCACCACGTCGTTTGAAGCAAGCTTGAATTTCAATTGAAACGCTTTTGACGGTGGCTAGATTGCAAATGAATTTAAGGTTACTCACGTTTGACAGGAAGCGAATTGGGAGTGAATCGGTGAAAGTAAGATTCATTCAATGCACGAAAGCTAATTGAAGTGGAATGAAATGAATAAAAAAGCGATTCATTTTCATTTTAATGCGTCGAAGATGTAGGGCCCTGATCCCAGGTCAAAAATTTTACTTGGCAAGGGCTCGGGGGGAAGTTCCAGCCAAATTTAAATTTGTTTTTGCCGACAAATTTGCACGAAAATTCATGATTTGGCAGGGCATTTGCAGCTGTGTCAAAAAACGAAAGTTTTCGTTACAGATAAGACAATGACGTCGGAACTATACCAAAAAGAGTGTCTCCAAAAACGAATTTTGCCGTTTATTCGATCCCACGACCATCCCGTGATGTTTTGGCCAGATTTGGCAAGCTGTCATTACAGCAAAGTCGTTCAAGAATGGTATGCAGAGAAAGGGGTCCAGGTTGTTCCGAAAAACCTTAACCCACCCAACTGCCCCCAGTTCCGCCCTATTGAGAAATACTTGGGCAATCATGAAGAGGAGACTCAAGGCAAAGGGAAAGGTTGTCAAAGACATCAATCAGATGAAGACCTGGTGGAATAAGATAGCTAAAACGATGGACGAAGAAGGTGTGCGCCGCCTAATGAGCCGTGTTATAGGAAAAATTCGAGAATTCCTTCGAAACCGTGACGAATAATTTTATCCGTATTTTTTCTTAAAAGTATGAAGAAAACGCTACATTTGAATAAAAAAAGATCTTGAATTTAATAATAAATAACTGAAATACAGGCTATTGTATTTGTTCCAATTCTATCTGAAGCAAGCTTTAAAGTGGATAAAAATAAGAAAGAGAAGTTAACCAAACAAGCTTCAATAATTGATCCAATGAGGGTTATTCCAAGAGTCAAAGTGACGTTTGTTACTTGGTGAAGCGAGAAAAGTCATCTGCAGTGACGTGACTCTTCTGTGTAAAGTAAATGGAGAGTCACGTCACTGCAGGTGACTTTTCTCACTTTACCAAGTGACAAACATACTTTGATTCTTCGAATAACCCTCAATGTATGGGCAGCAGGGTAAATGCACCCTTCTTTTTGGGGAAATGCTCCTTAAACTTTGGAAAAATGCTCCTTAGATGCGTTTGCCCGGTAAAATGCAATCGGAGGTTAGCACTTGCCGGTTGTTTTGACGGGTCTTAAGTGTTTTCAAGGTTGTTTAGCGGAGCTTCGCTCCGCAATCTTCGAGGTAGTTTTGACGGGTTTAAATTTCATTTTGACGAATCTTAATTTCATTTTGACGGGTCTTAATTACGTTTTGACGACTCTTAAATTCAGAAACTTTAAACCCGTCAAAACTATACAATCTTGAAGAAACTGAAGACCCTTCAAAACACCCAACAAGCGCTAACCAGAAGGTTAATACCTCCGATTGCATTTTACCGGGGCAAACGCATCGTAGGAGCATTTGCCCAAAAAGAAGGGTGCATTTACCCATAAAAATGCCCTGCAAAATGGTTTCTCCGATAAGACCATGAGCTTTTTTTTTGTAAATTAACTGTGTTGCAATAATTTTGTGTTGGCCCTTTAAGAAGCCTAGACGAATTAGAATCAAAATGCATGTGTGAACCTTGAAAAAACTTCCCTGCTTTTGAATGGTTCACTTTTCTGCATTCCGTGTGCTAAATGATGTTTGAACCATTTTTAGTTAGCTCACCATGCCAGACTACCGGGGGTTCAAGCAAACAAAATTCTTATCGAAATGAGAAAGACACCTGGAATGTGGCATCGATATGAATGTACCTGCATGCCGAAATCCGGCGAAAGTTATTGTATTCATTTCCCTTTTATTGTCACGCTGGTAATAGAGGAAAATAATATAGGATCAGCAAATAGAAGCTGCCTGTGCACGATTTCTTGGCAAAGGAGACAGAGGATATAATTGGTTTTGATTGTATTGTAGTTTTCTTTGAAACGTACGAACTTTCTTCAAGAACAGCTAAGCAAATATCGATTCTAATACATGAAGGCGGTAAAAATGCTTGTGTCGCAGCTACATGTTCACGCGTTGGCAAAAATTGCTGGAATAAGTAGAAATTAAAAGGCAATGTTGGCATAAAATCTGAACTCTTTCTGAAGTAATTACTTGATTGTTAAGTACATTTTTCATCTATAGAATCGAATGCTGGACTAGCGGTATGTTTATTAGAAATATGCGCTCCAGAAATTGTAGTGAAGAAAGCATAACCATCAGGCGTGCGCTTTCAAAATTCAATAGAAGACTTTCAGAGAGCCTACTAAGTTTGAAATCATTACCATTTTCGAGGCAACACTAATGGATTCATAGTTTGATTGATTTTTGGTATTAAAATTCAACACTAGAACAAACAATCAAAATCTCAATAACTACATCAGAATCAGAATCATACAGTGCATGATACGCCATACAAACCTTACCCATCATAGGTAATTCTTTCGAACGAAAACTCCGGCATGAACTAACAAAAATAAGCTAACATTCTCTCATCCTACCTAAGAGGAACACTTTCAAGTATGCATCGATGCACATAGCAGGTCAAAAACTATCGAACCCAATACCAGGCGAAAAAAAACCCTTACATCTACAGACAATAAAATTTAAGGAACATGTGTTTCCTAAGAGCAGGATATCGGCTCGCAATGATCCTTTTTTGCCTTAGCTAAACATCTTTCTCCATTTTCCCATGCCTACCATCCGTGCAACCTCATAGGATAGACCGTTCAACCTTCTCCGCGGGAGCAGGTCAAAATCGATCGCAGTCGTGAGATCTCAGCCGTTCGGTGCAGTCCGGCGTGTGAGTGCGTCGTTACTTTCATGGTTGCTCCTTTGTGACAATCTAAAACAGTGATAAAAATGAAAACCAAACGTAGTGAATTCCCCAGGAGGATTAACAAATCCCTCAAACGGGTGGCAAAATTGAATCTGCTGACGGTGTTGAACGAAAATGTGGCCAGGCCGATTCAGAACTTTATCCGGAACGAGATTACCGATCAGCAGCGAAATAAAATCAAACAGGAGTATCACTTCTGTTCGAACTATACCGTTACCAGCGGGACAAAGTCCAAGGACAAGAGCAAAATCGAGAAAACGGTGAAATGTATAGAGTTTTCCTGCAAGGAATTTAGTCCAGATAAACCAACGTTGCGGGAGCAGTTGCAGGAGTTTACGTTCAAACACAGCCCATCGGAAGAACTGGTAGGTGATCTGCTGTCAATCATGAAGGACAATGGCGTCAGAATACCGAATAGCACAGAGAAACTGCTGCAACAACGTCAGAACTTTGGAATTATTCCCATGTCCGTTGGACGTTATTTGAACTTCGGTGTAAAGCGATCGGCCGTCAGTTACGTGCAGAAAATTGTCGACGAGACAAACCATTGGTTTATGCAAATGCTCTTCATGGATCTTGCGTTCTACGTTGTCAAATCGGAGAAGGTCAAAGGTATTCAACTGCCACAGTACCTGATTATCATGGGAAAGCTCTCGGTCCAACTGGACGAGCCGTTCGTTATCGGTATTTACCAAGGAACGTTCCCTAGTCCAACGATCGGCAACGAAATCCTTCAACCATTGGTAGACGAACTCAAAAGCTTGGAAAGCAACAAATTTGAAGTGGACGGAAGAACGTATTGCATCAACATTCGAGCAGTAATTTGTGACCCGATAGCGAACAGTATAGTGACCTGCACAGCGCTACCAAATTCCCAGTTCGGTTGTAGCAAGTGCAACCAGCGAGGGCAACTTCAGTTCAATGAAGGCATCACAAGCTTTCCGCCCACTGCCAACCTAGCTTCCATGCGAACGGATGACGATTTCCTTTTCTGCCTCCAAAATGGCCATCATGTGGGGGTACCAATTCTTCGTGAACTTGATCTGGAACTAAAATCACAGTTTGTCATCGACTACAAGTACATCGTGTGTGAAGGAGTCATGAAACGACTGATGAACTTATGGTTAACTGGAAAGCTTGACTACCGATTAAACAAAGAATCCGTCAGACGCATCAGTGCCGAACTCTCGCTTATGGGAAACAGCTGCCCACAGGAGTTCCGACAGAAACCGAAAAGCTTGAACGACCTCAATCAATGGGACGCATACGATTGGAGACAGTTCCTCCTCTACTACTCACCCATTGTCCTGAAGAACTATCTGCCACAAAAATACTACATCCACTTCCTCTATCTCCATCTCGCAATACGAATCCTAATCAGCACCGAACTCTACGTAGAATGCAGCACCTACGTTGCTGGTCAGCTGCTGAATACTTTCGTTGCAGACTTCTCCATCCTATACGGATCCCATCTGATCGATTACAACGTCCACAATCTCCTCCACTTTGAGGAAGTCAACATTAAAGCTGGTCCCATGTGTCGAATGAACGGCTATCGGTACGACCGCCAGATGGACGCCATTCTGAAAGTGATCCAGTCAAGCACAACCATCAGCCTGGAGGATATCGGCTCTATCGTGGAGGAAAACACCAACGCGATCGTTGAGAATCGTCTGAACGAATACCGGCTGCAGTACCCGCGGCTGGAGCAGTCCAACGAAGGCCCGGTGCTACACATGAGCGCCAACATCACGCTAACTACCAAAGAGCCAGACAACTACGTGATCACGAAGGAAGGGGTCGTAAGGATTGAGTCGATCTGTCACGATGCGGATCAGATTATCATCATGGGACGGCAGTTCGATGCCGTGACGGTGCTCTATCAGGCACCTGTTACGGAGCAGAAGCTTCTGTTGGTAGAGGACCTCTTGCCGCTGTATGCATTCAACGCAAGCGAAGTGCAGATGAAGGGAGTGAAATTCGACACCTCCAGAGGAATCTGTGTGCTGCCGTTGATAGTTTAGGTAGTTGGTGGGGAAAAGAGAAAATGAGACTGACTTTGTTAATGACACCAAATGTGATATAATTGTACAAATGTATGAAAGCTAATTATGACGAATGAATAAATTAATTGTTCTGTACCTTCGCTGTTGATCATGTTGATTTGAAGTATCCGAATGAGTGTTTAGATATTAGGAAATGGGTTTGGGATTTGGTTCATTATCATTAAACATGAAGTCTTTCAGCCTTTTTGATCTACTTCATTTAATAGTTATAAAACGAAAAATGATATCAAATCATACTAATCATAGATTTCTATTTTTTAAATCGAAATAGCATTTCATCGTCTTCATTCATAATTAGAAACATCTCAGTGTTTTTTTTCGTCAAAATGTCTGAATAATGGTGGAAGTCATTACAGATGGAGCATATCTTGGCAAATGTCTAGATTTTTTGCTTGCGTTCTGTAGAACTGATGACCTGGAATCTGCTGAAAATCCGCTTCTATGCAGTGTTGCCACATTTTTGTTCATGGTCAATCTGTATTTTCACATTCAAACATCTTTTTTATTTGTATCTGGCCTTTGAAAATCTGTAAAAAAAATCTGTATTGTTCATTTAACCACTGTTTCGTGCCCGTTCATTATTTGAAAAATAGCTTTGCTTGCATCGCATTTGAACCAAGTAACTTCACGCGATTAAAATCTTTGCCGCACTTATTAAATCACACTTTATACCTTATTTTTTCATTGGTTTTTGTTTACACAGTAGGAGTTTATGGATTCCATCCTCGATCGAGGGTTTAATTTACCACAGAAAATAGACCAGAAATATACGCTCCTATTAATATGCACTTCACGAACAAATAACTAACATATTTTAACATATTAACAAAAATTTGTTATTAAAAACAGTCTAGCCTGCAACAAGTTTTGAAGTGAGTTTTGACGGCTAAAAAAGTTGCTTTTCCAACATTTTCGTGATATCACGAGGTGACGAGTGCCAACAAGTATTATCCTCGGATTAAACAGGATTAAATGTCGACCTTGATCATAATCAAATTTACTCCAAGAAAACATTTTGCATAACACTCGAATAGGGACGGTAATATAAGTTAATCCGAGATGGTGCCTACCACCATTGAAATAGATCACAAAATTCTGTGAAAATAATTACGGAAGTTGATCCGTAAAGTAAAATATTAAGGATTCATTTGTGAAATCGGATTATTTTACAAAAAGACCGGTGAAAACAAACAACATTGCGGATAGTATGGTGAAATGACAAGTTTTTACCGAATTACTGTGATTTTCACAGAACTTCTGTAAATATTGTTGATAGTTTTAAGAATCTCATACTACTAAAAACATTTCAAATCGATTCAGTTCTTAAAATTTTTTTGAATAACGCAGTGCTCCGCTTGAAGCAAAATATATCTTTATTCAAATCAGTTCATGGATTTTCAAATTGTTTTTTATTGTTTTAGCTAAACAGTTTATTATCTGCACGTTTCTAACTATCACAGTGAGTTGAGCATGTTAGAGCGAGACTGCTAGAAAAGAAGGCATGCGGAGACATGCTCGTTTTGTCCAGGTTTATGTCTTGTTTTGGAGATGCAGAAACACGCATGGGCAAACAGGTGAAATGGTATGTATCAGGGTACACTGAGAAAAAATCCATGGTTGTACCGACAATTAAACCATGGCCAAGATGACTATTGCATATAATGATTACAATGACCATGAAAATGGTCGAATTCTCCACGTTCATGGCATTCTTGAATATGGTCAAGGTAACAAGGATTTTTCCGACCATATAGTAAATGTTGAATCAACTATTTTGTTTTGGTTGTTTTGACAATGATCATAGTCGGTTGATAATCACTATTCTGTCATAGTCATCCTTACCCCCAATAATGGTAAAATTGACCATCGATTTGAATTTCTGAAATAATATTGCCGTTCAATAATCAGTGTTCTATTAGCAGGGTTTTTTTTAAATGTATCCTTGAAAATGATGAAATTGTTTTTGTAATCACAACTTAACCTAATCGAAGATAAAAGCATTAAACAAATTCAAGTTGCATCAAGAAAATGGTTTTTCAGATCAATAAAACCGTGTTGTTGGTTCAATAAAATGAGAAGAATTATTTTAAATTAGTTTTTTTTAAGTATTCGATTAGTTTTATTGGTACATATTCACTCCTTAATTTACTTTAAAATAATGTTTGATAGGAATTACTTCTTTTCTGTAGACAGTTGTTTCATCTTCTGTTAATTTGCGTCAATAAACAACAATGCTTGGGGCTTACTGGTAACCGGTTCGACGTACTGATCAGGAGGTGAGCAGTGCAATCCCATGTCCGACCTCTTCTTTACTTTCTTTTTAAAGAAAACTTCTTTGTGATTCTCCAGATTTTTCGGTGATTTGAGAAATTATTTACCGAACGTTTAGCTGTTGAGATGTCGGTAAAAAGGTACTGAAAATCTGTGGAATATTCCAAGTGTGTGGCAATGTTATAAAATATTCAAGATAAAAGTATATTTTATATTGCTGGTTGCAGTTGTGATTGGACTCTAGAAGTGCTTTTTGCGCATTTTAAAGTGTGATAAAAGTGCACGTTTACGTCAAATAGTTTTGTTGTCTTCGGTGCACTTATCCTTTATGCTGAAAGGTATAAGTTCACTGAAGACAGGAAACGATTTGTCGTAAACGTGCACTTTTATCACACTTTTTCTGTTTTTGTCGGAGTCCAATTTTAACTGCAATCAGCAATAAAACAATATTTTGCGAATGCTGGTAAGATAATTTTGTTTTCGAGTGAACAACATACGAATATCAGATGGTATTTCATTTGGTGAACTGTGATAGATAGATGTATAAGCTTGTGAATAAGAATTTTAATTCGTGCATTGCCCCCCAAATCAAGATAATATCTTGTTGTTGTTCATTCTATACAAGAATCGGTACACTGAATTTTTTTTCGTATGTAAGCTTACACTCGTTTTGTAAACATGGATTTTGTACATATAACAAATGTCTCGTATATTGTATGACACATTCATATTGTTTTTATCTGGTGAAATGCTATCATTACACCTTTTTGTACAATTTGTACAGTTCATGATTTTCATAAAGACCAGCCAATTGCTGTTTTCCTTCAATCATAGTCAAACATGTTGGTGTTGATACTGGGGTTGGCGGTAAACATTAAGTTATCCCAAAATAATAATTAAAGCACTGTCGAGATTTATAACTTCATACTCACGAGTTACCATGGCCTAGGGACCACGGATTCAATAAAATGAACAACTCCTCGTGGTAGCGCTTTTTTTTCGATTACATTTTGAGTCGATATAGTTGATCTGTCAGTCATTCATGTAACCACCAGATTCGTAGCTCTCTGTATTGTTTTCGTACAATGAAAGAATATTATTTCTGTGCCAACAAATGCTTCGTGCTTTTTACAATTAAATACGAAGGCATTAAATACGAAGAAAGCTTCTTAAGGTACAAATCAGTTTAGTTGCTGAAAACAATGAACAGATTTGTAAGTTCTATCTTCGATTATGCTATCGATGCAATAACATAGTCTAACATCAAACCTCAGAATCAAAGTATTTGAATCAGATATAAAACGAAGCAGCACAAACCAGCTAATTCTTGAGATGAATGCTGTCCACCGAGGGTATTTGGATTGACTACCGCAAAATGTCCATCCTCTTGTCATCATTTAAGACCTGCGGTTGCAGACTGTCTAATGCAATGTGACAAAGCGTAAAGTAGCACTAGGTATTAGTAAGATCAATTAGAGCGTGATGTATCGACTGTGGTTAGACTCCATACTGCAAATTCGTACTAGAAATACAAAAAAAAAACACCTGTTAATTGTACATATTGATGCTATCCACCGAAGGTGACTTAACCGATGCTTATGAAGTTCTATCACAGAATTGAAATTGTTGTTGCCCACCGAGGTTAATTTGATTGATGCCTTCGAAGCGGCCATCCTTCCGGTATGTCGATGAATATCACGCACATAAGCACATATTACCTAAAATTGGGTAATAGTATTAAGGGAAGATAAACGTTAAAAATTACCGATTCTTTTTTCGATACTTTTTACTGAATATTGGGTATGTTCTTGTAGTTTTATTTTATAGAATGCTTCAAAAAAAGACATGAAATTTAACAACTTATCCATTCGGATTAGTATTCCAGATTCAACACTTAAGAAGAAACAAATGTTTAACTGTATTAGAAAATACAATATCTGTATTCAAAAAAAGTTTCAATAAAGTATGGAGGAATCCAAGTATAGCTAAAGTGAGATTAAACATCGTAATCTAAAACTGAAATAGATAATAACTTTGTAGCTATTTTATAAAATGTATGAAATTGGTCAGTATCGTCATTATCGACGATTTTCTGGTTTTACTATCTCCCATTACTTTGCAATGACAGCTCGAAAAATCATGTCTTAAGAGCACCATCTACTACGTATAATCATATAACCTCACTTTTACCTGGATTCCTCCATTATAGAAATATTTATTCCGCATTGATCCAACATTATGACCCGTTCCTTTATTCGCTCCGGATTGAAGCCGAATTGCACATCGGGATTCACATTGGTCCACAAGGATCCGTTGGAGCTAGATTAAAAAAAAGGAAATAAAAGTTATTGCGTCAAATATTGGGGAATAAATAAATAATTTGTTGAGAGATTAGTAAAAACATTAATTACGTTTTCGCTTAGAAAAGTATGGCGTCCTCGTTGCTTCAGTGACATTTATTCAATTTTGGGTAAATAATAACGTCCAACATTGGAAAAAGAACATAATCCAAATGTCAGTAAAAATTACTGTTTGTTATCGTTAAATTTTACGGATATTTTGGGTAATGTCAATACTACCTTATTTTAGGTAAAATAAATACCTAATTTTAGGTATTCTCATCTTAGCGTGTAGGTGGCTCAATAGGATTTCCAGACATGGTTATTTAAACACGATAAAAAAATGCAAAAAAAAAGCAGATTTTTCAAAAATCTGTGGATTCTTTTTTTTTTCTAAAAATTTGTATTTTGTATATAGAAAATTTTGTATTCAATATCTTCAAAAAATTTTTTTTTTTTTAAATAATTTTTTTTGGTGGGTCGCTTTTTTTTTGTTTTGTTTTTACCTTTTTTTATTTTTTTTTTTTTTTTTTTTTTTTTTGCGTATAAAGCTTGCGTGCCCGTGATTTTGCTGCCACATTCTGCTTGTCGTTATGATTTGGTACCTTCTGGACTTTTAATGTACGTAGTCCAGTCCGATTAATGACCTTTTACACAAAACTTTTGGTCAAGGTTAGCTTTTTTTTTTTTCAATATCCCGGACAGAAGCGTTTGGTTTGGTCCTGAAAGCTTCAACTACGCCCCTATCGTCTTCAGCGCTTCTGCGAGGATGTTTACGTCCACTTCCTTTTTCCGATCGGTGGTCTGACGTTCTCTGTGACGTTTGAAGACCGGAAGACAGTAAAGACGATTCCCAATTTTTGTTGCTATGTTGTCGCGAATCCTTTGCTCTTCATTTCAAAAACTTTCCAATGGAACTTTTCAATGGAATGAAAGGATGAAAACAATACGTAGAGAACTAAAATTACCTAAAGTTTCAAATATTTTACTTTTTTAAAAAGGCAACAAAGTTATATCTAGGGAAAATGTACCTATATTAATCTCATCACTTTGCAATTCATCCTACTTGAAATAAAACGATATACACGTGACAGGATTAGTTAGTAATGTTTGTTGTAGTTATTTAACGTAAGCAAACAATATTAGAAAACGAAACCGATCCTTCAACTGCCCAATTGTTCGATTCATCGTAGGATGAATATAGGAACAATGAGATTAATATGGGGGCAGTTTCCCTATTTGCGTGCGTTGCAATTTTAACGTTGACAACTTTTACTATCAAAAGTCAAACCTACACAGAAAAAAAATCTTGTAGTAGAAACTACCATTTTACCCGACTATGCCTATCTTCAAAACTACCATGAAATTTCAGTCAAATTTACTACGTTTGTGGTATAACCTTCAGCATTTGTGGTATATTTGACAGACCTCATATTGATATCAACCGCACCATGGTTGATATAATCGCAGGCATGGTAAAATCAAACGCATTTATAGTCAGCTGAAAATTGTTGGTGTTTGCGCTTAATTTAACCCTCGAAATGGTAGTTTCTACTGCGGTTTTTTTTTTTTGCGTGTATAAGACTTAGTTGGAATTGGCTTTAGGTTATAGGACAAGGAAAATTGCCCTAATCGAAAGTCTTGAAGTTTGTATTAAATAGAAGATTCTCGAAGTAGTCAGAAAATATTTTCTCTCAGATTAACTCGTTTAGTCGGTGGAAGCAGCGTTGCCATGGAGATCAAAAAGCAGAAATTCGAGAGAACTACGACCATTAGGCGTTTGCCATGCAGATAACCCGTAATCGGGAAGGATACTGGTGCCCAAGGAAGAAGAAGTCGCGGATGAGGACGTTCAGATAAGGAGATCACTATCCACGATGTATTTGTCTCGAGATGACAAACTACGCCCTGGTGATGGACGCTACAAACGAACAACAAGCCTGGAACAAAGGGAAGACCATTTTGACGTAGACTATATCTTTCGGCAAGGGTAGGGTGTCAAATAAAACTTTGCAAAAAGTGAACTAAAACACTTCAAACGCTAATAAATCAATTATTTCTCAATAGATTTTCAAGATGTTTACGTAATGATTTGGGCTGGCTCCATCAGGCAGCCTATCTGAGCGTCTGTATCCCATGTTAGGGACGCTCAAAACAGCGTCTGCTCACCAGGTTAGGGGATGGCTGCAGCCGAGTGTCTTTCATGTAGGCAGTTAGACTTGCACGATGGTCCTCCGGCGAGACAGGGGGTTTTGGTGCGGCCTTGCGAGCCGGCATCGAACAAAACATACACAATTCCAACGAATGCTCCAATAGAAAACTCGGAACGGATTAATCCGTATAGACCAAAGCAACGAAAACTAACTAATAATTGGAAACTCAGAACATGAAATTGTAGATCTCTCAACTTTGTTGAAGGTACCTGTGTACTATTCGATATATTGAAAGAACACAAATTCGACATGGTAGCGCTGAGGTTTTTGAAAAAAAAAAATTGTGTGTACGTTTGGTAGGTACACCATCCACCAGAGCTGCGGAGAATCGCACGAGCTTGGCACAGCTTTTATCGATATGGAGAAGATTTAAATGTGCGGCTATACGTAGCACGCACTTCCAGCACAGTCTCCGAACATCGGTACCTCTGGAGATCACCACAACAAATTGAGTCGCAAATCGATCACGTTCTGATTGATGGAAGACACTTTTTGGACATTCTTGATGTGAGAACCTATCGAGGTGCTAACGTCAGCTCGGATCACTATTTACTCTTGATAAAAATTGCACCCGAAACTATCCGTTGTTAACAACGTTCGATACCCGCGCGCACCACGGTACAATATTGAACGACTGTAACAACCAGAAGTCGCCACAGAATACGCGCAAAATCTTGAAGGTGCGTTGCCGGAAGAGGAAATAGTCGACGAAATGCCTCTTGAGGACTGTTGGAGCCATGCAAAAACAACCTTACAAAGCGTAGCTGATGGTGTTTTAGGATAAGTGAAACGCAGAAAACGAAACAACTAATTCGACGGTGAGTATCAAGAGATTTTGAACGAGAAGAACGCAGTCAGATCAGATACAAGGAGAAGCGTAAACAGCAGACTCGTATAGTTCGGACAAAGAAGCACCGCCTGGTAGAAGCTGACTGACATTTGTAGGAACAGCGATGGTAGCCTTTTAAAGGATGAGTGTGAGGTGATTGAATGATGGAGGCAGCACTTCGATAAACATCTGAATGGCGCAGATGAACAAGCAGCCGAAACAGATGACATTCCAGTTGCAGCAAACGAGGAGGAAGTACCAGCTCCAACTATAAATGACCAGGCCATCAAACAGCTAAAGAACAACAAAGCAGCTGGTAAAGATGGTTTTGCGCCGGAACTCAGGAAGTTTGGGCCTGGGAAACTCATAAGATTGCTGCACCGTGTGATTGTCAAGATATGGGATACCAGAGGAATGATAGCGAACAACGACCAGAGGAATGGTAGGATGGAGTGATTTGTCCGATTTATAAAAAGGGTGACATTTGCGCGAATACCATGGGGTCAGCTTTAAGCATCTCTACGGAAATGCGATCGACACCTGGAGCCTTATTGGATTTCATGCTTCGGATAGCTTGCTGGTTTTATCAGTGGTCCACTTTTTTCGCTCACCCAACTTATTTCCACTTGTCCAAGGCAATCTTGATGCCGTTCACTGCTCTTCCACGCTACCACCTTCCGGAACATTCGCTGCTCGAGTGTCAAGTTCTTCAACGAACGATTTTTTCGCATCTTCTAGTTGGCGTGTGTTAACCCGCCCCTGAGCCTCTTCTCCCGTTGCTGGATCCGTGCAATGCACGATTTTGTCGATTAGAAGATGATGTTCAGATGCGATGTCGGCACTGCGTTTATTCCGGAGTATGTCCATCACGAGATATCCACGTGACTTTGTGCACTGGTCGATGGGGAAAGAGCCAGCTTCCGATTGCCACGTCGTTGTCTGCAAACAGCTCACACAAAGGCCCATGTTCTATCGGATAGCTGGGGGGCTCTTCCTCTTAGAAATGACCGTGGTGGATTGATTAGGCGAGCTTTCGATGACGATAAATTTTCGTAAAAAGCCATTGTTTACGTTTGTCAGTTAGGCCCTAATGAAAAATCTTTGTCGCTTTCTCCGACACCATGAAGGCCAAAACACGCTCATAGCCCGTGTTATCGGAGCCGATCTTCGCATTGAAGTCGTCAGTGTAGATTTTGATGTCACCCTTGGGAACTTTATCCACGAAGGCATTCAGTTGACTGTAAAAATTCTCCTTTTTCTGGAACTCGGCAGCATTGATCGGCGCATTAAATTGGATTATGGTAAGGTTTGGAACCCGTGTTCTGAATCTTGCTATGATTATTCTTTCATTAATTGGCTCCCTCTTGATGAGCGCAGCCTTTGCCTGGGCGCTAAGTAGGAAACCAACTTCACCTTACCGGGGAGCGTTGTCACCTCGAAGACCGGAATATAACAGTACCTGTTCCGACGGCAATTTGTGTGAGTGTGCGCAAGTGTTTTTTTTTTTAGACGGGATGGAAAATCTGCAAACAGACTCCTGAAGAACTCAGGGTGTGGGGATGAGGGTGCCAACTTCTCGACCCACTAAAAACCTACCCGTGCCTTGAGCTCTGGACCCTCCCCGGAACCACCTTTTGTGCTTATTAAGTATCCACTATGTCTAACTACTTAGGGCTTCAGTAGTTAGGTGGTCCCTACAACTTGCCGTTGGTCGTTTCGCCATTTTTTGTTGGAGATCGGGGACAATCTAGGAAGCCTCTATGCATACCGCGTCCTATATGTCCCGGTCTTGGCACATCCTCTGGACCAGATTGTCCATAGTCGTGCCGCGACCGCTTACGGCTATCATGCCGGATCTCGCGCAGTCGAAGCGAGGACATGCGAAGAACACATGTTCCGCGGTTTCCTCAACTCTCGCGGACTCGGTGCATGTGGAGGACTGTGTATGCCCGTATTTATGCAAATACTGTCTAAAGCAGCCATGGCCTGACAGAATCTGTGTTAAGTGGAAGTACACTACACCATGTCGCCTACCGAACCACCTCGGTAGGACCTTTAGTGGAGTTGTTCCATTTACGCTGCCATTTAACCATAGATGCGGCTCTAGTTGTCTTTCGAATGCCTCTTGTGCCACGTTGTTCGAAGCGCTCTACGTCCTCTTTTATGACGATGCATATTGGAATCATCCCCGGTTGGACGCAGACCGCGTCGCGTGATACCGTTCGGTATGCACTAACCACTCTAAAGCACTTAAGCCTGTGTGTACTCTCAAGCTTACTTAGGTAGCTCTTGGTATTCAAAGCAGTGATCCATGCCGTACCTAGGTATGGATAGGGCGACACTGGCCAGGAGCTTACGCTTACTCCCTTGCACCGCCGAGCTATTCGACATCATGCGGGATAATGCCGATATAGCCATAGAGGCTTTCTTGCAGGCGTAATCGACATGGCTGATAAAGGACAGCTTATCGTCGATCATAACCCCCAAGTACCTCAGAGGCCTTTCCGAGGCTATTGTGCAGTAACCTGCACTAATCGTCGCATGTTGCTTCGATTTGCGGTTGTTAACAATCGTGACCTCAGTCTTATGATGGGCAAGCTCCAGATTCCTTGAACTCATCCATCTCTCCTTAATGCCAATGGAGTGCGAGGCCGTTGGCTCCACCTCCTCTATGGATTCACCATATATCTCTAGGGTGATGTCGTCTGCGAACACGACGATTTTCATCCCGTTCGGGAACTTAAGTCGTAGTGCCTCATCGTACATCGTGTTCCATAGCACCGGGCCCATGATCGAACCTTGCGGTCGAACCTCAGTGTTGTACACCAGTACCCGATTCTGGAAATAACTTCCCAGAATCTCGTACAGGTACCCAGCAACCTGGAGGCGTTGGAGCGAGTTAGCGATAGCAACACAACTAGGGCTATTGAAAGCATTTCTCACGTTAAGGTTGACAACTGCACAGTAGCGGACACTTCGCCTCTTGCGCTGGATTGCCACTTCAGCCGTCTTGGTGACGGACAGAATGGCATCCACCGTCGACTTGCCTTAACGGAAGGCAAACTGGTTGTTAGACAGACCGCCTATACCCTCCGTGTACTTTGTATCGAACAGAGATATACTGCCGTTATAAGCATAACTGTCCCATGCATATAAGGAACCCCATAGAACATGGGACAGTTATGCTTATATCGGCAGTATAGGTCTGGTGGCTTCCAAGTCTTTGATAGCTAGGACGTCCTCCATTTGCGGGCGAATGGAGTGGATGCTGCTCCTTCCGGACGCTGCCTTGTATTGTAGACGATACAATAACGAATCGCCAAGTGGTCGCTATGGGAGTAGCCTTCATCCACCCTCCAGTTACTTAGCAGCCCCGGGCTGCCGAAAGTTAAATCGATTATCGATTCCGCTCCATTTCTATAGTAGGTATTCTTGGTACCTACGTTGGCTAGGTCCACATTGAGTTTTGCCAGGGCCTCCAGAAGAGTCTGGCCCCTGTGGTTGGTAAGGCGGCCCCTCCACTCGAGCGTCCAAGCGTTGCAGTCCCCCGCTACTACCAACGGGTTTAGGCCAGTTAGCTCAGTTGACAGACGATCAACCATGTTTGAAAATTGTTCGATCGAGACGCGTAGCAGCTGCAGAAGAACACTCCATTCACTTTAGCTACTGCGAAGCCAACATGTGAGGTAGACACAACCCCCTTGCCCGTCGTCATATTGAACCTATCCGCAACCTAATTGCCATTGCCAGCTGGGATGCGGTATGGGTCGGATATTATGGCGATATCCGATCGCGAACTGTCTGACACAGTAGGTGCTGGGCGAGCTCACAATGGTTCATGTTGAGTTGGGTTACCTGCACTACGCTTGGCCGAGCACATGGCCCTCCATGACGTGTTTATCGACTAGTTTCCTAGCGCACGTCAAGCAATTGAGGGGGTCCTTTGCTGTCCCGCGCCTTGTGACTTGTGCTGCCACAACTTTTGCACATATTGCTCCGATCTGTGCCTTTGTATGTGTGCAAGTGTGAGGTTTCCTAAAGGTGGAAGCAGTACTTCGACCTCAATGGCGGTAATACGATGAAAATTGGTTGTTTTAAAACAACAAGGCTGCTGGTGTTGATCAACGTGCAAATGAGTTTCTAAAATCGGTGATGATGCACTGGGTAATTACCAAACTTTGAGAAAAGGGGTGTTTATCGGAGGAATGGATGGAAGGTATCGTGACAAACATCTACAAAAAGGGTGCAATTTTCGGGCAATCACTCTACTGAGCACCGTCAAAAAAATACTCCCGCAAGATGTATGCCGTCATCTGCCACCAATTACAAAGGAGTTCGTGACACAATATCAACCGGGATTTACAGTTATGTCGCGAATATGACGCACTCACACATCGTCTATTCATCGATTTCATATTAGCTTTCAACACAATCGATTGAGTATGTAGCACCATCCTCCAAAAGCAATGGACCGCTCCAATGTGACTGAAAAGAGACAAGCATAACGCAAAACAAAACAAAACAAAATAGACAAAATAAAATAAAACAGGATACTAGATATTGTATTCAAAACATGGTAGAAATAATTCATTTGTTGCTTTGCAAACCAGCTCTCCTCGATGTCCCAGATGGCCAAGTCCTGCTGGACCTCCAGCTGCTGCCATTGGCACTCGTCCACATTAGCCGGCCTTCGCCGTTGCGTCGGAAACCTTCCGGTAGTACCATGACATCTCTGTCTAATACACTCTTCCTGCACCGATCAATTTACAAACCAGGCCTGCAAACCGAATCAAAATTCACTCTGGCACGGTTGTGGTATTTTCCTCTAAAATCTAGTTCCAGATATTGGCACCTGGTTGCAGGAAACAGAATCAATAAGAAAAATAAATCGATTGACATCACCTGTGGTCGATTATGATCGAAGATGGATTTCCAGACAAATTGACGCGATTTTCCAAGGTCACGATTGATCGTGTGACACTGTCGAGTTCTTCCGAATCTTGATGGGGTTAACTGGGATGGTTTTGACTGCTTCTCATATTTATTGTTTCATATTGCTTTGGAAAGTGTTAAGTCTCCCCCAGGTGGTGCTAAATCGATGAGCTTGGACATCAGTGGAAGCAAAGTTGCCAGAAGTCACGAAATGCATCTACGGAATCTTATTTTTACCAGGTCCCTCAGTCGTAGTTTCGAATGGATTGGCGTACATTGTTCTTTACATTGTATTATTAGACTATTATATAACTAAATATATTATTGTGTAAATTTTATATTTCAAACACAATTTCAGAGAGCGAGAGCGAGAGCGCTATAACCTTGGCAAATGATTGCCAGAATTTTGGTTCAAATGCCAAAAGTCCACCCACAGGCAAAAAGAGCATAAACTAATCTTTCTAGCATCTATGCTCCCAACGATAAAATAAAAATTATAACATTATTTAACTATATATGGAAGCGTTTGGTGTTTCCCCTGTTTTATTTGTTTATTTGAAGTAGACATCAACAGACCAAGTTTAGGTCCTAATGATGTTAAATAGAAAAAAATTACAATGAGAAACGATTACATAACCTCTCAAGTGGAGTCAAGACACAAACATAAATAAGAAGAAAATAATTAAAGCTATACACTATCTTAACTACGTGCGTCCATTGTTCTAAAAACGGTAGAAAATCGCCGAAGAAGTGCGTTCCGCGTCAGATGGAAATCGAAAATGGACGCCACCCTATTGAAGGTTCGCTGCAACCCGTGAATAGCGCTATTTAACCCATAGTTGGTGCGGCGAAAAGGAAGCCTGAGAATGGAGTTGTGACGCATTGGCCTTAGTTGGACGTTGATGCCAATTTGTTGAAGGATCCTTCCGCAGTCGATTCTTCCTTGTAGCACATCTGCAACAGTTAAAGCTCTGCAGACATCTCTACGGACCCGCAGAGGCTCCATGTCTACGAAGTGCGAACTGAAGAAAACGGCGTTGATAGATTCGATTCGCTCGGCGCCATTATCATAGCATGGACTCCAGACCGCTGAACAGTACTCCAGTGTCAAACGAACGAGAGAATAATAGAGCGATTTTATGTTGCGTGTACGTCAGTTTCGAATCCAGCTGAACACCTAGGTCTTAAACGCACTACGTTGGTTTAATGGTGGTACCGGGAGGATGGTAGTTGAACAGAATTGGTGGTTTTTGGGGGGGGGGGGTTTTTCTGTGAGCACTGGGGGGGTTGGCCAATTAATTTTTTGAGAGACGTACGGTTGGGGTTGTGGGAGCTTTCGGGTTTTTCCAACTCTTGAGAGCAAACGCGAAATGTTGTCTGCTGTCAGTTTCAAGCTGTAAATTCAATGACGATTTGTTTACTTTTCTAGTATCATTATAGCTACTTACAAATTTGGTGAACCGATTGATATTCAATTAACGAGGTGTATCGTCGGGCTCCACACTTTAATTTTGTATTGTGTAAGCTAAATATAGGTTAGATATGATAAGTTTACTAGATTTAAGATAGTTTAATCAATTTAACTTACGTTTACTATTGTAACAATAATCGTACTATTGTAATACAATTTTAATTTAATTTAGATATAATAGCTAGTGAAATGAGGCGATTTACTATTTAATTTTAGATTTAGCTGTAGAGAAAACGTATTAACTGCCACGCACTATTTTATTCATTTATACTGTCTTTGTTTTGATCCTCTTTTCCAATCTCAACGATGACATGCTTCGTCATCACCATCGTGAAGTGGTGAGCGATGACGCTTATGAAGCGTTGCGTATGGACGGCGCCGCCGCAACAGGGGGTCCGTCGCCACATACCCCCGCCCGTAAACCTTGGATACCATCTGGGACTTTGGAGGCTATGGTAAAATGTTTGCTACTACTCGCGACGTCCAAAACAGCCAATTTTACAGCTGGTCGTCGAAGAACTCCTGTTGAAGTCCGTACTAATGCCTGGCGTACTCTCCCGTCCTTGCCGGGGAAAACCTGCTCGATCCTTCCTCGTAGCCATTGGTTCCTTGCCGAACCGCTGACCACCATCACCAAATCTCCAACCGCGAGATCCTTGTTTTCCTCGAACCATTTGCACCTACGGGTGATCACTGGTAAATATTCTTTCACCCACCGTCTCCAGAATTCATCGCAGATGAACTGCGCTAACTTCCAACTACTTCTCAGTACTGATCGCCTGTCTACAGGTTCCGTAGGAAGCATTTTGATTCCTGTTGAACTGCCCAACAAGAAATGATTGGGCGTTAGCGCTTCTTGATCGGCCGACTCAAGTGGTACGACCGTAAGTGGCCTGCAGTTGATCATCGCCTCTGCTTCTGCAATTACCGTCTCCAAGATCTCATCATCTGGCTTGCGGGCCGCTTCCAGAACTGCTCCCGTCGCTACCTTCACTGATCGTACCAGTCGTTCCCATGCGCCACCCATATGGGGCGCTGCTGGTGGGATGAACTTCCAGCTAGTCTCTGCGCTTGTAAACGTCAATGCTAAGGTTTCATTTCTCCGACAGATTTCTTCTTTGAGCTCTCGACTCGCACCCTGAAAACAGGTACCGTTGTCCGAGAAGAACTCTCGCGGTGGACCCCGACGAGATACAAAGCGGCGCACGGCCATAATACATGATACGTGCTAAGAGAGTGTACGACTTCCATATGCACTGCCCTAATCGTGAGGCAGGTGAACAAGGCGACCCACCGTTTGGCGAGGCTTCTGCCAACCCTAACAAAAACTGGTCCGAAGTAGTCGAGCCCGACAAATGTAAATGGTCGAACGAAGGGAGTGAGGCGCATCTCGGGCAGTGGTGCCATGGCTGGGGGTTTTGGAGTAGCTTTTACGATACGACACCATACACAATTCTTCGTTACCTTCTCGATCAATGATCTCAGCTTCGAAATTTAAAATCTCTGGCGAATCTCATTGACGATAGTCTCTCTGTTGGCGTGGCGGAATTGGCGATGGAACCAGTCTACAAGCAGAAAAGTTATTTGGTGGTCTCTATGCAAGATTGCAGGAAACTTAGCTTCGGTCGGCGCGTAGGGAGCAGCACCGATTCTGCCTCGCATTCTCAGGATTCCATGATCGTCCATGTATGGCCACGTTTTGTAGATGGGACTCGATTTGTGAACGATGCGGTGGCGGTTCTCAGGTGGTCCTTGCGAATCAATGAGGATGGCCAATTCTTCTGGAAAAGATTCCTTCTGAGAAATCTTCCATAGAAGTTCTTCGGCTCGCTTCAGTTCATCTTGAGTGAGGACTCCCAACAGCAAACGGTCCTGCCTCTTCTTTCGGCGAAGGTTTTCAACGTAGCGGAACACGAAAGCTACTGTTCGCTGTAGTTTCGACCACGAGTTGAAACGAGGGATTTCAATCGGCATATTCACTTGGTGCGTAAGGTGGCTCAAGATAATAGCATTTGCGCGTAGTTCTTCTTTCGTTGGAGCAATCGAACGCTGTATAGGCCAGGAGCCTTCTGGTTCAAACAGAAAATTTGGTCCTTTGAACCATGGATTCTCCATCGAAAGTTGTGGTCCGTTATTCCATTTCGTTGCTTGATCGGCGACGTTCAGTTGAGTGGGAACCCATCTCCACTCCATCGGATCGGTAGCCGTTAGAATTTCCCCAATGCGAAATGCGACAAACTTATTGTACCGACGATGATCCGAACAAATCCAGGAGAGCACAGTACTAGAATCGCTCCAGAGAAGTCGTCGGGAAATCGGTATACTATGGTAACTTTGAAGTGTTTCCAGCAAACGAGTCCCGAGGACAGCGGCTTTAAGTTCGAGTCGAGGGATGGATAGGGTTTTCAACGGAGCGACCTTCGTTTTCGATCCAATGAATGCCACTTGTATATCATCGTTTATTTCTGGACGCAAATACGCAGCGCAAGAGAATGCTGCTTCGCTGGAATCGCAGAAGACATGGATCTGAACGCTGTTAGAACTTTTAGGGATTGCGGATCGGAAATAGCATCGTGGGATGCGAAGTTGATCCAGCTTCGGGAACAGGCTCGTCCACTGCTGCCATCGCTCGTATAAGTCACCGGGAATCGCATCATCCCAATTTGTTCCTCTCGCCCAGATTTCCTGGATTAGGATTTTGCCATGGACGAGAAAGAATGAAATCAGACCTAGTGGATCGAATAACGTCATCACCACTTTGACAACCTCGCGCTTCGTGGGAATGTGACCATGTTTCAGAAGCGGCCGGAGATCATCTCTCATTACGAAGGAATATGTAAATACGTCTTCACTCGGAAGCCATTTCATCCCGAGCACTGATTCGACGTTCTCTGCTCGCTCCAGTAATAAATTCTTGCTCCCATCCTCCGCAACATCACCAATTCCACGCAAAACATCCACGTTATTCGATAAAAAGTGTCTTAGCTTAAAACCTCCCATCGAATGCACCATTTTCACCTCATTCACCACCTCTATTGCTTCTGGAACTGTTCGAAAGCTATCCAGGTAATCGTCGACGTAATGCCTGTTGATTATGGCATCAGCAGCACGAGGGAACTTGACGGAGAATTCCAAAGGCATCAACCTGCGCTTGGAGGAAATGGCAATTGGCGGTTGAACAGATTCGCATAAAGATTTTCAGGTCATCAGCAAACGACAGGCGGGGCCCTCCGATAACATAGTGTACGTCGTTGAAATATAAAAGAAATATCAACGGTCCCAGATGGCTACCCTGCGGTATCCCGGACGTGGCGCAGAAACTCCTTGAACGAAGGTCACCCAAGGCAACTGTCAATTGACGCCCTGTGAGATATGATCGAAACCATCTTAAAAGATTACCACCAACTCCTAGTCTGTCAAGTTTAGCGATCGCGATATCATGATTCAACTTGTCGACAGCTGCCGTTAAATCTGTGTAGATCACGTCCGTTTGGCATCGAGCGATCATACCATCAGTGATGTACGACGTAAGGCACAACAGGTTTGTAGTTGTGGAACGCCCTGGTGAAAATCCGTGCTGGTCGTCACTTAACAACTGCTTGCAATGTGTAAAAAGTGAGTTCTTAACGACCAGTTCAAAAAGCTTCGATACAGCGCTTAACGATGTGATTCCTCGGTAGTTGTTCACGTCCCGCTTGCTTCCTTTTTTATACACCGGAAACATGTCCGCCATTTTCCAGCAATAAGGAAATGTATCGCTAGAAAGGGACATCTGGAATATTGGTATGGGAGGTCCACGCTTTCTTCTTTCCCTTGATTCAATAAAGTAGCACGATTTCAAACACTCTTTCTGGAATCGCTCTATTTCTTGGAATCTTCTCTGCGGCACGCAGTTGGCCTGGCCGGTGACAAGAAAAATGATGTTTTCAAGAAGTCGTTATTTTCCAGGATGCTTTCAAGATCTGGCTGCGTTAGTGTGAGATTAGATTAGATCATATTGCTTTGGAAAGTGTTATTCGAAAAGCGGAGACAGACGCGAGTGCTGCAGTTTTCAGTAAGTCCAACTTTTTGGCGTCGCAGACGATATTGATATCTTAACACGACACTTTGAGATGATGGCGGAAACGTACATCAGACTTAGCATCGGCCTTAAGTCTATTAGCCGAATATGACTCACCATTAATTCGTCGAGAGCAAAATACACGAACAATCCCGAGTTCAGATCAACGGTAATGAAATCGAGGTTAAAATGAATTCGTTTATCTGGACTCATTGGTGACTGCCGACAACGATGCAAGCAAAGAGATACTTTGACTCTGAAGCTACGATCGTACAAAGTTCCCCCATTAAGAAGTTGACCATCTACCACCATCGATTAGACCGGTAGTATTCTATGGCTACGGGATATTCACGTCCGGTTCGCGGAAGATCAACCCGATATTTAGACAAGTATGAAACGACTGGTTTCATACTAGTCTAAAGATTTATCCGACATACCATGGTGGTAAGTATGTGATAAGAATGATTAGACAAGAAAAAAAGTAACTGGGTAATAGAGATGGCTGAAAATTATTTTTCATCGTGTATTGCGTTAAACGTGTTCATCGGGATTTTCATTCATAGCGAAACAGTTTCCCGATTCCCGAAAACAAATAAATTACATAACCCCTCTTTAGTAAATCTCTACATCATTTCATACAAGGTTACATCAGAGTTCATTTGAAAACACCTGGGAACTTCTTCCTCAGCATATCTCGTATAGATATTTCAGATACTTCTTCCATTGAGTGATTTCAAAGATAAAAGCATAGCAGAACAGAAACATCGATTTACAAATCTCACCAGTATTCAGCAAAGCATTACCAAACGGTGCTAAGCACCGAGACGAGGCAAAAATGCCAAATTGCCAAGCGGTGGCAGTGAAATAAAAGATCTTCACCACCTGTACCGGATTGGTGGGCATTAGGTCTCTACCTACCTTACTTATTGATTGACCTTCGCCTTTTCTATTCATTTTTTTTTCCTTCATCCAACTTCGAACAAGAACGCGTGGGGGTAGATTTCTACTCATGCCAAGACAAGAGAAGATTTTCTCCAGATCCTTTTCACATAAGCACGACCAACAACCGAGCACGAGCGTGTGAGTGTGGGTGTTCCTCATTGCCTGTTCCTTCGCATTTTTGTCGGCAACAACTTAACAAAATAATAAATGACAACTTTCCTTCATCTCACTCTACTTCTCTTGTTTTCTTTTGCCCAACCCCACCAGTCCTATGATGCACTGATTGCCACCCTGAATGCCGAATCGGCCGTAATGCAGAGTAAGATCACCGATACGGACAAATCGATCAAATCGCTGGAACAACAGTGGCAGGAGCTGCAGCTGGAATTTGAACGCTCGCAACTGTTATTGGAAAAGGCCAATGAGGAGATTGCCAACTTGGCCGCGATTAACGATGAGGGGGTGTCCGAGAAACCGGCACGCATTTCATTGAAGGAAACACTGGCACAGCAAATTTTCGAACAGGAAACCATCGGGAAGCGATTGATCGAGGAAAGGGGCAACCTACAGGGCAGCAAAACGGAGAGACTGCGCCAGCAGGAAATGTGGGGCGATTTGAAGAGATTGTTCGAGGTGAAAATTAGCTGTTTCCAGGAGAACAAGCTCCGGGGACCTGGTGGGATACTGAGTGTCAGCCGAGGTGGGGCGGAAACGTTCATTTTGCAATGAATTAAATCCGGGGCGTTTCTCTTGATTAACTAGCACGTTTGAGCACTCGTTTGTAATAAGAAATGAATGTTGCAGCAACTATCTATACTATAAGTTATCATTAATTAAATCCGAAAGAAACGCCCAACTTCCTGACCTTACTTCACATCTGCTTGCCTTCCCTGTGCCGCTGGTTCCTCTTTCATACCCATATTGGGGTACAGCTTAGCCACTTGTCCCTGTGGAGTGCAAAGTCTTCCACAGAAATCTATTCGTTTTTGACTTTGCGTTCGCTCAGCAGTGGCTAACATATCGAACAGAGACTTTGTTCCACCTCCGAGAATCTTTTTACTGCTTCGACTGGAGCCGGAGAGCAGTGCTGATACTGAACTGTCCACCACTGCCATGGAGTGTGGAGGGGACATGGGAGAATCGGTGGTCGCACGAATTACCGAAGCTCGATGGGCATCGATCGGCTCGTCCTTGTCCTGGATCTCAATCGGAGCTCGACTGCGACAGTCGCGGATACACTTCAGCACTGTCTTATGGCCAGGAGACGTTCCACTCGAGCTGACATTCTGTTCCAGTTCAGCCCACAGAAGTCGGTATTGTTCCTCGCGTTTGTTGCCCTTCAAGCGATGACCCATGTTCGGTAGGGCAAGGGATTCCTGCCGACCTTCTAGAGCAGCTAGGTGGAAAATCGTTTTTTGACACTGCAGTATATCTTCTTCGGTTAGCTCCGGTTTGTTAGTCAGAATCAAAATCGGTTCCACAAACTGTCGTACGTTGTAAAGAATTGTCGTGCTTAACGTCAGCGGCCAGTAGCGGGAATTTTTTGCTAATTTTGCTCGCATCTTTAGTAAATTGTCATCCATCGAGCGCTCCGAAATGGGCTTCAGTGGAACGATTCGATGTAACTGCATCAGCTGGCCGAAATCGTTAATTCGATAATCGGTGACGCGTCCTCCTCCACCCTCGGATATCGAAGGCGGTTCTTCCAAGCAGCTTCTAGAAGTGTTCAGAGAATGTATGAAGATTTCTCCTCCGTGAGCCGATAGGAGATGACTGGTGATTTTGCCACCGGATTTTTTCGGCATTTCTAGTAGCACGGAGCGTCCGTTCAAGAGAAAGTTAATCAAACAAGAACTAGGTCGAGATGTTACGTCCACCTAAAAACGAATCAAATAATTTATAATTGCTCTTGATCATGAATCGGAAGCTGCTTACCGGCGTAACTCGACATTGTGCCAAACAGGGCTGCATCTCGGAAGACCCACAGCTCCTCGGTGTGCACCACTTCAGTGTCACCGTCTCATAGTCGGAACCCTCTTTTAAACTATGAGGAAGAACTAGTTCCGTGCCCAGAAATACAGAATGAGCTTTGCTGCCATGGAATATTTCCACATCGTAGTTGGCACTGGAACTGGCATTTTGCTCTTCCTTCATCGGAATTCCGGTTACCGTCGTACTTGCCAGGTCAAAGTGAGGCAAAATTAGATGGGTCAATTTGTTGGAGATCCTATTTGCTTTGTTGGAATGAATTTCTGATTTCAGTATCGGGGAGATATCAATCAAACCCCTATTGTTGACCATCGATTCCATATTGGCCGGGTAGAGATTGATGATGACCAAGTGACACCGATCGATATTCAAAAAATCTTTGTGATTGGCTGAAATCGAATTCTGCTGCACGAGTACCGTCCGGAATATATCCTCCAAACTTTTCATACTGGCATCATCCCGCGCCGAGGTAATACAAATCACCCGTCCCAAATTGAATACCGTTTGTTCCTTACCAGCCAGTTGCTCTTTTTGAAAGTCAGTCGGTTCGGCCAGCGCCTCAATCGCTGCCCTTAGTCCGTGTATTACGGAATAATCGTTTGCTTGAGTTTGCCGCGGTGGAACTCCCACCATCGACATGGCATTCATGACGTGCGTCAAACTTTGGGTGCTAACGTTCCATGTGTTGACGATATGGGCTGCCGTATCACTAACCACGAACCGGATCAACTTTCCCGTGGGAAACAAGTCCCAAGCAATGCGACAATACTCCACCGAAGCTTCCACCGCACATGTCCAGAGACTTTTGCTGATTGGAGGAATCGGGATTTTGCTCTTGATGAAGTCGCAATCGATCGGCGATTCACACGAGATTCCAAAATACGGCGTGTGGTCCAACACAAAGACGGTTTTGTGGTTGAATTCGTTCATGATACCTGATGGTGGGAAGATTTTGTTAAAAAGTTCATTTGAACAAACACAACAATGAATTATGGAGAGTGTGAGCTGTTTAGTGGAATACCTGTAACTAGAAAATAAGAAGAATGATTAGTAATTTCCATTTAATTCCAACTACCTTTATTGCTTATCTTGACAGATACGCGTATTTCGTCTACAATGTGCAGACTTCTTCAGTGTCGTGTACTAACAGTCGAGTATTAGTACACGACACTGAAGAAGTCTGCACATTGTAGACGAAATACGCGTATCTGTCAAGATAAGCAATAAAGGTAGTTGGAATTAAATGGAAATTACTAATCATTCTTCTTATTTTCTAGTTAAACACAACAATTCTAATTTCAGTTTAAATTAAATTAAAACTTACCCAAAATGCTACTACGATTGCGATTTTGTTATTGTTTACCTGTATACTTTGACAGATTTTTCGGTGATTCGAAAAAATCGAACAAGCAACACACGATTAGTGAAAACACATCCATAAAGATTAAAAATCTTTCATGAGGGGTGCATCACTTAACAAAATCGCACGCCTGTTCGGGAATACTCTAAAGTGGGTGAAAAACTACTTAATAATCAAAACGCCCTAATCAAATGTTGGCACTGAAATTACACAGAGGAATATGATAGTCAATTTTACCATTATTGGGGGTTATGATGACTATTGCAGTATAGTGATTTTGAACCGACTATGATCATGGTCAAAATGACCATTAAAATAGTTGATCCAACATTTGCCATAATGTCGTAATAGTCCTTGTTACCATGATCATAGTCAAAAATGCCATGAACGTGATGAATTCGACCATTTTTATGGCTATTGTAACATTATATGCGATAGTCATCCTGACCATGATTTAATTGTCGGTACAACGATGAAATTTTTCTCAAAGTAATGCCTTGTTCATACTACAGCTTTGTAACATAATACAAGGCTATCTTAATGACATTTTCCTTGCTGATAATTTTCAAAACACCCTTGTATTATGTTACAAGTCTGTAGTCTGAACATAGCATAATAAAAACCGGATCTACACTGTAACCGGCCACTGGGTAAAAATTTACCCATTTTTCGATGGTATATTTAGCTGTCCGAAAATGGGTACTTTTCAAATTCAAATAATGCATACTAACTACCCATTTTTTATTTTCAATGGGAGACCAAAAGATGGGTATTTTTCTACCCATTAATTAGCATTCTCCTGGCTCGCTTTGTATACCCGCATAACGAAACACAATTTGCTGTACTCACGTTCATGGAATTCATCACGTTCATGGCATTTTTGACTATGATCATGGTAACAAGGACTATTACGACATTATGGCAAATTTTGGATCAACTATTTGTAATGGTCGTTTTGACCATTATCATAGTCGGTTCAAAATCACTATACTGCAATAGTCATCATAACCCCCAATAATGGTAAAATTGACTATCAAATTCCTCTCTGTGTATAGTCAAAACTGTATTTCGAATGGAAGATATATTATCACTTTTTATGTTTTTGTTATCAAGTAGTTTAATCCCATTTTCACCAAACAACCTCTACATTAACACATATTTTCAATGAATGCCATATTATCACTGAAAGGTTTTTTATTGTCTGCTCTCGGTCTGGATTATATACCAACTTTTTGGCATAGAGTGCAGCAAAAAATTTGTTCGTGAAAATTACCTTTTTATATGGTAACCTAACTTAAACGCCTATTCAGCATATTGTTATTTGGCCTTTTACCATCTGACATATTGTTAAAACTTTATAGGAGATTGTAAGTTTATAGTTGTCAAGTATTAGGGTAAATGTCGTAACAATAATGGAAACGGTCGTCAATAATAAGGGAAATGGTCCAGGAATGGTTTGTGATTATGCGGGTAGTTGAAAGTGTGCCGTTCGAAAAATAAAAAAAAAACTTTGCGTCGGAGTCCAGTTTACGAAAACGCGTAGAATATTGAAGAACTGAAGACTAAATTGGATAGCGAAATCTTCCAAAAACTGAGAGGTATGTTAATAATTTAATAAAATAATATCAAATGCCTTCATTTCATCAATAGAATCGAACTTCCGAGTATCTGCGCGGAACATTGATGAGTTTAAACCAGAGCTTCCGGTTGTTACGTTGGTTGTTAGACGCATCGTTAATGTAATCACAAGGTTGCTGATTATCACAACGAAATTATCACAACTCGCTCTTTCTACTACTCACCACCGTTTCCCAGCTGCCGCAGAAAAAAAAACTACACTCACCGTACCCGAAAACTGTTGAGCAACGACTCACTCGGTCCTTTCCTGTTTACCGTTTCTTCTTGTGCCTACTTTCGTTCACTGAGTTATCACCATGTCCAACCAACCAAGCGATATTCACCAATTCTTTCATGTGAGAACATTTGATTATCCGAATTTACCATTAGCTGTTGGATTCGACACGTAACGATTGGGTTTTTTTTTACAGGGAAATCTGGAAAACTCATTTTATGACTATATTTTGCACATTTTCAAGATTATAGTTGATACGTCAAAAAGTGACTAGTTTTTATACACTAATAAAGAGTACTTTTTACGCCTTTTCAAGTATGTCAACGGCGACAAAAAAAAAATGCGTAAAAAGTAGGCACCGCTGAGAAAAGAAAATTAACTGCCCGTGACTTGATGCTGACGCCATTTTAAAAAAATAATTTATTTTGTAAGCACCTTGTTTAAGTTTAGGCTGTTGCAGTATAGAAAATGGAGGAAATATCGAATACGTTGGATACAGATGTATTCGCGAAGTTGACAGGTAAGTTAAATATTTGCTTTTGTCAGTAATTACACATGTTGAACACTGTATGAAACAAAACAGGTCTTCCATGCCCTGTGGCCGTATGCAGTTATTAGAGATACATGATTGGGGACGAATCATTAAGCTTGAGACCGAGCTTGGAGCCGATGTACTGGCACTTCCTGAGCAAAACAAAATATATTCATTTTCTTCTTGAATATCCAGCCGCTTCTATAAGGTTTAAATAAATGGTTCCAGAACGTCTGTTTATCAACTCTGTACAAAAAAGGGGTGAGTATTTTTTTTTGCGCAAAACCTCTAGGTAGGTATTTGTATTTTTTTTAAATTAATAAAAATGACTGTTTAATTTACTGATGTCTTTTTCACTTTCGAATTGGAATTTCGGAATTGAGCCGTTTTCAGCCATACTCGAGCAATATTGAAATGCGAAATGTGTAAAAAGTAATGTTCTCAAAAGGAGAAAAAAGTATGCATATTTACTTTTCAAAAAGAGTAAAAAGTATGCATTTTACATTTTTCAAAAGGAGTAAAAAGTAAGCATATTTTGACGTATATTCAGTTTACGTAAAGGGGATATTACTACTCCTTTTTGGCGTAGTCCCAGTTTCTCTCGAAACAGCATACTTTATAGTCATAATACCGTAAATTAAGATTACCGTGTACCCATATTAGGATGAAAAAATAAACATTGTCAGTTCGTATATTTCATTGGATCGAGTAGGTTGGTTAACATTCCATCTTGCGATTGAACAGATTGAGGTCCATCACGGAAGTTGAAATTGCGGTGCAGAAGATGGAAGAACTGAAGAAAAAAAAACATTTGAATCCGGATTCCTTCGGAAAATTCAACGATGACAAAGTTGTGACCATGGAATTGTATAAGGGAATACACTGCCAACACCACGATGAGGGAGAGTGGGAGGAATCAAAATAGTAATGCCGTGCATCTTTTCCAACCTGATGGGTTCTACACTCAGGCAAATAAACTTAAGAATTTCATAAGGTTCAACTTATGAACACGGCTAAAAATCCAAACAGATTTATTGGCAAAAAATCCATGTAAAATTCCACATACTATTCATTTGTTCCCGCATAAACGGAACCCTCTGAGAAAGGCATATGAAGTTTATGTGACAAATGAAAAGTATGTGTGGCCACACATAGTGATTATTTGTACACATAGGAAGTATGTGTGGTAACAAATAGATATCATTTGTTGATCGAATTGCAAAAAATTATTTGTGGGACACATAGATATTATCATTGGTTTATTATCAGTGAACGATGGTTTGGAATTTCATAAGGCTGACTCATTAATGGATTTTGTTTCACACGACATTGAATCTGGAGAGGGGGAGGGATATGAAAGAGAGAATTTTATTTATTTTCTTGTCACACGACATTGTTCTTTTATGCCTTTAAGCTTTCCTATTAACAAGTGTTGATATATACTAGTGCACAAGTCACTGGGCCCATAACCTCAACGTTCAAGGTTCGAATTTAGGTTGCTCCATATTTTTATTTTTTCAACATCATTTTATTTCATAAGGCAAATTTATGAATTTTCTATAGCAAATAATCGTAATGCAATATCATGAATATTTTAAGTTCAATACGTCTATTCAATTTCAACCTACCGTATCTTTCATTCTGGCAAACATTGCGTCCACTGTTGGGCCTACGAGTAGTTTATTCAGCCAAGTGCGAGCGTCCACGGGGGGGGTTTGGGTTTGGGGTTGGGGGGGGGGGGGGGGATAGGCCCACAAAAAAAACCGCGACGCACTTTAAAATGGAAGCTCATTACATGCTAATTCAAACTTTTAGGGTTATTATTAGAAGATTCCGCAGTGCTGTGAAAAGCCAACATAGGCTCACCATCTAGGGGCAAGACACTGAGCAATCCTGAGTAACTCTGAGCAAATATGAGCATCTCGTATTCACTGGATTCATATTGTGATATTGAACATTCCTTCCTTTTGTAAAGCTTGGTTTTGACAGTGAAATTGCATAATAAAAACAATACAGTTCTGTCGTCAAAAATACTATGTCAACATTGTGAATTTCCTCACCCGCTAGTCATTATTTTATGTTTCTTGGTTGCGAAAATGGGGAATGCAAATTCCTCAGCGACTTCTATTAGCCTAAAACGTTTGGTAAGTATTTTCTGATGATGTTTGTATGATGAAATAATTGAATAAATATATGTATGATGGCCAGTTATGGAAAGAACTATGGCCTAAACCAACCCTTCAAATTGGAAGGTAGCGAGAGATTGCAGCATTAGACAGCCGGCAGATCCTCTGAGTGGCAGCGATGAACGGGGCAACAGCGATATTCAAACAACGGCGGAGTTTAAACAGCAACACGTTTAGTTGCAGTTGTACCCCAGAGCTGGATATACAAATGATATAATCACTACTTTTTACTAATTGTTTATTGATGTTCCCTTTTGAAACCACACAAAACTTCTGCTCTAAACTGCGTCAATACACGCCTTTCTATACTCTATGTGGAGTAAGATACAAACCAAAAAGCTCATCGGATTGGTCCACCAATCGGTGTGAATGGCGTTGCAAAAAAAAAAAGAACACAAAATGTTACACTCCATGGTAGTAATGCGGGGCGTGAACGGTTGGGCTCCTCAAACTTCGTTATCGCGAACTGCATCAACGTCGAATGGGAATATGTGGTATTTAGTGACTGCCGAACGGATCACCTCCACAAAGAAACCAAGCCGGATCAACCTATCGCCAAACTGGAGTTTTCAATATTTGCGGTTGGTCGAACTGGCTTGGTCTCTTTTTGGGGGTGATTTTTGGGGGGGAAAAAAAATTCCATATTTTGGTTGTGGGTTCGGTCTTCCTGAAGAAAAACAAAAAGCAATATTAAATAATCTACTTACCGTAATCGAGTCTCAATTTCTCCTCCAAATACTGCGACCTATATTGCTTTCTTACGAAACCAAAATAAATAATTTTCCCAGACAGTAAACATACTGCTGTTATTGGTTGCCAAGGTTGCCACCGTCGTCAACAACAAATTCAAGCCAGTGCTGCCAGTATACTTTAAAGCGAGTAATAAATTGTACAAGTTGATGGAAGCTGATGCATTCTGAGCAAACGTGAGTTTTATGAAGTTGTTTTTCTTCGTTTTTGCACACATTTTTTTTTGGCATTCCCACCACTCTGTAAGATACAGAGGGAGGAGAAGAAAATCATAGAGTGTGCAAACTTGATGAATCCTGAGTAATTTTGAAGAAAAATGTTACAAAGGAGAAAGCCGTCTTGCCCCTGGCCACCGAAAGAAATAGAGAGTGGTCTATAAAAATCTTTCGCGGCACAAGAATAATATATTTTTCTCATTCTGTTGGTGTTATTGCGGTTGGCGGCTGTCCTCCGTACTGTTAGTTTACAATACATCAAACAACTGAGGGCGGGCGTCGTGGGTGTTGTTGGTGGGCATTTTTTTTTAAATTTAACCCACACGGCCGGGGAGGACTCTACCGGGCGGGGGGGAATAAAGCCGACCCCCCGGGGTCATCTTTCATGGCGAAAAAAAAAATAATAAAAAAAACTGATTGAAAAAAAAAATAGGGTTGTTTTCTTTGTGCCACAACAAAACAACATGTTGGAGAAAAAAAATAAAATAAAAAAAAAATACTATTGCACCAATTATTATTACATCGGTATCAGGGGCACTACGTTTTTCTAGGTATTGGTCGGTAGAGGTGGCGTTGGGGGGACATCTGGCCAACACACCCACCAGCACCCCAAAAAGAACCGTAAAAAAACAAGTCAAAAAAATGATATATTGTGCTGTATAATTGATCAAAACAAAATTGAATTGAATAAGTGATTCACGATTATTTTATTTGTTATCAAGAAATTTCAAGAAATTTAATAAGTGAAATATAGCCATATTTGCTTCTTATTTGAAAATATTTTCTTAGATCTAACTAAATTTGCGTGTAATATACTTTAAAGTGGTTACCCATAAATAGTAAACATTGCCTATATTGTAAGTTCACCATGTGTACTCAAATGTTGGTATAGCGACTTTACCCATAATATGAATATGTGCTCTTTTTCGCGGTTTTTGGGTAAAGTTCACTCATATTTGTGGAAACTGATCTTAGCGTGTAAGAAGGCTCAAGCCTAGACTAAAACCTAATTTCGAAAGCCAGATTGAAGGTTCATAATTTTGCAACTAGATGGTAGTCCAAAAATTTTTAAATGTCAACTTGTTCGATGTTTCGCCCGGTTCACATTCGCAGTTGAAAACGTTGCTAGTGCTTATAAATCGTGTCTCTTGGTGTCAGAAATAACAGATGAATTCATGCTTCACCGGAAGTGAAGTTGTTTATGTTAGAAAAAAATGGTCTGAACTAGTATATAAAAAATGTAGAATAAAAAAATACATTCCGAAGCAGTTTGTCGAAAGAAGAATGCCGGTAAGAGAAATCCACGATTCTTAATAAATGCATTATTAATTCACAAAAGTTATGTTTTCAAAACATCAATCTACTGTTTATGACAATAAGAAGTAATGGCCAGTGTTGTTAATCGATTACGTCAAACGTCCGTTTCGTTAACGCATGCAATGCAAATTTCCATATAAGACGTTAACGCAAACGTCAAACGGTAACGATTAACATTCCTGCTAATGAGTAATATATTTCGATGATTTCAAAGTTGCTGTTCAAATCGAAGAATGAAAAACAAAGGGTTGTGAGTAATTTTGCCTAAAGTCGTTTGGCATTTCGGTCATTTGGGCTAAAGTTGGTTAATATAATGCTTAATTGGGATAATGATCGTTTGGCATAATACATAGGCTGGAGCACTACCTTGGCCTAATCGCTAATTGTTGGCCCAGCGTGCCGTAAAAGTTGAATTTATCTGAAAATCTTAACGTTTTTTTTAATTAGTTCGTTTATTTGTTAGGCTCAGGCGTGTGTAACACTTAACGGAGCCGATATTCAATATTGTTATTAACAATGTATTATTTTTCAATTTTAGTAAAAATGGGGTGCCAATAACTCGCTAGCTGGGTCACATTATCGTTTGGAAGGGGCTAGGCAGGTAACTTATTGAAGGTACTATTTGCTGCTCACCCTGGTCCCTGTAGCCCTTTTCGGGAACTAAGCCGCAGATGGGTGACCACAGCTTGCTGGGCAGGTACAAGTAGCACGGAAACAAAAGGATAGTATAACTGGGACACAATGGCAGGTAATTTACTAGACTGGAGGGGAGGGGGTGATGACATTAGACTCTTAGATCAGACAAACAAAGGAATTCGTAAATCGCGGATCTAGGGGAGACCAAAATCTCTTACCTCGCGGAAGGGTTGTCTACCTCGGGCCACTAGGATATCCAATAGTCGTGCTCTGGAGGCATCATTATCAGGGCAATGCCAAACTGCGAGAGCGATGTCATCATAACCATTACATTGCTATCAACGAGGTTAATTCTGTAGAGATGTGCGTCTAACGAGTAGTGGTTGGACATAAGTCTTGGCATCACACGAATGAAACCGCGACTTACATTCAGACCTTTGAACCACGATCCGACGAAACATTTGGAATAATGGAATGTAACCATCGCCCAAGAGAATTACTTGTCCAATCGTTTTGCCAACTTTGAAGAGTACTCTGACGTACTAATGGGAAAAAATCATCAAGTGAAATTTTTCATTCAAAATTCTCGCCTTCTTGTGCACCCACCTTTACTAGAGAGTCCGCCTTCTCATTGCCTGGAATTGAGCAATGTGAGGGGACCCATGCAAAAGTAATGCTAAATGATCTTTCGACCCACATCTGCTCCCTTCTTTTCGAAAGAAAGTAAGATGAGTGCCTCACTGTTTTCATCGATCGGAGGGCCTCAAAATCTTAACGTTATCAATTTCACTTAGGATTTGGTACGACACTTCAGTTCAAAAATTACAATATTTTGCTATCTTATGACTTTGATAGTTCAACGCTCAACGTTCGGCCAAATTTTCCAATGAGAAACTTTTAATAAAATCAAAGAAATGTGTTAGTCCACGATAAAACCAATTACCTAATATTGAAAATTGTTTCAATTTATTGGCATTCGAAAAATTTTATTTCTTTTTTAAAATCCAATTGGGAAAACGGAGCAAAGTTAAACTTTCATAGATCAACCGGGAAACCCTACCAATTTTTTCAAATGAAAAAAAAAACTGAAAAGAAATTTGAAGAAGAAAACTGGGGCTCACTGAAGAACTGTTTTTTATGCAAAGTCGATTGTTAAGTAATGTAGGTGTTTTACGGTGCAAAATCTGTAAATTACTGAACAGGGAGGTTGTGATTAAGTGTTTGGTTTCGAGAAAACGCCGTTTAAAGATTGCAGTCACCACTATTAAGAGGCATGCCCTGACCACTTTCATGTTGCATATCTTCCACAATTTAAAAAAAACTCGGCCTTTGCAATTTTACAATAAACATTTTAAAACATAAACCTATCGATTAAAACAATAAAAAAAAAATGATTTTCCAACACTTCTTCGGGTACTTCTCAAGGTGCAAGACAGCTCCTCATCGCGAGTAATTTCAGATTTGTTTTTGGAGGTACCTAGAGTAACCCTCGTTGCTCAGCAAGCGAGCACTGTCATTTGCTTTCTCTCTGTTTTTTGCACAGCCACTGTCAAACCAACCGACGCTGGTACATGAGCTCTCGAGTACCTGATATCCTCGTACAATTTGATACATGTTTTATTGCTATTCGTGTAAGGCTTTGCCCTTTTTCGAGAAGAAGTAATTTTTATGTCTCCAATTAAGTCATACTTTGAAGAAACCCATCTTTTTTTTCTTGACCTGCTGTTTGCTAATGCAGCATCATGACGCCAGACGGCCAGACTATGAACTGGTGCTTTGGAACAAGGGCAGGAGAAGAGACAAATGAGCTCAGCCCGCTGCATTCCAACCCAAGCTTCAAACTTTTTAGAATCGGTGTTTACTAAATTACCAATCTATACATATCGCTATCATGCCTCATCATTGCACTTCAGTAAAGCCGTCCGTATCACGTATCACATATTAAACATTGAACCCTAAAAGACGTGGAATACGGCTCAACGTTGTGCCATCTTCTTTTGCCATTAGCAGAATGTCCACAATGTTTTCAAACAAATTGGAATCAAACTTTTCGAAAACCTTGCAACCGATAAGAGCCGATGAAGATTGATTTGATTTTAAGTTATACATTGAGTTACTCGCGAGTCATCAAAACAACTCAGAGTAGAGCTGTCGCGGTACTTCCCCCTTAAATCATCAAAAGTGGTTATCGTAAGTAATGCTGTAATTAATCTTGTTTTATAGAAAGATGGGAAATTTTATAGTTTAGAAATTTTCTCGATGCCCTGGGAATGGAGTATCCTTGTGATTGCCACTGAAAATACAAATGCCTGCAGTTATTAATCAATAACTGAAGAAGTTCGCTTCATTGAACTTCTACAGTTATTGAAACTAAGTTGAGAGCATTGTACAAGCAATAAAACGCTGTGGAAAAAAGGAAACAGAGAGAAAGCAAACACGGGAAGATGTTGTGGTATAATCTGTTGCTAACCTCACTTTTCACCATGAGAGTATAAAAGATAGAAACATCCGTCGTGTTTTCCGTCCTTTTTTTTTTCTGACACACGAATTTCTGTACACAAGAGCACCAGTTCCTGTCAAATCTGACGTGTGACGTCACTATGATTTGGACCATTGGTATTTTCCACATGTATTGAGCGTTAACTTTCATAGATCACAGGTCATGGTTTGGGACAACCTGATGAAATTTTGGAAACAGAAAAAGACAGATACAAAGAATTACGTAGATAGAATTAATTACGAATGCGATGCAGAAGTAAAAACGGAGGACAAAGAAAAATCTAAAAGCCGAAGTTAAAGCGAACAACATGACCCAGGCTAAGAAAGGTGCCTCAAACGAAGAAACAAAAAAATAGAATTTTTTAAACTGTGATTCATAGACTACGGGAATGAAATAACAAATCCAAAGTTTTTTTTTTTTTTGAAGCAATCATTAATTAAAAATACGTTTTCTTTATTATTCATTCTTTTTGATTCAGTAAAAAATAGATAAAAAATTAAACTACAATATAGGAATACAAGAGTTTTTTTTTCTTCTCTACGTTGAACTACTTTTGTTTTTTTTTTTCATTTTTTCTTCATTCTCTTATTTCCACAACTTGTTCTTGCGTCAAGTATCATTTTATATTCTCGTTTAAAAACTACTCAAAGACTTTTTTTTTAAATTTTTATTTATAATTTTACCACACTTCACATCTTCATGGTTGTGTTGTTCATTTTTATTTTTGGTTTACATTGTTGCTGTCGTTTTAGTTTTCTTTTGTTGGTGATTCTAAAAAATCGTACTACATATTCGCTACCAAAATGGTACAAAAACAGCTTCCTATTTCTTTCTGTTTGAGTTTTACTTTTGTTCTTCTCATTTAAAAGTAACCGACTGTCAACACGGGTGTTCGGGTTTGTGGTGTGTGTGTGGTTGGTAGTGTATGTATTCGTGTCGGTTCTGTGTGTGTGTTTTTTTGGTTGGATTTTTTTTTCTTCTGTTGGGTAGTTATACTTTTAAACGAGATACTGCGTTACTGAGATACTGGTTCGCGCGAAATCGAAACTAAGAAACTAGAATTGATTCTAACGTTCTATGCAATAATTGCCCTATAAATAAGAAGTTTATTTTGCTACAACGGAGAAAAAAAGTTCTAGAAAATAATATTGTAAACAAGTAAAAATATTTGTATATTTTGCTAGTACTATAATAGCGCGGTTTAACCTGTTTGAACTAATACTATTCAGATTGATAACACGACAACGACGATGGCGGCGCATGCGCAGGCGCATCGGTCGTATATTATAACAAACGAAACTAAAGAAACATGTTTTCTTTTATTTGCTAACTTGGTAACTGGAACACTGAAAAGTTTAATTCAACCTAGAGGCAAACGACAACACAATCATGAGGCACGTGGTGCGTGCCTATGGCAAGGGGGAGTGTGTTGATAATTTGTTTACTTACATTTTTGTTTTCATCTCTGGAAAGAGGGGCAAATGGAAATACTTGGTTTTGGATAGAGCCGAAATTTTCCCTCTTGTTTCTGTATTTTCTTTGTTTGTCTCAAATGTCTTCAATGGTTTAATATATACTGTTCATATAATTATTTTGTTTTTGTTTTTTTTTCTGGTAATATTTGTTATCTCAAAAATTAGTATTTTCACTTTTTGAAGATTTTTTCCTTATCTTTTTCTCTTCTGATTAAAAAATTTCAGCTACAAGTATAAAAAACATTCCATTCACCTAAAGTTCATTACTTTACTTTTGTTTTTATTCATAATCTTATTACTTTGTTTATTAGATTTTTTTTCATCAATATTTTTTTCATTACTTTTTCTGTGAAAAAATTGTTCTAAAATTATAATCAAAATCTACTAAAAAGTATCTCTTTTATCTCATTTATTAATGTATTTATTAATATACTTATGTATTCATTTACTATAATCTCTTTCTCCTCGTTTGCGTGTGTGTATGTTTGTATGTGTGCTTCACAACTCCCGCCAGTGGAAGTGTGGACGTGTTGGGTGTGTGTGTGTGTGTGTTTGTGTGTGTTCAGCCAAATCGGCGTGATCCAAAGCGCGATTCGGTTTCTTTTTCTTTTTCTTCTAACAAAATGGTCTAAATGGTCCGTCCCGTTCAATTTTGCTCTGAATTCCGGTGGAGAATTTGGGGGAAAACAAAAGCTGCATGCCAAAAGTGACAGAACATTGCTCGTCGTCTCTGTCTGTCTTTGATGATAGATTTGTTTGTATTGTTTTGCAAGGAGGGGAAAGAGAGTGGATCATTGTTTGATTCTATTTTCTTTTTTTTTCTGTTTTGGTTTGGTGGATATTTTTGGTTAATATTTTTTGTTGACTTGCTTGCTTCATCCATTACTCGTGTTTTATTTTTATTTTCTGGTTCATTCAGCTATTCGTTACGAAGTTAAGTTCACATTGAGAATCGATATTGCAGTGTTTTTTTTTGTGTTTAATTTTTGTTTTTGTCTATTTGTTTTCTTACCTAGCTGCCGATATGAGATGCGTAGCTGTGTATCTTGTCTTAATATATATTTCAACTATTCTTATAGGTTTTTTTTTAGTTATTAGATAACTGCGGTTATACAAAAAATAGAGAAACAATAGCAATAGTCAAACAATGAACGTCTTTTCATATTTGTGTTTTTTTTTTATTCGTTCCAAGCCATTACTTGTGTGATTATTTAGTGAGGAGAGATTGTTCAGAAGAGGATCAAGGGGAGGAGATAATGTACAACACATATGCTTTGCTTATATTAGGATTTAGAGGATACGGGTTGTTGCTGTCATTATTGGTTGACAAAAACGTCTAATTTTCGACCGAGACGGTTTCAAACTCTACCGAAATGGCCGGCTAGTTTAATGATTTGAAAATTATTTCAGATGGGAAAATACTCAGTTGAACAATGGAGAGCTGAATTCTGAACTAGTATGTCAATGTATTGAGAAAAGTCATTCTATTTGATACGATTTCAGCCTCTTTATGTTGAACGATGTTTGTTTAACGGTGGGGTATAATCTAACACAATTTTATGCAAAACGTATAACGGTTTTTCGTTCGATTGGATCGAATTTTGACATATCAAGTGGGGTGTGTTGGGCTATCGATCCATTCCGATAAAGTTTGAAGCATTTTTAAAATCGTTGGAAAGTGATTCAGTTTTTTTTACGTTTCGATCGTCTGAGCTGTTCTTTCTAAACTTCTTTTGTCTCAGTTTTTTTTCACGTGGATGCGACAAGTTGAACGGCTGTTTTCTATCGTAAAAGTTTATATTTATCTGCTGAATTGCTATTTCTATGTATTTCTGATTCATTAGAAAGATTTAATCGACTTTCTAAACTTCATATTGATTAGTCCAACGGTTGAATTCGACTAAAAGTAAGTGTTACGCACAGTGTTTTCCTGTTTTTCGCTGATTTCGCTGAATCTGAGAGCGCTACACTTTTTTTTTTCTTTAGTACAATAATTCGCCTCTTGGATTAATCTTCCATTACTTTATAATACAAACGCCTATGTTAAATGTGTTATCTTGACTCTAGATATCTTACATATTTAGCCAGATTCGCACCCATGATGTGTGCTAAACTCTAGACTCGAAAAGAGTTTCTTGATTAGGGAGGTCTGCTTAAATCCTAGTGCTTGCCTAAATATATTTGTTCGTGAAGTATAAAAAGAGACAAACCGGATCGTCATCGATTTCGCGTTTCAACGTCCCTACAAATTTGTTTTTGCCATTAAAAATATACAAAACCAATGCCGAAAACGCAAATATAAAAATGTCTTATCAGTTAATTACTTGCTTTGATTCAATCTTTCAGTTTGCAGTGTTTTCTTTTCTGTTGTTTTTTTTTTTAGTAAGATAGGATAAACTCAAACAGACAAACATCGATCCGTATAGTTTTAAGAGATGTTTTTTTTCTTCCTACTAAGAGATAGCGAATGAAGGTTATCTGAATCTGGAAATCTCTCCCATCACTACACTTAAAAACGATGGTTCACTTTTTCTTTGTTTCCTCAAACGATCCTCTTTTATTTTGGGTTGTTTGTTTACATTATTCATGATCTGTTTAGTACGATAGCATTTACATATAAATAGTAGAAAAAAGAGTGTAAAACTGTAACTCTCTACGTCTGTTACGTGTTTATTTATTTATTTCACTTATTTACCTACGATCATATATCATCGTCTTGTGTTTTGCATTATTTAATGTCTGTCAGTTTGACGGGGAAAACATGCGCTCGCAATGCTCACTTTGATAATGGGCAACTGGCGGTTCAAACGTGCCAAACAAGTGTCACCCGTGTCCGATCACGGTTCTTGTTCCAGACAAAAATGGAATAGCTTGCACATAACACTTAACAGAAAGAAGCTGTCACAGATGACATTGGTGTGTGACGTTTGATCCGAACCCCATTTCAGTTTCGCCCTTATTTTGCCATGTTTTGGTATAAAAATAGAATCTTTTTCCAGGGTTGCTTTGACCGTTTCTCCCCATTCCCGTTCGTCATTGTTCGTGTGTGGTCACCGATTTTGCATTCCTCAGGTACGAAAGCATTCGTTTGCGTGGTTGTGGTCGTGCGTTTGCTTTTCGATTTTCTTTTGCTTTCACTCGTCGACTGATGTTGGCTATTTCTGTCCTCTTGCTTGCCTTTGTTATCCAACCGAGTTGTCTATCACACACACTGATAAACCGAAACCAAAACCGATCAACTTAAAACAGTAGTGGCAATAAAATGTACAGCCTTTAAAATTCAATTTACCTACTTGTTTCGCCCCTTTTACCCTTCTTCCCCCTTTCGGAGTTTGTACTAAAAATACCAATTACTACGGTTTCAAATTTCACTATTATAGATTGCGTAAAAAGATGTTTGTTTGTTTTGTTTCTATTACAATATAACGAGCCTTCCTTCATTCCCTTCTAATCTTCTTAAATTTCTGTTTGGTTGCTTTTGTGTGAAAGTGTGCAGCTTTTTGCAAGTTGTCTTGAAAATTTCGAAATAGCTACTCGATGAACACATGTCAAAAAATTTGTCTCTATTAGAAATTCTTCTAGCGATAAAAGTCTGCTTTATAATTTATCTTCCGAGAAAAATACCGCTACTTTATATATGATTTGGTTTTTGTTTTTATTGCTGTAAGTATAATTCTTGAATTGATACAATCTTATCCGAATCAGAAACGCAATAATCTTCTCTTCTTTTTTTACGTTTAGTAGCAAAACTATATAAGTAGACTCTGTTCGGCGAAACCTTGAAACTTGTCCCGTTTTCTACGTGTTTCATAAACATTCTAAGATGTTCCACTTCGACTTCCTTGGAATGGGTAAAACAGTGCGCCGTAAATGAAAGGAATTTCAACGCGTTTCGAAAGTACACTACAATAAGACCAGTTCAAACACAGTAAACGAATATCCTCTAGCAGGACATGCCCCCGGATTGTGGCGGCTCATTTTCGCGAAAAAGGCTACGTTCGTGGTTTTACGCTACGTTTGTCTTGTCGGTGTGTCCGTGTTTGTGTTTGTGTCTCTAAACTGGAAGATAACGGTTGCAAAATGGTTCCATCTCAGTATCTTTCTCGTCTCGCGGTTTATCATCGAGAATTCGGGATTTTCGGGTTTATATTTTTACAAAAATAATGAATCGCTGTCTCCTGTATCCTGTATCCTAGTCTGTTTATGTTTGCTGGGTTGTTGTTGTTGTTTTTTTTTTGATTGGTGGTAGTGGTGGAAGAGGAAGTAAGTTCCTTATTTGAGCGGTCCGAATTGATTTTCGTGTTTGCTCCGACCTTGATTTGTGTAAGGGCAGGGACGAATCTAGTACAAAAATAGAGATTATTGACTACTATGGCATTTAACGGTAGTGATTTCAAGTTTCTCTTACGTCTGAATTAGGTGTAGCTTTGTTTTATGTTCGGTTATTTAGTTTTACTATTTTCAATCGACTATCTACTTGTTTGTTGTTGGAATTTTCTGACAGATATCTATTGGTTATTTGCTCAGTATTTTGTTCAATATTATTTACTCTTCGGATCGAGTGGAGTTTCCTAACTCAATTTACTTTTCGGATTATTTACAGACATCCAAGCGAAAATGGTTATTTTATCACGAACTTGTCCCAAATGTTTGGATGGAAGCTCCAAATTCGACTTGCCGACTTGATACTCGATCAAAGTTCGCTGAACTAAAAATTTGACCATCTACAAGACATTAATTAGACCGGTAGTCATCTACGGCCACGAAACATGGATATTGCTCATGGAGTACCAAAGCGCCCTTGTTGGCCTCGAACGGAAGGTGTTGAGAACGATCTACGATGGAGTGCAGTTGGAAGACGGAATCAGTTGCTGGGAGAACCTCCCCTTCGTTCACATCGCAAAAATCGGTCGACTCAGGTGGGCTGGGCATGTCGTAAGAATGTCGGACGACAGCCCAGTATAAATGACTGTCGATAATGATCCGACGGGCACAAATAGAAGAGGTGCGTAACGAGCAAGGTGGTTCAATCAAGTACAAGGTGGCTTGCGGCGACTTCGCAGACTGCGAGGATCGCAAAGTACAGTCATAGACCGAGTAGAATGGAGACGACTTCTGTATACAGCAGAGACCACCCAGCCTGGACCTGATTGTTAAGGTAAGTAAGTCAATTTACTAATTGTAATTAAGAGAATCTGCCTAGGAAACTTGAAGAAGTGACGAAAAAAGAGACAGATTTTATATGTTAAGAACATGACAATCTTTGTAAGCCGCGTTTTCCGGTGTTCAAACAATGAGGGTTATTCCGAGAGTCGAAGTGACTTTTGTCACTTGGTGAAGTGAGAAAAGTCACCTGCAGTGACGTGACTCTTCTGAGTAAATCAAATGGAGAGTCACGTCACTGCAGGTGACTTTTCTCACTTCACCAAGTGACAAATGTCACTTTGACTCTCGGAATAACCCTCAATGAGGATTATCCCGACAGCCGAAGTGACGTTTGTCACATGGTGAAGTCAGAAAAGTTACCTGCAGTGACGTGAGTCTCCTGGGAAGTTTCGCTTAGAACTCAAGATGTATTTCCCTACACAGACATCAAAATGTTGGTTCCAATGAAAACCTGTTGAACATGTAAGAAGCGTAGCGAAAAGTAATTAGCGACTTTCAAACACAGATAACTCGAAACTGATGAAGATTTTTTCGTTGTGTTTGCGTTTGTTTTCCTGTCAAAAACAGTTCTGCATTCGATTTGCTTCGGTTGAGTTGATCGCTGACGGAATAGATAGTTCAGATAGTTTATTAACGCGCAATTTTGTATATTTTCGGTAAAATTGGCTTGAGTTTTTGCTCTCTAATTTTGTTTACGATTGAAGTAAAATAACCGAGCAACATACATCAGTGCTTATTATCACATCATTTTTTGAATCGAGTGGTATAAAATCCGAAAAAAGACAACGCAAAACTTCGTTTCTTCAGTTTGAATTCTTACACCTTGTAAACAAGCTCCCCGAACTGTAAAACAGTGAGATAAACACCTTCTGTCCCATCTATAATCTATCGGAGAAAACGAGACTGCCGATGTGTTGGCCAAAGCCGGAGTAACTTCGCTAAGTTACTACAGCACCAGATTCAGCTTAAAGATGTTTTTCTCAGCGCGAAGACTATATTGGGAAAAAGAATAAATCGATGATACGAAGCCTATTCGGAGGAGAAAGGATTAAAATTATTTAAGGCCCAGGGAAAATTCTACAGTGCGACTTGATACAAGAAAGCCGATATAAACGGTAGCAACGTTAAGCTGATAATCCGTTTAATGGTAAGCCACGACTACTCGAAATATGAAAATCGTTGATAACGCGGAATGTGAATGATGCGATGCACCAGAAACAGCAGAACATTTGATACTCCACTGTCCACGCTTTAATAGTATACGAATGAAGTTTTAGTTTGATAACAAATTCACCTCCCTAATCGAACTGTTCAAAACTCAAAATCATAACCTGTTTGAGGAAGTGGCCGAGTTCGCCAGAATGGTCAGATTGGATTTATGATGAGATCCATAGCAACAAGAAGCATCGTCGATGTAGACGTTCAAATACCCGGAGGGTATATAGTCTTAGTTACTGGCCCTTGAACTGAGCTGTCAAGTGATGGCTCACCTGAGAAAGAAGTTCCATCTATTTAGACGAATCCAAGTTGAAAAAGAAGAAGAAGACACCGAGTGGTGATAAATCTGACAGCTCCCATGTTAAAGTATGGAACGAAAATTTTAAAATGCTTCTAAAAAATTCGAATAAAATTTTAATTAAAAGCTTTTTGTTGTGTGATGGATGAATCATCCAAAACTGCACAATAAGGGCATTATTTTAATTTTATTTTTATTTCGCCGAAAATGTCTTTGGATAGTTTGGTTAGTTTTGGATGTTTCATCTATCATACAACAAACTGCATTAAATTGAAATTTCATTTGAATATTTTAGAAGCATTTTAAAATTTTCGTCCTATACTTTAACATGGGAGCTGTCAAATTTATCACCACTCGGTGTCTTCTTCTTTTTTTCAGCTTGGATTCGTCCATGGCGAGAAATGATCCGGAGGCGCGAGAGAAAATTCCACACATTTGGTGACAACATAATCGCAAGAAGTGTTAAAGTACACAACACAAACGTGAAAAATGCCATCGACAAGTTTGGTACGCAGCACTCTTTGAAAGATTTGCCAAGAAAGCCAAAATTGATCGGCAGCAACGCGAGATATGGCATTAAAAAAAGTTCAAACTGTGCATTGGGATTATCCACAGAATCAAGGCTGGGAAATCTCTTGAGACGTATACGAAGCGAAAGGTGTCTAAAAAGTCTCTTGAGTGACAATCACCAGCCAACGAGGGGCCCAGAAACTGTATCAGCGGGTTTTGGACTACAGAAGCAGGTGCATACTGCTATATAATGAAGCATATGTAAAGGACGATTCTTTAACGCTTCCCAGACCCGCAGTTTTATACAAAATCGTTCTTGGAATGACATTGAGGGTTATTCCGAGAGCCGAAGTTACTTTTGTCAATTGGTGAAGTAAGAAAAGTCACTTACAGTGACGTGACTTCGGGGGTTATTATGTGAATCGAAGTGACATTCGCCACTTGGTTAAGTGAGAAAAGTCACTTCTCATTTATAACCTATACTAATAACGTCCTCGCTGGTTCTGGTTCTGGTTAAAGCTATCTGTACAGATAATTTGCGGTCTCCAATTTCTTCACTAAAAGGTACGATAAACGCTCAGCTCTATCAAGACGAATGCTTGAATAAGATATTGCTGCCACGGGCTAAAAGACATGGGTGTCGTCCTCTGTTTTAGCTTAACGTTAGAATATCAATATGATGCATAAAATTTAGAGCTTGAAAAGAACAAACTTCTAAGTTTTGGCTTGGAAATCCATACAATTGGTAGAAGAGGTTGAAGGAAACCAAATTTTATAAATGGGACTATTCTGCGAGTCGAATGAGTCGAAAATAGTCGCTCTCAGTTGACGAGTCGACAATTGTTGAATAGAGTGATTCGACTCTGATTGTAAATTTAGTGGAGAGTTGACTCACTTGATTAAAATTGTGTGACAATTTGACAAGTGAGGAGCGACTCGTTTTGACTCAATAGACTAGCAGAATAGACCCAAAAGATCCGCCTCCTAAGCTAACCAATAGATGGAGTACCGTTCTCATGCTTTTTAGAGAGCCTGACATCGCATCCAGTGCAATTGAAAAAGACTCTTGTATCCATCTAACGAAAAAATCAATACGAACTTCAAATCAACCTCTTGGAGTCGTAATTTATCAAGCAGAAATTTTGGCTCCGGCAATGTTAACTGTTCTCGGAAACCAATTTTTAAAACTCTTATTTGGTGTATTCTTCAAGCAAAGCACTTGTCAATATATTCATATAATAACCTGGTTTTCCAATCCGGAGGTCAACTGTTCGATTCCCGATACTGTCGAATGCCTTTTCGGGTGCGAAATGCGTTCGATTGTCCCGGAGAGTAAGCGTGTAATTGTGTTTGCCACTATTCGATTGGATGCGTTGGAATGGCAAAGAAAGCTCTCAACGAAGAACTGTGGAATTAATTTATAGAACACTTGAGAGGCTTGGCGCTTTCAAGCAGTTCTGCATAATTCTTTAGGTTGTAATAGTTAGAGGAGCAGGGAGCAAATAAATATAAACAAACAATGTCAGATGCATGCAAGACGCTGAAAAAATACTCAAAACAAAGGGTGAACTCTGCTTAGCTTGCCGAAAGTAGGTACATTGCCCTACCATCCATGAATCTGAGTTGAACCTTTCACAGAAGGAAAGTTGCTGGGAGAACCTCCCATCGTTCACACCGCAGAAATCGGTCGACTCAGGTAGGCTGAGCATATCGTAAGAATGTCGGACGACAGCCCAGTATAAATGAATGTCGATAACGATCCGACGGGCACAAAAAGAAGAGGCGAGTAACGAGCAAGGTGGTTCAATCAAGTACAAGGTGGCTTGCGGCGAGGATCGCAAAGTACAGTCATAGACCGAGTAGAATGAAGACAACTTCTGTATACAGCAGAGACCACCCGGCCTTGACCTGATTGTTAAGGTAAGTATGAAACTTTCGTCAATTTACTAATGGTAATTGAGAGAATCTGCCTAGGAAACTTGAAGAAGTGACGAAAAAAGAGACAGATTTACTCTGCTTAGCTTGCCGAAAGTAGGTACATTGCCCTACCATCCATGAATCTGAGTTGAACCTTTCACAGAAGGAGAAGAGATAATCAGTTTGCTTCACATTTGAACGATTGGCATAGTCCTTAGGAAATATTACATTTAATTTCCTGTTTTCTATTATACTCAAAGCGAATTCTAGAAGAAAAAAAATTAGATAAGATGATTCAGTATCACTTGGAAAGCGTATGTGGTAGTATTTCAAGCTCCGTACTAATCAAATGGAGAGTCACCTCGTAAGTGACCACGATTCGTTTCACGTCGCTCGCCGCGCAAAGTAGCCCGATTGAAAGTTCCGTGATAAAATAACCAGCTCATGTTCGAAGTCTTGTTCTTGCGATGAGGGAGCCTTGCCTTTAAGGGCAAAGCACACTTATATCTTATAGTCCTATCGATGATCAACCAAAAAAAAAAAAATGACTATGCCAACTAAGGATGCTAAACCTTATAGTTTCGTTCGCTAATCCGGCGTTTCGATAATTCGACACTTTGGTCTTTTATGGACCTTTTGTTTAACACTGTTGGTTTGGTAATATTCATTTCAATGAATCTGACAGGCAAATTAAAGCATCCGATCTGACCGTCAATTTGTCGGACTAACAGGGTGATACAGTAGCTTTCTTCTCGTCGGTAGATTCGCTAGTCATGTGTGACAGCATCCAAACTCAGTTTGTTTGCCTTCCCAGCATTTTTCACTATTTCATTTCATCTAACTATTGACTCTAACGACTGCGGGTTGCCGCACATTTCCTCCATATATATTGCAACCATGATGGTTTGCCATGACTAGTAATGTGCCTACTTTGTGCGTCAACCTCCCGTCAGCCGTGCCTGGATAATATTCTCTTGTTATCTTTCTGCTTATCTTTGATAGCGTAGTTGTCGTCATCCTTACTATACCTACTACAATGCCAAACAGAACCGTCAACAGAACGAAGCCAAAACCAGAGTGCCTCAATTCTGTGCTAGAAATACGCAGCAAGAACCACTTTTACGTGTTCTGCTTGCTTGCGTCTATACATTACATGTGATAATTTTACACGAACAGCAAATGCGTTAATAGGATAATAGCAAAAGCTAAAAAACGAAACAATAATACAAAATCAACAACGGAAAAACAATAACAACGAAATTTGACTACTCTTCAGACAATTGGCTAGTTTGTTTTCTTTTTAGAAAAGTTTAAATCATTCCACTCACATTGTTTAACCTACACTCATTTGCATTTTACCTTTGCTTATATGTTTTCTCTTCAGGGATAAAAATAGTAGCTTATTCAATAAAAAATCACCCACATTTCTTCATTTTCTTATCTGATCGGTTCGAATACAAAAGCGCGATGATATTTCGTATGTTTTGTTTCTTTATTTGAAATGTTTCAATAAATGTTGCTGTCGTTTCCTTATTGATTTGAAAGTGACGGTCGTGTGGTTTACCTATACTTTGGGTTGGTATGTTTGTTTCTATTTGAGTTCTATACAAAAATAGCTATCACAAAAAATGATTTGTATGAAAATCTGATGTCTTCTTCCTTTTTTTTCGGCTTACGCTTGTCGCATCGTTTCCTTTCATTGGAATTTTTTTTTCATTAGTGGTTTACTATGTACACATCAATTTACCTCGTCTTTCGTGAGAATGTGAATGATATTTATTCTCCTTTTTTCAGGATGCAGTTACAAATATCGTACTTACTAATTTTAATTTATTAACTCTACACTACTGCAGCGAATCTCAATCCTTCAAGCTTACTCAAGCTCTCCTCTCTCGCGGAATGGGAAACGCTGCACTAATGGATTTTCCTCACTGATTTTTGCTAGCAATAGCTGTACATATTCGTAATATATACTCATCTAACTCGATTTTATACAAAAAGTTAACGAAAAAACGCGTCTCAATATAAAAAGTGAACGAATTATAAACAATACTTCACTATTTCTTTGTAACTCAATAGATTCTGTTTCACCCTCTACGGTTTCCTACAGAAAATATATAAATTCCAAGAGGGTAAGAAAAGTTTATTATCGCATTCTGTTTTGTTGCTTACTAGGTCCTAGGTTAATATAAAGTGTGTACCTCCCACTCTGATCGTTTTCAACTACTATAATACTTCATGTTTTCTTTGTATTTTTAATCTATGTCTCTTATTCGGTGAAAATCGTTTCTTACAAAAACGTTTAGTTTTTGCTATCTGCGTCTATCCTATAGCTATTGCCTACATCTGGAGTAGAAAAAACGCATATTTCTAGTGGATTACATAAAAAAAAGTCGCTTAGTCGCATGCAAAGTTCGTCTTTTTCCGCTTAGTTCCCGATCGTGCCACTGTTGGCGATCGAGAGAGATGACGTATGGTGCTGCTGTTGCTGTTGATGCTGTTGCTGTTGCATCTTCCGTTGATGCTGTTTCAGTATGTCTTCCTGTTGCTTTTTGCTAAAACTAACCGAACCCGCGCCAGCGAGTGCCTGATCAATCGAACTACTGCAGCGAATCGAAGAAGGACTGCTACTACCGCTGCTAGAGATGAGCCCGGAAGCATTGCTGCTTCCCCCACTGCTGCCGCCACCGCTATAACGCGTTGGCGGTGGTGCCAGAAATCCACCCGAAGTCGGAACTCGACTCATATGATGCTGCTGTTGTTGTTGCCTTGGTTTGGTGGAACCAATGCCGATGCCACTGATTGCGGAGCTGCTGCTGTTTCCGCTATTGGTCCAGGGAAATGATGGTGGGGGTGGTACATAACTGGACGACCCTGGTTGACCAAATCCATGAAAGGCATTTGCTGCAGAGGCACCGAGGGAATTGCTGCCCCCGCTGCCGTTGCTGCCAACAACTGATTGATGGTGATGTGGGTGTTGCTGCTGTTGCTGCTGGTGGTGATGGTGGTGTTGTTGCTGTTGGTGGTGATGGCTCGATCTCGTCGACGTCGCGTTCGTAAAAGCAGATGACGCTGTCCTTCCCGCTGCAGTCGATATTGATCGTGGTGGCTGGCGTTAACACCAGCGAAAGGGCACTGCCCGGGGCCGGTCTGCACCCTCCTTAACGAGGGGTTTGTGATATTCGCGACCGGAACGCGAATGGATGTGAGCCCAACAATGCTCGCAGTAATACTGTTGTTCGGAAAATTTTAACATTATTGGAAATACAAAGGAAAGAATCGACGACGACTACTCACCTGTAGACAGGTAACGTTGGCGCAGAAGAACGGTGCGAACTTGCCACCGCAGCGCTGACCCTGGCACTCATCACACATCTGATCATCCAGTACGTACGGTTTCACCTCGACGCGCTTGTCGATATCCCCGTGCTGTAGCTGCACGAAGCGGGCCGAGATGGCCGCGATGTAGCTTTGTTGATTGGAGAATGCCACGCGACCGGCGCCCTGGAAAGTAATTGGAAATTTACAGTATGTAATATAAGTATATCCACCTAAGCCCAAGCTAATTCAGTATTTATTCATATGACGCGTATTTGTTCAATGCAGCGACCTGGCCCTCGGCTTGACCTACCTTTGGATATTTCAGCTCAGGATCGGTATCGATTCCAGCATAGCATACCCCTCCATACAGGCGATCCATGATCATGGCTAGCTCATCTAGAAGAATGCGATAAGAAGTGTGATTAGTTTCCAGGGATAGTTTTCAGCAGCCTGGGCAAACGTAAAGTAATGAACAAAACAACGCACAGTGGGAAATTATTTAACAAAACTTAATTTATTCGATGTCTCAAAATTTATGCTAGATGTTTATTAATCAAGAGAAATGAGAATGAGAATCATTATGCCTAGGCGTTCCTTTTAGCGCCGTGGATTATTTTCGGATAGTTGATTAAAATCGACTTGGGAATTAACAATAATATTGTGTTAGAATCTACTCCAATAATTTCGTGACCAAAGCGGAGGAGCAGCTTTTTGCCATGGCCACGAAAGAGTTGAAGAACATGCCAACATCCATATTTTTATCTGCCATGGCTAAGGCTTCAGCCAACTACCGTAATGCCGCCCAGCAGGCCGTCGAAGCTTTTAGTAGAAGGCTCAATAAACGTAAGATTTCAGAAAAATTTGTCCCACTGAATTGTATTTATTGTTTCATCGCCAACCGAAATTAGAAATTATTGAATTGTCTAAACAAATCAATTCTAGAAAACGTACGATGCGATATTCCTTTTGGCATCAAGGAGCAATATTTTACCTCAAAAGTTTTTTTTGGTTGTTTCTTGATTATCGAGATTTTCAGCCTCGGGCTGGTTCATCTCCCGTAGCCAAATTCCCTTTTTGGGTATTTTCGTAACTTGTTCGGGGGTGAGATTCGAACTCGTGACTTTGGCGTGAGAGGTATGGATGCAAACCACTACGCCGGGGTCGCCCCCGACCTCAAAAGTGTTTGAACACAAGCAAATCGGCTTTTTAAATGACTCATTCTGTTTTAAATTGCCCCAATTAATCAATTTATCTCGCCCCAACAGAATTGTGTATTTATTGTAATTTCTATATGAAATATGTCAATACTTGTGTTTGTGTTTGAACATATAGCACGTTTGGCAGATTTTATGTTTTGCATATGTAAAAGTAACATTTTAGTTTATGAATTTTCTAGAAAAAAAAATGAATTATTGAGATTTTTAGAAAACCATTTTAAATAACCCGCTCTGAATAAATCTAAAAAATAACAATGCCCATTTGATTGCAATACACGTTAAAAAGTAACTGACCTATCTTGCACCTAATTACCCTATGTTATTAAATTCCTTAGTATCAGTGATAAATTTTGAGTGAATACCGAACTTTTGCGGTTTCGATTTTTTTTGGAATTCACATCGTAACATCGATCTTGACAAGTTGCTCTGTAGTTCCACAACGAAGAACTTCGCTAGAACGTCATCGATCCCGACACTCTGTTTCCAAGTGCTCGCGGGCTGAACCTGTTTGCGAAACTCCTACTGAAGACCGTTTAGCATGAACCCTGAACTCATCAGATTGGGACATGCTGATCTTTATCAAAAGAATTATGTATGACTGGAATCTTTCATGACGGTTTACATGACCAGAATTGATATTCAAAAAGATTTGTAGCAGTGGTAAGATTATTATTATTATTATTATTTCAGTTGCAGGAAGGTTTATCGTTAGTGCCGTTGCCAGCCAGTGAAACACAGAAACAATTCCGAGAAGCTGATGCGACACCGAGTGAAATGTGCCAGATTAAATTGAAGGTAATCTTTTCCCGCAGCACAACGCAACAGAGTGGCCACCTACACCATACGACGAAGCAGAAGAAGCACGTGCCTGGGAGATTAAGATCTCAAATGAAGAGCTGCGGGCAATTGCAATGGGTCTGCAGCTGGGAAGAGCTCCCGGTCCTAATGGAATACCCAACGTTGCATTGAAAACCCCGATCATGGCGTTTCCAGACATGTTCAGAACGGCGCTCCAGAAATGCCTGGATGAAGGTTGCTTTCCGGACAGATGGAAGGTCCAAAAGTTGGTACTGCTGCCAAAACCGGGAAAACCACCAGGGGATTCAGCATCGTATAGACCCATATGCCTTCTGGATACCCTCGGCAAGCTCCTGGAAAGGATCATCCTTAACAGGCTGACGAAGAGCACGGAGAGCGAGACCGGTCTATCTAAAAGGCAGTTCGGATTCCGAAAAGGAATCTCGACGGTGGACGCAATCCGAACAGTCGTTCAGAGCGCAAAAGGGCAGCCAAACAGAAGAGACGCGGCAATCGTTACTGCGCCGTCGTTGCGATTGATATGAAAAACACTTTCAACAGCGCTTGCTGGGAGGCCATCGTCCAAGCGTTACACAGAATGCGAGTCCGTGACTATTTGTGCAGGATACTTGGGAGCTATTTCCAGAACAGATTTTTGGTCACGGCAGGAGTGTCACAAGGTTCCATCCTCAGCCCAACACTCTGGAACGTGATGCACGATGGAGTACTAATGCTGAAGCTGCCCAAAGGTGTTGAGATTGTCGGATTTGCGGATGATGTCATCCTCACGATAACCGATGAGACGTTGCAAGAGGTAAAGATGCTAACGACGGAAATGTTCGATATCATCGAAACATGGATGACAGGAGCAAAACTGGAGCTGGCCCATCATAAAACGGAGGTAGTTCAGCAACCGAAAGGCGGTTCAGCATGTCCAAATCAGCGTAGGAGGGCACGCAATTTCGTCAAAGCGTGCACTGGAGCATCTAGGAGTGATGTTTGACGACCGTCTTAATTTTAACGACCTTGTAGACTACTTCTGCGACAAGGCGGCGAGGGTGGTCAACGCCAAATCAAGAATCATGCCGAATGTCGGTGGACCTAGGGGCAGCAGGAGGCGTATTCTGGCGAGTGTGGCAAATTCGATATTGAGGTATGGAGCCCCAGCCTGGGCTACAGCATTGAAAGCAGCGGAATAGAAGGAAGGAGGAGGACGGTCAGAGCTGACTCGTTGGCTAAGTGGCAGCAAGATTGGGACAACGCGGATAGTGCAAGGTGGACCCATCGGCTCATTACTAACGTGTCGGCGTGGGTGAACAGGAGGCATGGAGAGGTGAACTTTCACCTGACGCAGTTTCTATCAGGTCACGGCTTTTTTTTGAAAATATCTGCATCGATGTGATCATGGAGGAAACACCGGAGCATATGGTTTTCGAATGCTCTAGATTTGCTACTGTTCGAAGGTAGATACTGGAAGGTAGAGCGTGGACAACATAGCTGAGAAAATGTGTCGGGATGAAAGCATGTGGAACACTGTCGATAGAATTGTCACAAGCATTCTAACCGAGCTACAGCAAAAGTGGAGAAGCGATCAGCGAACGAGAGAAGCAGAGTAATGTCAGACGTAAGGAGACAGGACAATGTGCTTGACGTCGGGTCGTCGGGGCGCCGATGAAGCGGAAGTCATTGCCCAACCGGAATCGTCGGACCAACTTCGGCACTCGATTCGTCATGCAATTCGAGAAGAACGACGTCATCCCCAACCGGAACTGTCGGACAACCTCTACATATCCGTTGGTAGTCGAGACACCACCAGTGCGGACGTTTCCCACACCGGAACTGGTGGACCACCTCCGGCGCCGAGGAGAGTCAGGGAGAGACGAAGAGAAGCGAAGAAAAGGCGACGATAGGAGAGCAATTGCAGATAGTAGTGATACGTAAGTCGCAAAGCAAAGCGGAGTGAAAGTAGGAGCAAGAATGCCAGCAGCGGAGCGCCAAATGGAAATGCCACCCCCAAGAAGGAATGTCAACAGATAGTGCCGGTGGAATGGCTGGAGGCTCGAGATGGAATTTAGTCGGTGGGGAACATGAAGGCATAGAGCCCAAAAATCAGAGTTCTGTTTTTTCTCTGGTCCGAGTATGACAGTCTGGCCCCCGATGGACGAATTCGATAGGTAGCCTAATATAGAACGGGAGGCCGGGCTAGTTCATAAAATAGATTTATCAACCCGTGAATAAAACTAAAAATAAATAACACACACACACACGCACATACATACACACATACCCACACACATACGCACACACACAAAATGGCCTAACCATTGGAAACTCGTTGCATGGAACTGTAAGTCTCTCAACTTCTTGAGGATTGAATACATTCTTTCCGACTTATTGAATGCTAAAGTTCGACATTCTACCGCTGTAAGAGGTTTGCTGCAAAGATTCGACGGTACATACGTATCGAAATGGTAATCAACATCATGAACAAGAGTTGTGGTAATATACACGAGCTGCCGCAGGGTTTGGTTCTATCCGTAACGTTGTTTTTAATAACGATGCAACCCATCTTTCGGGTAGTGCAGAGCGGAGTCAATGTATTGTTGTACGCGGACTACATCCTTCTCGTGGTACGAGGAGCAAAAAGTGAAGGCCTCCATCGCAAGCTGCAGACCGCGAAGAACGTGGGATTCGCTTTGTCAGCAACGAAGTCGCACATATTTTATTGCAGTCCGATTGCACGTCGGAAACCTAGACAGGACATAACCATCGAGCGAGTCGTCGTTCCAAGGACCAACCGGCCCAGAACCCTTCTGGGTGTTACCCTGGATCGGACGCTTACATTCAAACCATACTGTCAGAAATCGTGTGAGTCTCGATTGCGGATTTTAAAGATAATTGGTGCCAAGCTTCCGCGTTGCAATCGGACATCGTTGCAGCAGGTGGGATAGGCCATAGTATCCGCAAAGCTGACCTACGGAATAGGCTTAGTGAGCCGAGGAGGGCCAGCAACTTTGCAGACTCTTGCTCCTCCATACAATTCAATGGTTCGATATGCCTCCGAAGTTTTCGTGACCAGTCCGACACTCTCAATCATGGCTGAAGCGGGAACCCTACCGTTCGAACCGCTGACAGCACAGTCTATAGCGCGGACTGCCATCCGAATAGCTGTAAAGAATCGTGGCAACATCACCCTTTCGTTGATTCAACGAGCATCGAACCGCCACGCAGAATTGATAGGTAAAGCGCATACCCTCCGGAGAAAGTCCGCTCAATCGTGTAACATTTGCCTGAAAACCCGTTTCCATCGATCGACTGTCGTCTACACCGATGGCTCTAAGAGTGAAGATACTGCAGGGGCCGCATTCTTCAACGGAGGTATTGCTAGCACCTACAGTCTTCCAAAAGCATGCAGCGTATTCTCTGCTGAGGCATACGCCATAAAGATGGCTGTCACGATCCCGAACCAGAATAACGAGTTGGTTGTTCTATCGGATTCTGCTAGCTGCCTACTGAAATTGGAGGCAGGAAAATCCCGACACCCGTGGATACAAGAAGTGGAAGAAATAGCGCGGAATAAACCTTTTCAATTCTGCTGGGTTCTTGGGCACGCCGGAATCAGTGGCAATTCCTAGCCAATGAAGCCAGGAGGGAACAGGCAATCGATGTACCAATTCCAGGAGAAGATGATCTGAGAAAAGCTAAACAATTGATACGCTGCCGGTGGGATAACCAGTGGTATGAGACTAGAGAGTCAAAGTTGAGGGAAGTAAAGGAAGATACCTGCAGGTGGGCGGAACGCAGGAGCACGGCCGACCAGCGTGTTCTTACACGTTTAAGGATCGGACACACGCGTCTAACACACACATTACTGTTGAAGAAGGAGCCACCGCCCAATTGTGAATGTTGTGGCACAGTGATGGATGTCCGGCATTTAATTCTCGAATACCGGAAATTTGTAACCGAAAGGCAGAAAAATAACATTGAGACTAGCCTACGTGACGCCCTGGGAAATACAGAGGAGTAAATAACACGAATGTTGAACTTTTTAAGGGAAACAAGACTGTTTTACAAACTGTAGCGAAACCAGAAAATGGAAGAAGTCGAAGAAGAAAACGAGAAAAAGGTGAAACGTGTCCGATGCTAAGCCGGATGGACAAACAGAAGTCGATGAAAAAAAAAACTGGAGAACAGTAGCGAAAGCAGAAACAATGATGAAAACAAGTGCGGAAGAATACAAACTGAAGAAGAACAGTATGGAAATAGCAGCCGTAGCCGTAGCAGTAGTCAAAGAAGAGTAGCCGTAGCAGGAGCCGAAGAAGAGAAGCCGTAGCAGTAGCTGAAGAAGAGAAGCGTACCGGATCAGCGGAAGAAGAAAACCGAAGCGGATGGAGGAAAAAATGAAAAGCAGAGGAAATTGAAGGAGGCAACGGAAGAAGCAAAGCAGTGGAAAGGAGCAAAATAAAAAAAAGTGAAATAGAAGAAGACAAGTGAATGCGAAACGTAACACAATCGAGGAAGAAGAAAAGCGAAGCGGACAAAGTGGACGAATAGAGGTCGAAGAAGAGAAACGGAAGAGCAGAAGCACAAGAAGTTGAAAACGTAGAGAAACAGAAGGAAAAAAAATAGAAGATGATTAGCAGAAGAAGAGAAGTAGAAGGAGAAATGTAAAAAAAGAAGGAAAAAATAACAGAGATAAAAAAAGCTGAACAATCGCAAGCAGCAGGGAAAGTTGAAGCAAACCAACGGAGGGACAGAAGGAGAAGTAGAGAAGTTGAAGAATAAGAGTTGAGAAGAACAAAATGAAGTGGAGTGGGAAAAGAATTACTGGAAATTAACGCAATTAGAATTTCCGAAGACACGAATGCACCCTTCTGGAGTAAAGTGTCATTAACAAAAAAAAATCTGATCCATTGTAGTATAACCCGTATCCTTTGTTTAGTGCATTTGGAGTTATTTCATGACTATTGATAAATGATGAAGTATTCGGTGTTGTTACATTTGACATTGTTACAGAACGTGGAGGAGCCGAATGAACCACGAATTGCATCAGTTGCTGGGAGAACCTCCCATTGTACACATCGCTAAAATCGGTCGACTACGGTGGGCTGGACATGTAATAAGAATGTAGGACGACAGCCCAGTTAAAATCATTCTCGAAAACGAACCGACGATCACAAGAAGAAGAGGCGTGCAACGAGCAAGGTGGATCGATCAAGTAGAAGAAGACCTGCGGACCCTTTGCAGAGAGCGAGGCTGGCGAGGTGCAGCTATGGACCGAATACAATGGAGACAAACTTCGGTGTACAAGCAAATTTGGAGAAGCTATTCAGCTATTTCTTCTAGAATAGCTGAATGGCTTCTCCAAATTTGTTTGAACAAGTAATTCAACACGGATGGTGGTGGGGGGGACAGGGGTGGTCTTGATCTGATTGGAAGAAGCAGTTGTCATTGTTTGTTTTGTTGGCAATGAATCGAGTTTTATTGAAAGTTTCCGCTATCTAAACCCTTTGAAGAGTGACAGCACTCTTCAAAGGCACGCCCCTTTATCAGTCAAAGCCGGATTCATTGCGAAGAAATAAAAAAAAAAATGACTCCAATACTGACCATTCATCAGAACCCTTGCCTCAACTAATTTAATCTATAGAACATCAAACAAAAAATGAGAATTCATATAAATGAAAACTAATTATGTTTTCCTTATTCCAAACTCATCCTCGGTAGCTCAATTCAAGTATTGCTACTTTTCACAAGACATAAAATGTAATAAGGACTAAGATCTGTTTTGAAGTCAAAGCAAAAAACAAATATGTTCCCTAGTTTGAATTAATTAATACTAGGGTTCGGTAGTAGATCTGATACCCCGTAACGCACCTTGAAAAGGTTATCTACCAGCGTTACGGATCTAATGCAGACGTTATTGAACAGCAAAAAATATAACGACAATCACTGTCATAGCAACGCATCGTAACTTCGTTCTTCTCATAAAATAATACGAATGCAAATTAAAATCGTGCTAGGAAGTTGACGTGTAACTGAAATTCCTCCTAATATGTTACCACATCAGCAAAAGATAAGGTTCACTTACATGCTTTCAGCGGTCTGGGGACGCCGCCGACGAACACCGTCTTGCGGGGATCCAATGGCATCGAAGCGTCCAGCACATAGTCGGCATCGGCCAGGCGCCAGGGTCGAATCTGAACCGCTTTGTTTTTGATGGTCGGCGATGACACAGTAATGTACAGCTTGTCATCCTCCGGGTGGCATGTTTCGATTAGCTTCTGAACGCCACGCTCCTCCTGCAATAGAGAGAAAAATATCGGTACATAAGCAAAGTTAAATCGTCACGCAAAAGTCCATAAATCACGTTGTTTCGACGGAATCCGCACGATGACCAATATATTTCAAACTTTTCAGACGTGTAGGTTCGTTTTGTTTTGAAAACCGCCTTTGCCTATCCAGCTGTACATAGCTATAGTGCCATCTCATGGATAGGCTGTCGCATATTTCAACACCATCGTCGCCCGAACGGACGAATGAAACGTACAACAACAACCGCATATTGTGCAAATGCAAAAGGGGAGCAAACTTTTCCTCTTCCCATCTCAACTTCAGTTGCAAGTATGGCAAAGTTTTCATCGTGCTTACACGTTTTTCTTTTCCTTTTCATTCTTTCGACACACAATAAATTTTAATGCAATTGTTGTGCAAAACTACCTGTGCATGTGTGTGGTGGTGGCGGTGGAAAATTGCATCACCGTTGCGTTGAGTTCATGGAAACTTAAGCACGTGGTAACTGGAGAAAGTTGATTGGAAACTGCTAACCAACAAGAGTGGTTATTTAAGGATTCCTTTGAGCTCAATAGAATGGAAAATGCATCGCTCGTTTTGGAACCGATACCCACCAACAACGTTATTGCTCAAATTTATTAAGTTTATTAGATGGGGGTTCTTCCATTGGATATTTGAAAGGGTGAGCAGACATAGGTTCCAGTTTACGGTCGCGAACGTAACCTATCTGCAGTCGGTAGGAAACCCAACTTTGCTGGAATAAGAACACCGAACTTTGCAACTGCACCGCAGAGCCACTTCAGCGTTTAGAGAGCGTTTCGCTCGAGCATTCATGGAAAAGAAACAACATCCAAGTGTGCAAGTGAAAGATGCTCACGCTTGGATTGTTGGGAAACTTGACAATTGTTTGCATTGCTCTAGATCGGGACAGCCAGCTAGTGTCAGTAGAAGGAAACGTTTTATTTTTTCGCCGCTGTTGTTGCTGCTGTTGATTCGGTGCCCGAAGGTAAGAGTGCTTTTCACACAGTTCTATTTTTTTTACGGAAAAAAAAAAGTTTTCGATGAACATGAAAACAGTACACCCGAGAAATCTATTGTAAATGGTGAACTCCAAGATGAAATCAGCAAGGAAAAGGCATTCAACGGGAACAGGTGATGACAGGCAGCCAGAGAGGAACGAAAATGTAGTTCAACTTCAGTTTTATCACTACTGCGGAGTGCGCTCGCTCGAGGCTCTCGGTTGTATTGTTAAAAGTTGGGTTCTGCTAGCCAATAGAGTACACGGGAAAATGGTGATAATGGCTCGTATTGGATTATGTTTATCGTAAGCGTGCAAATCGATCCTTTGAGTGCTATTCATTACGATCAATTGGGAACGCTGCATCATTACGGTTCATTATGATCAATTGGGACACCGTAGCAGAAACAGACCTCGGGACTATTGGTGTTGGAGTCCCAATATGAGAATAGAAGAAGTTGACAGGTGTCAGACTATGGCATGGTGTTCAGCCATCAATGCGTAATATTGGGATACATTGTTTTAAAACAGCATTGTGAAAAATGTTTCAACAACTGTGCGAAGAATGTGCAAGCCTAATACAACGGATTTATAGGGGTATTAGAAGCATAATGAGCATACTAGGCGAAATAGTTCCTTTCACGAAAACCTTACAGTTTTTAATGCAGTTTCGAAAGGCAATCGCTAAAGAATGCACCATACATACATTAATCCGGACACCTTCAAATCGTTGTAGCTTTTGAAATATTGCACGTAGGAATGAAAAATTTCACTGTGGTATAGCTGAGAGTCTATGATGAAACAGACTATGATTGATGTTTACATTTCATGTTTAGTATTCAAGATGGCGACGAAAGAAAAACAAGTGCGCGAGCGAATTTTGTACGGGCGTACGGCAAATCCTGACTTGTCAATACGGGACCTTGCAAAAACATTGGATTTGCCTAAATCCACTGTTCACGATGTGCTCAAATCATTTTCAGAACGTTTGACGGTGGAGAGGAAACCGAGAAGTGACAAAAACATTGGACGCGCTGATCCTGTCATGGACCGAAAGGTGAAAAGGATATTAACGAAAAACCCAAATCTCTTCATTCGAACGGTGGCTCGTAAAATAGGGATGTCGCCTGGTTTTGTCCAAAAATCAAAACAACGTTTGGGACTTAAGTCGTATAAAGTAAAAACAGTTCCAAATCGCAACGACAAACAGAACTTGGCAGCAAAATCACGGGCTCGACGTTTGTACTGCGAATATTAGACGAAGTTTTCATGCGTTGTTATGGGCGATGAAACTTATGTCCTGGAGGCTTTCAAGCAGCTTCCAGGGCTGGCTTTTTATTCTGCTATGGCCAGAAATGTTACAGCTGAGCATTTCAAAACGAAGAAGGCATCGAAATTTCCCAAAAAATACCTTGTGTGGCAAGCAATTTGCACGTGTGGCAAAAAGAGTAAATCATTCGTCACTACAGGCACAGTCAACAAGGGATCTATCAGAAAGAGTGTCTGCAGAAGCGATTGCTACCCTTCATCAAAAGTCACAAAGAAAAACCTTTGTTCTGGCCCGATTTGGCATCATGCCACTATGCTAAAACTGTGATGGAGTGGTACCAAGCAAATCAAGTGAACATTGTACCAAAAACCTCAAACCCGCCAAATTGCACAGAGCTACGACCAATCGAGAGATATTGGGCTCCGACGAAGCGGAAGCTTTCTGGAAAGAAGCAAGGGATCAAAGACATCAAACACTTCCAGCAAATTTGGACAAAGACGGCTTCTACGATTTCTGAAGAGTCTGTAAAAACCCTAATGGACGGAGTTAGGCGCAAGGTTCGAAAATTTTATGCAAATACCGAATAACTATGTTTTGTCTTCACGAATTGTTAAAACACATCCCATGAATCTGAAATAAACAACTACGACGGAAATATAATGCGAAATTTATGTTTTATTCATGTTTTGAGGTGTCCGGATTATTGCGGATACAGACCTTAATTATCAATACCCTAGCTGCATTTTGTTTCAAATAATCGAAATATATAGAAAACGTCAGCAAGTGAAATTATTATAATATGTTGGCATACTGAACACGAAATTTGTAAAAAAAAATACTGACCATATTTGTTTGGAGTAGGTTTTCTGCTTATACATATTCAGCTCTGGTTGGATTACATTTTGATGTTATTTTTAATGACAAAAACGCGTTTTAATTATGATAAGGACTGTGACGAACTAAACTAGTAAAATTCAAATACCGGTAACATTTTCGGAAAGTATATTTTAATAATTTGAAAGTCATTATAGTTTGGGACATTGTTTCAGAAATATTGCAGCTTATTTAAGTTCACTTGCTCTTACTCTCCCATTCCGGGCGCAAATGTGTTCTAACCCCTGCCATGAGGTTCACGACATTACTATACAACTTCTTATAACTGGCAGAATTCCATTTCTTGCGAAAGACACTGATGTTATTACAACATTGACCAATTTTCCGAGGATTCTCCTTAATAATTGCCCAGTATCACTCGATGGGTCGACACTGTGGAACATTTGGTGGATTCATATTTTCGGGCACAAATTGTAAATCATTACTGTTCATAAATGCCAGCGTATCCTTACAGAGTTAGTGACTCTTCGCGAGATCTGGCCAAAATAATATACTTCCGGTGTGCCTTCGAATGAACGGAAGTAAACGTTATTTAAGCATTTATTGATATGCACATGCTTATTGCTTGTTCCGCTCATCACGGAAGAATGGGGTCGAACTTCGCATTGACAGATTGCCTGTCAAACAAGATACTTTCCTCCAAACTTTTCAAAGGTAGTGGTAGTTTTTGCTTTTGGAAGTGTTTTTCCTTCTAATTTTGTGTAGTATTGCGGTCAAGTTAGTGTTGCAAAATCCGCTTTACCATATGTCTCATCGTCACGAATTAGATGAAAATGGCTTTTTCCGAGAAAATCATAGAGCTTTCGAGCGCGAGTCTTGATCACGTCACTCTGCTTTTCTGATGTTTTTGCTGCCTTCTGCTTCTTGTACATTTTCATACAACTCATTGACTCTTTGAACCATTGTTTCATTGGTTCCGCACTTGACAGCAATCGATTTTGAAGAATTGTGATAAAAAACTGTTTTGTCCAAACTAGGCACCCCAGGTTCTAGAGCAACACACTTTCGGTCCTTCCTTGTTGTTGACAAACGTTCAGAATACCGTTTCAAAGACCGTCGACGGTACTCCTCGGCATATTAAATTCCTTTGGAATGAAATGATGTGGACGCTTCGGGTCTCAGACGCTTAGACTCATTGCTACTGTTAAAAAAAACTTTAAAAAATACTCATCACACGTGTTGTCGCTTTTTGACAATATTGCTTCGTAAACACAATAAACGATGGGTGCATGGAATCAACGGTAACATAGCTATTGTGATTTGAATTTTTCAAGTTTACTTCGTCACACTCCTTAATTGATAAGAGACAAAATGAGCAGTAGACAGATTTTCGCTCCCCTCAATTATTTTAAATCGGGTCCTGATCAACTTCTTCATATTTGAGCACGTTTGATTGGTAACTTAAACTGCATACGGCATTTGAAATTTACATGGAAATTACTATGGAGAACTTCATAGTCTACTAGCCTGTTTCTAAATTCTTCCGACAAAACATTCGCAAGCGATTCTTATAGGTTATTTTCTCACCTACAGCTTTGTCGAGTATTGTCTACAAACTTCAAATAAAAATGTTAACCATTAGTTAAGAGATGTATGGTCTTATGGCATGATCAAACCGCTGCTCAGTCAGCAACACTGTGTTGTGCAGTTTGACGTAGTAGCCATGATTTTTGTGTTCTATTCTGCATGTATATGCATTTTTAATACGAAAACACGTGAATATTGCACGCTGTATATTTTAATTTTTATTTAATCACATAATTATTGTAAAAAAAATATATCGAGGAATGTTTAATGATCGTCATTTAAAGGGCATACTGAGACTGCCTCAACTCGACCATCGAAAATCTTTACATTGAAAGGGGGGGGTGGAGAAAGGCGAAAACAAAGTCAGTTCTCTAGTGATTCTTTATAGTTGCCTAAAACCCAATTTAAACAATGACTTTAATTGTTGATCTCTTACGTATCATAAGAATCTAAAGATATCCAACTAGACCATATGATAGAGCAAATATTACTCAACCAGACGCTGCTTTCAATTCGCGAGAATGTTTTGATGTTCGAGAGAAATCGACGTTTGAAGTCGTTGTTTACAATTGACTTTTAGGCCCTAATCATGAATTACTCGAGAGTTGTTCGTTCTAACTGTCTGTCATTTTCATATCCGTTTGAAGCTGGCCACGGCTACTGTGGTGTTATCGAAATGAGGCGCAGAAAGAAAGGCCTGAGCAAACTATTAGACACTAGCGAAATTGAATGATTAACATCTTTTGTTCGTTACATTTAAATATCCCAAAAGTGATGTATTGCGAAGTTGTTGCTGAGGAAATTGTCTATTGGTTGAGCTGTTTTTTTTTTGAAAGCAGATTCACTTAACGAATCATTGAAGTGGTGCAAACAAAAATGTGATACTTTCATGATACTTTCCTTTGACATTTCAAACTGGTTGTGCACAGTGAGGGTTTACGCCGAGAGTCGAAGTGACGTTTGCACTTGGTGAAGAGAGAAAACTCATTCGCAGAGACGTGATACTTCTGGGCAAACCAAATGAAGAGTCACGTCACTGCGACATGACTTTTCTCACTTCACCAAATGACAACAGTCACTCCGACTCTCGGAATAACCACCAGTCAGTTACAAACTAAATGTGATTAAATTTTGGGAGGCTTACCAGAACCTGATTTGATATCATTTAAGCATAGCAGAGCAAAAATGTTATAACTTGCATTAGTCTAATGAGCCTACCGCTTTATCTTAACCAAACCTACCGCATTGTCATTATCTTTTTGTTTACATACGGCAGTGTGTTTATTTAGAGTAATTAAGTGTTAAAAAATGCAGGTTCTGCGTTCGTCGAATTTCATCGAAATTAGAGTGGTTGAAAAATTTTTACCTTATAAACTACATGTGACATGTACATGTGATTGTTTATGATCTAGACACCTTTGAAGTTATATAATCGACAAATAAGTAGGGTGCTCATTATGCCCTAAGTGTTCTCAGCCAATCCACTCTACCAGTTTCGTCACTAAATTCTTATTTTTTTACTCTAAACCAATCAGACATTTAGTGCTATGGATAATTTATGCAATGAGTTAAAATTGTAATATAAATGTGATATAATTTTTATTTGATATGCTAAAAATGAGCCTCCGGCCATTATGCCCCTTATACACCTAATAAGTTTCTTATAATTCATTTACTAGTACTGGCTCAATCGAATCAACTTTACTGAGCTAAGTTTTCATGAGCCGTGCAACTGATATGGGTGATATTTTTGTAAAAAGTAAAAGTCGTCTGAAAAATCCTGAATCCTTTGAATTCTTTCGGTTAATAAGTGAACAGAAAAAAACATAACTTATAAGACGGCGAATAGTTAGTAAAAAAACGATAGAAGAAAGAAAACATAGATGAATAGCAGAGGAAAAAAGCAGTGGCCCATAAGTTGATCACCATCACTTTTCCAGCGGAATTCACGAATGAAAGGAACAGTATAAACAATCTGACAGCAAATGAATTGGATGAAAACTCAACGGCGCAGACACGGCAAAAAAGCCCTGATCCCTTGATCAATGATACAGGATAAACACACAATGATACAGGATAAACCCCCTCAAACAACACAACATCAGTCCTTATCGACTTCGGAAAAGTTGAGCTTTTCGAAAACGCAATCTTGGAATACCCGCTAGTACATATTGAACGATTAAAACGCATAATAGTTATAGGAAATGACACACTTGAAGGTACAAATAACCCGAAAGTTACTAAGAATTGTCCAAATCTACTGATGCCCTTTGTTGCCGCCATCAGCAGATCGGCAACCCTGTCGTGGAGGGCAAATTGGGTTCAGTGGAGATGAAACGTAAATATTTACCATGTGAAACAATACACTACACGAGCAGAGTATATAAAGTGCGTTTTTAGAATCGACTTAAAATTCTATTTGTTATTTAGTATCTGATGGATATATCCCTCAATTGTGTGACAGAACTGACAGTGAAGGTTTTTTGACCAAGGTAAAATCATTCGCTTTCTAGGTCACTAGTTAAATAAAATTTAGGACGCCTTAAATCATATCTAACCTAAAATTTGTACACAGCACAAAATATTTGGAATCTATATCACAGAGAACAGACATCCAAGCTGGAGTGCCCTCCGTGTGTAAATTTCTGTTGCCTTTTTAAAATTACAGCTCGTTTTCATTAGTTTTGGTGAATCGTATGTTGATGGCGCCACTTACCTGCCTCGAGATTTGATAGGCTGTCAATTTTAGTTTGGAGAATCCTAGACTAGGCGGCGTTGTTTTTCCAACAGTTTGCTTTTAAAAATTTACACAGTAAATTGGAAAAATATGTTTGAGCCTGGATGTCTGTTCTCTGTGCCTGTATTTAATTTGTTATGAAGATAGTAGTTCTAAGTTCCGATTAATTATTCACAAGGCCTAAATTTAATATCTGGAATATCGTTTGTTGGTATATATCTAAGTTGGATTGCCGCACTGAATTTGTTAGTATGGTTTGATAACATAGTGAACATAAGCATAATTGGAATAAAATTACAGCTTGAAGCTGCTTTCACTGCTATCGTGAATTTTAGGCAATGCAAAAATTGATGGAGATGTGCACATTTACTGATAGATGCTAGAAATGAAAACGCAAGCAAGCAGAATGTCCTGATTCCAAGAAATATGTCAGCTGTAAAGGCTTGCTCATAATGGATATGTTTGACAGAAACCCTATGGAAAAACTGTCAAAAACACGCAAACGCAAACGCAACGAATCCATAGTGGGCAAGCCTTCAAAAGTAGCACAGCTATGAACATCTCCTTCTACATCATAACAGCTATGTTAGTTATGAAGAAAGAAGAAGAAAAATTCTGCATACTTTGAGAGAGAAGCATGTGTCGTATATAAAGACTGTACTGGGAAAACAATGTAGACGCAATGATTAGCTTGTAACTTTTTAGCGTGTGGGTAAAAATTGATTTTGACTGAAACTAGCTAAGAATGTAATGTTTACGTAGGAAAAATTTCATCACAAAGAGTATGTCAAGTGGTTATCGATGATATCGCAACAAGAGCAGATCCGCCAAAAAAATAGGTGCGCCGTCGTGGAAAATCCGACTGCGTCCGATAGATTGGCAAGCACCTGGGATTCCATCATTCGACGATGTCCCGGGTGTTGAAGTCATACAAGGAAACACAGGCGAACCATTAGTGGTCAGGCAGCGGCAACAAACCGAAGACAGCTGATCCGGTGAAGGCAAGGATCATCACAACGGGTACCATGAATGACCAAATCAAACGATTCGAGTGCCTCCAGAAGCGCTTGTTGCCCCTCCTGCGGGTCACAGAGGTGAAACGCTATTTAGGCTGGATTTGACGTCGTGTTTTGCCGAACGTTCTGGGTCATTATCTTGCTGGAACACAAACTGTTTAATCAACGCGTTTCTTACGTAGAATATCGATGCAAGCATCAGTAGTCGTTGATGCAGTACATTGATTTTTACAAGAGTCCCCATTTCGGCCCATAGAAAGCACCCCGAAACCAAAACATTCCCTCCTCCATGCATAACCTTTCCCTGAATGAGTCGTTCCTGATCCTCCTTTTTAGTTTTGCGTCAAACACGGACACGTTTTTTGTTGTTGAAGAGCTAAAGTTGAACTCATCAGTCCACAAAACATTCATCAAATATTCTTTCGGTTTCACTGTAAACTTCTTAAAAAATTTCATCCTTTTGGCTTTGTTTGCTTTGCTGATTAATGGCAACTTCCTGCCAAGGTTGGATTTGAATCCATGTTCTGCGATCCTCCGATAAATAGTTCCATCGGAAATTGGCAGCGGAACGGTCTCTTATATTTCCCTGAAGGTGAACCTGGCGTTTTTTAACCTGCTGTATGATTCTGGTGTCAATTCTTGCTTCCGTTTTGCGATTGCTGCCTCTGTCGAGACGGTTCACCACGGATCCAAACGTTCTGTATTTCAAGGAAATTTTTCCAACGGCTGCTTATACCGTACTACTCCACAATAGTCCGCTGCGATAAGTTATTACCCATAATATCGACCAAGTTTGTCAATAATCAAATCAACTATTTTGTTTTCAAAAGTTTACACATAATCAATCGAGGGGTCTCCTGATGAGAACCTGTTGGAATTTTTTCGATTCTCAATCTGGAAACTTTTCTAGGTCCTACCTAATTATGTTTCGCAGGTCGCCTCCTACTCAATCGAACCACCTTGCTCGTTGCGCGCCTCTTCTTCTTGTTAAAGTTGTAGTTTGGTGAACTTTGTTCAATCTTAGCGTCCTTTGAAGTCCAGAGAAGGCTAGTCATAATTATGTCTCTCTGCTGGAACATCGTCTTCTCGTTAGCCTCCTCCTCTCATGTATTTTGATTTTGACACATTAATAGCAAGCCCAGTCCTATTTGCTTTAGCTTCAAATCTTGACGTTTCCACCATCGTCTCAAAGTTACGTACTACGATACCAACGGCGAAACCAAAAATTTTGCCTGTGAAGACCACTCGTGTCTATCCTCGCTCACCGAATCACACCGTCGAATGCAATTTCAAACACGCAAGTCGATAAATTCGGTTTTCAACTGAAACCATAATAAGCTCGTCAAAGAAAACGCAATCACGCAAATTAGGGTAAGGAATTTAAAAACGCAGAGCTCCAAGGTTTTATTTCTTGAATTGTTTACATTTCTTCCGAGAAACCATTGAATAAATATTGAAATAAATACCAGTTCTAAGTTGAAATGACGATGTTAAATCTAAATCATTCAAATAAATGAAGCCAATAATCAACAAGTCGCAACGTTCCATAGGACGACGTTAAACCCCCATCATGATGACCCAGCCGTACCGCTATTGACTCAACGGGAGACAATTTCACACTCGATTAGGATCGATTTGGGGTTCCCTTTTTGAACTTCTGCTACTTTAGGGCCTGTTGTTGTATGTCTACCAACCAAAGCAGCTTTCCTTTTCCGGCTGCCTATGGACCAAGTGAAGGTACATCAGGACAATGTAGCAGTCATTTCCCGTGCAAATGCTACGGAGTCAAGAATCAACACCGGAAACAGAGCGGAAGTTTTGCTTTATTAGTTTTCCACCGAAAAATATGAGTCAGAATGCGGTGGCATCGTAGCCCGCTGGGAAGCTGTTGCCTTCTTGGATGAAGAAGGATAAAAGCACAGCGAAAGCCGAATCATTTCAGGCACTTGGGCAACGCATAGTGAGGCAACGAACCTGGTAGCGCGGCCAAAACATTAAGCTATGAAGACAGAGTAACTATTCCGAAGACTAAAAACCTGTAGGAGCCACTCTCACACGGATTGAAGTTTTAGCCACGCTTTCGAGTACGCTGTTTCACCATGCCCACCGGGCTAAGTGAGGATGCTGTTGGCTGACCAACGAGTGCTGAACCGGGAGCATAAAGAAAGCTTTTCATTTATTGTTTTATTGTTCCACGGGTTTGTTTGCCAGTGCTGTCTGTCTGATACACCAACAGCAGAAGTAGATAGTAGTCTTCAACCAGCCAGTAATGCTAGACCCAAGCGAAAGCGCTAAAAAGGAGCGAAATATCTATATAGCTTTTTTTTTAAATTGGGCCACGTGAAGCACCATCAAGTAACTCATGCACACCCACCCATATACAAACGAGTGGTTAAAAAATATGAGCGGAAAAGAGCATCCTGCATCACTATTATACCCATGGTTGAAAAGTTACTGGTTTTGAAGGGTTCTTAAAGGTAGCATTGTAGATGTGTTAGACACTTATTGGACGTTTTCGTTGATAGAAATGCACGGTAAAATATGTTGAAGTTCTTTTTCATTGAATGATGTACCAGAACAGGGTGGCTCCCCAGTATGATCCGCATTGGTATCAGTGTTTCAATTTCCGTTTCATATAAATCCATACCCGTCAAAGGAAGGAAACCTACCTGGAACAGAAGAAACGCATATCCCTTTGGTGGAAAGTAGGACTTAGACTCGGCCTTGTGCGGCCAATCGACGACGAGTGCTCCGTATTGGTTGAACGACGTGGTGATTTCCTCTGCAAGTAAAAGAGAATCGAAAAAGTACGTTAGAATTCACTCCGCCATAACCGACGACGTGCTTGCTTTTCCAGGAATATTCCCAGGCAGAAGGGAAAAACGAAACAAAATCACAGGCACCAGGCAGGAAAAATCTCATTTACTTGTGCCGGTTCCCGAGTGATTCGTCCCACCGGGGGAGCATGGTAGGAGATTTTTCGTTATAAATAATGTAGCCAGCTCGGATTCAGGACAGACACTTACAGCCGCCACTTGTCTAGCTGTGTTCCTACCGCACTCCAAACAGGAGCCAAACACCGGAAAAGAAAGTAAAGCTTGGACCGATTAGGAACGGTTTACGCTCTTTTTGTTTTTTTTTTGTTTTTTCAAATTGTGGTCTAGACTTGGGTAGAATTTAGTCTAAGCTTTGAATTCTAAGTGAACATTTGGAACAGCACTAAAATTTCCACTGTAGAACTTATTTGCGTTTTTTCGGCTTAAAATTGCAAATCAAACAATTTGACAAAAATCTGACTTTTTGAGTAAAATGCATGTTTTTTGGATTTATTGAAAACTGCTTTAATTACAATTAAAATAATCAATTAATTTTGTAAAGTGAATACCGAAAACTAGCGGTTTTCAAAACGAATAGTAAGTTTAAAAACATACGGCATTTTTTGATTCATTTTATAAATCTTAACATTATTAATTCCATCCTGTAGAAGCTGAGTATCGATTTTGTCATTCAGGACCTCTACCCAGTCAACTATAACAAAAAATAGGGGAAATGTCAGCTTCGACAATGTTGACTATTCTCAACAACCAAATTTTAACCTATAATTCTCGGAAACTTTTTTTAAGTACCCTCACATAAAGTCAGCATCACAATCATGTAAAGCAATGTTATTCCTTGTGTTGGTGGCCCAAGTTTGATGAAAGTGTATAATTTTATTCAAGTTTCGTGCTAAGGGTTGAATTAATTTTCCCATCAAAACACTTCCCGACCAGAAGGTTAAAACATAAAAATAACAAACCTTGTTACGACTTACTGATCATGATATTAATTTAAGTTTAAAGGTCGCTTTTATCTGGATAATTGTATAACATACTTCTACCAAATTAAGATATAAAGTCAATCTGCGTAAAGAAATTTATTTATTCTAACACTAGCTGATATGATTTGGCTACATTTTAAAAAGCTGTTACAAAGTTTGTTTTGTTTATGTTATATCTATATCATAGTTTGCTATAATTTTGTCACCTCTTGAGGATTTTTTTCTGTTATTTTAACTACATCCGCGATCTAAATTCTAACAACCTCTGTTATAAAAACAGCGTAAGTAAATAACGGTTCGCTTAATATATTCAAATGAAAACTTACTTTTAATCCATGGCTACATTTGGTCACTGTTTTGGCCTGTGTTGATTCAAATGGTTTCATTACGATGGGTTCATCTTTCCTATTTCATTTTTAATTCCTGTTTTTTTTTCATTAGATTTGATCATTTTCCATTCTAGTTTGACGTTCTCTTAGTTGATTCTTTAGTAAAGCTTGTTCGCGACAAAGTCTGGACACCCCTAAATACGTATATCTTTGGAAATACTACATCAACGCGTGAAATATTTCGCAGACTGAAGAGCGTATGTCTGTTCATTGTGTAAAATCAATTTTTGGTGATACTACAAGCTTTTAGAACGAAGATGGCGTCGAAAGAAGAGCAAGTGCGAAATGCAATTGTGTGCGGTCGCAATGAAAATCCGGATTTGTCAGTAAGAAAACTTGCAAAAAAGCTTGGTTTTCCTGCAAGCACTGTCCATAAAGTTCTTAAATCTTTCGATATACGTTTGAAAACAGTCAGGAAGGCTGGGAGCGGAACAAAAACGTATCTCAGGAACCACCAGAAGGACGCGAAGGTGAAGCAAATATTGCAGAAGAGACCAGATCTTTCGGTACGTACTGTGGCTAGAAAAATAGAAATGTCCCCAACTTTCGTGCATACTTCCAAGCACCGGCAAGGTATGAAGCCGTTCAAGGTGAAAACGGTACCGAACCGTAATGATAAACAGAATGTGGGCTCGCAAGTTGTATCGCGACCATTTGACGAAAATTTCTCTACGTGATAATGGACGATGAAACTAATGTGCTGGAAGACTTTAAGCAGCTTCCCGGAATGTCTTATTATACTGCCATGCAACGGAACGGCGTAGAGGAGCATTTCAGGACGAAGAAAAAGGCCAAGTTTCCCAAAAAATATGTGGTTTGGCAGGCAATATGCCGCTGTGGTCGAGCAAGCCAAAGCTTCATCACTACCGGAACGGTAAACAAAGAAATATACCGTGAAGAATGCCTGAAGAAGCGATTGTTACCATTCCTACGCAGCCATGACGCTCTCTCGCTATTTTGGCCTGATTTGGCAGCTTGTCACTACGCCAAAGCTGTTTCGGAATGGTATAAAGCGAATGGAGTCCATGTTGTACCGAAAGAGGCGAATCCATCTAACTGCACGGAATTGCGACCTATCGAGCGGTATTGGGCTCTCGTGAAGAGAAAACTCCCCAAATGTAAACAACAAGCTACAACTATAGAAAATTTTCGAAAATCTTGGACAAAAGCAGCTAAATCGGTTGTAGTCGGAGAAGTCTGCACAGACCCAAACGGCTGGAGTAAACTCAAAAGTTCGTAGTTTCTTCCTGCAGCCTTATTAAGTAACTGTAATTAGTTTTAAGATGACTAATAATGCACATTTAAATGAAAAAAAAAAATGCATCTTGGATTGAACTAACAGCAAATTTATTTTAAACCAAATTTAATGTGTCCAAAATTTGTCGCAAACAAGCCTTAATTTAGCGAATTCCTTAATTATTATTCTTTCATAAACAAATATTTTACGATTTAATATTTGATAAATAAAATACGAAAGCAACTTATATTTCGTATTCTATTTTCTATGTTGTATTCCAATTCTACTCGCAGACTTGGTTCCATTATCTCGTTCTAAACAAATGTGATGTGTTTAGTTGGCGTGTTGATTCATATTAGTTTCTTTGCTTGATTATGGACAGATCGCGATTTAAACACTTCGTACCTAATCCAATAACCATGAAAGTTTAAACATTCAAATATAAAATAAAACACCAAGAAACTTTTCAAAAAGCCATTGAAAAACCATCGAAAGCTTGATAAACATAATTAAAATACACCGTACAAAAACGCCATCTAACAAGCTCAGAAAACATTTTCCAAACAAGATACTAGCACACCGGTCCCAAGCTTAATGATTCGCCCCTAAGACCGTAACTCACACCAATACACTCTCAAATATTCTGTCAAAATAACATAACGAATCAAAACAAAGCCAAAGATACTAGTACCAAAAGGTACTGAAAAGCGCAAGAGTGCATGGCAAGGTGCAGACTTCAAGGTGTACTTCGGAAATAGGGATTCTATAACAGTGAACCAATTTCAAATTGCTAGTTGCACATTGATTGTTGGTACTACTGTCCACCTTATGTGCCATATTTTTCTGAATTTTTCCAAATCCGACGGTGTTTTGATTGTTTTGCCAATTTTCTTTAATTTACGCTTGAAAATTTCCCAAAGTCTGAAAAGTTTGGTGGATTGATAGTTTTCTCAATAAAATCGTAATTGCAGCTCAATAAAATCGTATCACTCACGTAATGGCAGCTGGCTAAGTCGAGTCAGAACTTCACGGGACCTCCGTTCGACTGAATGAATGACAAAATTCTTTTCTGAAGATAAGACACTCCTCTTTGTAAACTTGTCCATTCCTAGTCGCTCCAATGATGAAAACCTTTTTCTTACACAACTGCAGATACCTTGCCAAATCATCAACTTGCGAGGGAATTTATCTGCAAAGTCATATTTGAACCTACTCGGTGCATATTTTTTACGTTTAGCAAGGTACACTGAAAATTTATTTTCGTGAATTAGCTCTTACTCGTTTCGTTAACATAGATTTTGTACATATTATTGCTTTGTATCTGGTGAAATGCTATCATTACACCTCTTTGTGTAATGCTTGAAATGAATTTCGTGAAGACTAGCCAATCGCTGTTTCTCTATGATCGTACTCATGCATGATGATGTTGCTGCTGGGATCGGTGGGAATTATTTATTAATCCCAAAATACAAATTAAAGCGCTGTCGAGAGTTATAACTTCATACTCAATAATCAAGTATCTTCTCACGAGTCACCGTGGCCAAGTGAGATGAACCACGGATTCAGTAACAGCTCTTTCCAAAACTATAGGATCGAATCCCATATCAGAAACATGCTGGGCCACTCCACGTGATTGCTCTTTTATTTTGTCAATTAAATTTCGAGTCGATATAGTAGATCTGCCAATCATTCATGCAACCGCAAGAGAGACGTTTCTTTTTAATTTGTGACAATATATTCGTAGCTCTTTGTATTGTTTTCGTACAATGCATGGAGGTTCATTCTGTGTCAACAAATGTTTCGTGCTATTGACAGTTGCGCGTGTGGCATTAATTACGAAAGTATCTTCATAAAAACAACAAATCAGTTTCGTTACAGAAAACAACGAATAGATTAGTTGGCTCTACCTACGATTTCGTAATGTAAACTAAAATTAATTTTCAGTGTATACATTTTGAACCGAGATTTGTCCAAAGTCTATTTTCATATAAGTTTCATTGTCCATCAAAATAGTCTGTGTTTGGTGGTTTGGGGTTGGGGGGGGGGGGGGTTGTTTGGGGTGGGGGGGGTGGGGGGGGGGGACTCTGTCGATGAATCGCGCGGGGTTTTTTTTTTTGGGGTTTTTTTTTGCGTGGTAGGGTACATGTCCCTTGACTCAGCCTAATATGCATCTCTCGATTACATTTTTAATTGCAACTCATAAAGTAATTGAGCTGGAAACAACATTCAACTAGTTAAACATTGGCCTTGATAAGCTTAATAAGACGTTTGTTGTTCTGAAACATAGAAAGTTAAAAACCTTACTTTTTAAAGATGAAAACTTTCGACAGATATGGATTTAATGTGGGTCTATGAGCACTATATTGGGTCTATTTGTGGATGCAACTTTGTCTCACGACTTAGGTTTCTCGTTGAAAACAATTTTCGTAAAGTTCATTTCTATTATTTCCGCAGGCATTCCATTTCAAGCTACATTTACATTACCCAAAAAGATTTTTTTACAGAACAAATCAAAATTAAACAACGTTAAGACACTTTAACAATTTTGACATATGATCTATTGGGCAATCCATATTAAAATCATTATAACTGCTACTATATAGATTTTGTTGCTTATGTTTTGATTCGGATACGCCGTTTCAAAAGTATACAATCACATTTTCACGCATTTCGATTTAAAATTTTACCAATATCAAAGTTTTACTGTGTAATAAATAAATAAGGCCAAAGCTGGGGACATAAGAAATGATATGTCCCTAAAATTGGGTCTACGGTTTTCTTGTGAAGTTATTGTTCATGTTAAAATGTTAACATTTCATTTATAACGTGTGACTATATTCTGTATATCAAGGATGTAATACTAGGTATATTGGCTCAATTTAGCAAACTTTAGGTCATTTGAAAATGGTGACAATTGTGTATTCAGCTTAATCAGTGCAGCCATGGTGATTTAAAAGTTGAGGAAATTTAATATCTCACAGAAGTGTAAAACTATAAATTGACGAATAAAGGCTAAACTGCTTAAGAATACATCGATCATTATGATGCCATCATGATTTGGTCGATTATCGCTGAATTTATTTCACATTTGGCACATAGGCCGAATGAAGGAGCTAGGCTAACGTTACATCCCGCTATACCCTATGTACAACTTGTTTTTTTTTTTTTTTTTCTTCGTTTTTTTTTTGGAGTTTAAGAGATATTTAGAGTGTTTTTTGAAAATTGGAAGAAATCTTCGGGGGGGGGTGTTTGGAGGGGGGAGTGTTTTTTTTCTTGTTGTTTTTTAAATAAAAAAAAGAGTGGGTTTATATAATTAACAAATATTATTTTTTTTTGTAAAAACAGTAATTAACAAGAAGCGACCATATACTCTGAGAAAAATTCTATCGTTATACCGACAATTAAATCATGGTCAAGATGACTATTGCATATAATGGTTACAATAACCATGAAAATGGTCGAATTCACCACGTTTATGGCATTCTTGAATATGACCATGGTAACTAGGACTACTCCGACATTATGGTAATTGTTGAATCAACTAGTTTGAATGGTCGTTTTGACCATGATCAAAATTACTATACTGCAATAGTCATTCTAACCCCCAATAATGGTAAAATTGACTATTAATTTTGTCTCTGTGTACTAACTGGATCGGACTTTAAACCGAATCCCTCAAGTAAATTAATCCAAAAATCGAAGTACACGTAAAACATCGCAGTCCCAATTCTAAACGATCCATGCTTTAGGAGATGATGAAAAATTATTTAACTGGATTTGCTTGGTGATTTCGGCAGGAACAAGAGAAAGGCTGGTAGATATAGATATATATATATGAGAAGACTAACGGTGGCGGGATGATGATGTTCAAATATTTGAGCTTGTTGTTTCTTCTTTCAGGATCCTCGCAGTTTTGAAAATGGGGAGAGGATTGTAAGCGCAACACCTTCCGGTAAAAGTTGAAACAATATGTAACTATGATGAGTATAATAGGTATAACGAGCTGATGGCAATAAATCTGTTTACATAATAACAGCATAAAGCCAAAAATGATGCGCCCCATTCCTATTCGTTCGCATCCACGGGAGATATCAGTTTCTGCTGGCTGTTTCTTGGGTAGTTGCGAACAAAGGGAGTCGAATTTCGTTCCTTTAGGTAAAGGAAGAATGGCGGCCAAAGTTTTCGACAAGTTTAATTCGCCGGTCGGAGTTTTGCCTTCAGGGTATTGAATAGTTTTCACAAAATTTACTCGCAGTGGCTGCGGCGGGTGGGTTGCGTTTATTTGAAAAAGCAGTTTCAGAAGCCTAGGCTCGAGGTGTGCCGAAAGTGTGAGGTTGGAAGTGATGGAATTTTCGTCAATAATATGAAATTTATTGATTGTTCTTGAAAAAGTATTAGGAGTATTTTGCCACGATAAGATGTGGAGTAAAAGTGTCAAAGAGCTGGAGACGATTTTACGATGTAGAAGTTGTGTAACATGTACGTCATGTATCAACATATCACGCATTGCACATCAGCCGGGAATCCAGCGAATCCAGCGAAGTCGATCGTTTGATTGTAGTATTTTAACGCTAAGAAGAAGAGAATCGGCTCTTTAATTCAAGAGAAAGTGATTATCGAACACTCCTGCGGATTAACAAATGGGAGGCCTCTCAACTTAAAGTCGAGTTGAGTTTGAATCAATTTCGTCGAAAGTGAAGTTAAGAAGCAATTTGAGAAAGTATTGATGCGATTGACAAAACGATAATTCAACAACATCGACTTGAATCAGACGGGTGTTGTTGAATTGTCAACTTGTCAAGACTTGTCTTGATTAAATTGATTCAAAAACTACTCAAGTTTGTGAAAAGTAGAATGGCCGTGTACGATTAAAACTATTAATATTTTAACTAACCAGGGTTAATGTCTAACGTCTTTTTCGATAACTTGTGCTACAAATAGTGAGTTTGCATCCTGGGCGGAGGGTGCAACTAACCTCATCAGAAGTCCTCTCGAGTCTCCACGTGTCATATGATAACAACAGGCTGCATCTGAAACATGGTGAAGTGCAGTCCTATTTTTTTTATTCAATGATTAAACCACCATCACAGTTTGTGAGTGACCGCAACAGCTTACGGTTGGTTTTTATCGGTATTATAATTTAAATAATTATACTTTGTATCTCTAGGTAGGCCGCTGAATGGTAAATAAACTGAAAACACAAATAAGTGAGTCGTTGGATTCTTTTAAGGTGACAGTTAATATAGTAAACAAACGGCCGCTATCATGACAGGTTTGTGTCACCACTACACATTTTGACAGCATAAATTTCAAAAGTAATAAACTTTTCGTGCCGGAAATTTGACCCACTTGTATGCTGCAGTGCAACAACAATTTTTTTGACGTAGGACTACGTCTTCGTTTTCTATACTGGGGTAAAATTTAAAAACAAAAACCTATTGCGACCGTCACGAAAAGCGGTCAGGTTTTGAGCGTTAATATATCAGTCGTTTCTCCAAACAGTTTCAAAATGTTTGTTCCAATTGATTCTACACGTCGATTTCAATACTAAAAACTATTGATTTTCAACATTAAACTTTTAAAAATAACGCAAATATAAGGTGATGTCTTATAATTTCGTTTTGCATTTCCGACAAAGACCATCTTCATGGTCTGTTTAATAATCTAATAATCGTAAGAGGTTTTATTTTCATGACACAGTTCGCACAACCGGTGTCTTCTCAAATGTTAACTTTGACAAACAATTCTGCAGATAATTTGTGCAATTCCAAATGGTTCCAGGGTAAACCTTGCTTTAGGTGATTAGGTGTGAGTAACATTGGCAGATTATCTTTATCGATCTTCACTTCTGTCATGGGAAAATATTATTTAAAATTGGAAAATTTTGATATCTTACTATGGAAAGTGGTAGAAAAGACTTGGAAAAAATAACAAGTCCCGAACCGGTGACCCATGGCACGGCAGAGCACAAGGCCCGAGAGGGGCCCTAGCTGGTCGGCCACGCTGAGAAGAGTGAAATAAATTACAAGTTCCGGACTCGATGGCCATGCCCGGATCACACTCCAGCCCGTAGTGGCACCCTAGCTGGTCGGCCAGGCTGAGAAGGGTGAAAAAAATACCAAGTCCCGGAACCGATGGCCTATGGCCCAACAGAGCACCAGGCCCGTGGTGGGACTCTGCCAAGCGAAGAGGAAAAAAGTTGATAAAAATTACGTCCCAGACCCGATTGCCCCTGCCCGGGTCACATCCCAGGCCGTCCAAGTTATGCCAAATTGGATTTATGCCAACTGAACCTGAAGCAGCTTTCATTTTCCGATATCCCGATTTGACAAATGGTCTTTATGCCAAATGATGGGAATGTTTCAAATTTTTTGTTTGTTTTATGCCAAATGGTCATTATGCCAAACGGCCTTTATGCCAAATAACCATTGATTATCAAACATCTTATGCCAAATGACTTTATGCTAAACGACTTTTTGCCAAATGACTTTATGCCAAACGACCTTATGCCATATGGGGTAGTCCCGGTGGTATCTACATAGTACCAAACATACCAATAAATATTACCCAAAACAAAATATTTAAAAAAGAGAAAATCGGTGAAACGAAGCGATCATTGCACACACTTAAAAAAATATTCACGGGCTCGGTTAAACATTTAGCTGAATTCACTCGGAATTTTCATATTTAACTGATAACTCGGAAAAAAATCGAACGATGTCGAGTCTCAGCATCACTTGAAACTGAAATATCGGGTAACTTAATTATTAAACCGATTCTCGGCAATACTAGGAGCCGAGCACAAACGTTAACCAAACTTCATCCGACCTCAGCTGCCTATCATGCCGAAATATCGGTTTAGCAGTGTTGTAAGCCGAGGCTCGGCTTTTTATCTGTCAACCAACATGCGCCATATTGTTTTCATTCGTAAGTGGAGTAAGTCGTATGTTGTTTGTGGAACGATGGAAATGGAGCAACTTCTCGATAAAGTGCAGCAGGAAGATGTAAGACTGCACGATATTTTTAGTAAGTACAAATTAATTTACTTATTTGTTCCTTATGTTTCTTCTGTCGAGAAGTAGTTGGGGGCTGTGAAGAAGAGCTGCAGCGGCATTTTAATAACCACACCCGGAATCAACATTTTGATCTGGATAGAGTGTTGTACGACTGCACGGTTCCAAAATGCCGATCAAGGTACAGCCATTCAAATCACTGAAAAGGCTCATTGTTCAGCGACAACCCCATCCACTTCCGCCGGTATTGGACAGTTTAGCCCTTCATACGGATGCGCCAGTACCCAAAAAGTTAAAATTCGATACTGATGAATCTGTTTACACTGCTTAATTGCAAGCTCCAGTTGTGGAACAGATGAGAGAAGAAACTGTATCTCTTGACAAAATTAAAAGATGCTTTTCACTGGGAATTTGCCGGTTGACGGCGGATGTGTCACTAACGCAAACCAAGTTGGCTCTACATCAATTATATTGATAAAACCTCGGCAACAATTCTACGCCAATTGCTTCTCTCCATCCTCGATTGCGCCCCACGCTCTCCAAGTCTTGGTTTACCTGATCCGCCCATCTAGCTCGCTGTGCTCCACGCCTTCTTGTACCAGCCGGATTCAACGCAAACACCATATTTGCAGGGTATTGCCTATATGCATGAAATATTCAATATTTCGATGAAAATCTAAGTCGAAATTTCGAATATTTACACACAATTTAACCGAAATATCGGTTAACCTCTTTTCTGCTTGTTTCAAATTTTTACCGATATATCAGTTTGCTCATGCCGAGATTCCCAGATAGCTAAATGAGTTTTCAGTTTGACCCAAACCGAGATTATCGGTTAACAAAAAAAAAAAACGAGATCGAAACCGAGAAGTCGGCTGTGTGGATCTCGGTTTCAGAAAGCCAAAACTCGGCATATAATTGTAAGTGTGCAGATAGGCCCTTATTACTCTGAACGCTAGCCAACACTTCATAGCAAAGTTATTGACGTAAGACAAAATCGATCAATGTTGCCTATATGCGAACGCACTTTAAAGTGCTGTTTCTATGTTACTGAACCAACCGGTCAAAGCTGCCAAACAAACCAAACAGAAAACGTTGTTACAACGGTCAGTAAATCAGAATCCTACTTTCGACGCTTTACATGTCTAGCTAAAAAAGCGAATAACCGTCAATTACCCCCGATTTAAACCCAGCTTAAACCATTTTTCTCGAAACAAAACAGTAAAAAGCTCTAAAAAAACAAATCTCCACCAACAAATCAATCCCCATACGTAATCTGGTGGGTCACCACACAAAGCGATACCATGAAGGTCGGTTGGTTGGCCGCGGTCGCTTCGGTATGCACCCAGTAGTGGAATGCATGCAACAATTTAATGCTATTCTCGTTTCCCGATCCCTATGCGGAGATTGTGCTAGACGATCTTCACGCTATTTTTCTTCGGTTTTCCTTCCGGCTCGCTGCGATGATGCAGCAGCTACGGAACCAAAGTGCACGGTAACGAAAGAAAAAAAAATCTACGGTATCCGATTACCCGGTTCCTGTGGCAATCCCTGCACAGATAGCTGCTGTGTGCCCGCTGCAGAAGGATTTGCCTATCGACAAACAGATAGACCGACAGACGGGTGGACAGGTACACTTTCCAGTTTAGAAATGCGATACAGAAAAATGTAACGTGAGCTGCTGCTACTAGCCACAAGCCTTTGCTTGCCCTGGAAGACAACACGAGCAGAGCCAGGCGTAATGTATTACAAACATTATTATTTCAGCTTTGCTTCCTGTTTCGCTTTCACAGTGTGCTCTCAGGTTAGTAAGGTATGTATATTCATACTAGGTTGCTTTTTCGAAACGAGCGGGGACTTCCTAGCATATTTCTCACAACAACAATAACAACCAAGCAGCGTACGGCGATTCTGATTTTTATTTCAATTGATAATGGATATGGTACGGATAACATGTATGCGTTAAATTACTGTTGATTTCGATTTAATTTGAACAAAATGGGACCAACTGACCAAGGTAATAAGCCTGCACTGACTATACAAGTCAACTCCTTCTGACTCATTCGAAGGATTAGTTTTCAGGCATTTGCATTCCATTCATAAAACAGCGTTTTGGCTACAATTTCACAATGCACTGACATCGCTTATCAAACTCTATTTGTAGCTAGGGCTACCAACCAAGTCCTACTAATGTGCAGTCGAAAATCCCTGACCAATATAGTGAGAACCAGCTCCAGTTTATTATTTAAATAGCAACGTTACACACTCGACAACTACGCCGACCATCAGCTGCACCAGGCTCTGGAGCTACAACCGTACAAGGTGAGGAAAGATAGGTGTACTAATGTGTCAAATTTATGATTCAACCTTGTTTGATTTTTTTAGGTGCACATAATGAGTTTGTTTGCAATTTTCTCTATAAAAACGCTTTTCCCCGTTTGCTAGCTTCTCGTCCATATGCTGAACCACCATCGTCTACTCGCCATGGGTCCTACACTTTACTTGCACAAAATGGACAATAAGCACCAGCAATGATTATACAATTTTCCGGCTAGTTGGCTGCTGTCTATGGTAGGTAGCGGGTAGATATAGGTTTCTCTATACATTTAGGGTACTATGATGAAGCCTCAGCACCGTAAGCTTACTTCCAGTCGTTGCAGTTGGAAGTTATGCAAAAATAATGAAGCTATCCATTTTCATTATTTAGATTCGAAACAAACCACCAGCCGGAATGAGACTGAGAACTTGGGAAAATCGCAACTGAACATTGTTTGCTCATTCCAAGCGGCAGTTGCTCACCTACACCACCGCCACCGAGACCTAATTGGTCGGTCGAATTGTTGCAAAAGCGTCACATGTTCCGGCGTCCCTGTGTGGCGAAAATCTATTTAGTCCATCTATTAAATGCTCTTGCCACAAAGGTCTCGCGGCCAAAATAGTCATTTACCAGCCAGAAGAGCCGAATATGAACCATTGTTTCCGGTGCAACAATGATTCATGTAGTGAATATTCTCCGGTTGCAGCCTCAGGGTCGGTGAAAGCTTTCTGTTCAGAATAGAATCAAAAAGAACTGCCATAAACAAAGCTTTGAGTTCTCTCTGGATTCATATTTTTCACGAACTTGGGTTTACAATGCTAAATCAAACTGGGCTTGTTGTTCGAATGTTTTTTTTGCATGAAAAATCCATTGATCATAGATTTTTTACGGTAAGGGTAGGATGTCAAAAGAAGATTTGATAAATAATGACCGACACGAAAAATTGAACCACGCGAATAGCTCAATAACTTCATAAGCAATTCACTCACTACCTCCGTACATTGACGGCTTATCATGAGATAAGCCAACAATGTACGGAGGTAGTGAGTAAATTGCTTTGTTGTGGTTATCTACACGCTAAGCTCAGTTTACCCATAATCGCAAAAAAGTGCACATACTCATTTATGGGTAAAGTTGACTTTACCCATATAAGATTAAATTTGCATAGGAAAAAATACTCAAATATGGGTAAGTTGTATTGTACCCATAAATGGGTATGTGTACTTTTCGTGATTATGGGTATTCTTCACCCATATTTAGGTAAACTGAACTTAGCGTGTAGGTTGTATTCGTGTTTTGGCGCTGCATGAAACACCGGTCGTGATGAAACCGATGCACTAATTGATGAGTCACCTGAATGCTGTTGTTTTTCTCATCAATCGCTTTTTTGATGAGTTTGCCTGGAAATGTCACAGCGATGTCGCGCTACATGATAAAAGCTCACATGCAACCATCATGCAACTCATCAGGCCACCGTAAGGTGGATTACGGTGAGCTGTTGAATTGTGCAGTGGAGCAAAAGGAAGAAGGCAAATGATTGTTTTGACAGTTCTAAGAAGATCAAAATCAAGCTGGTGGAGAAAAAAGTGTTGTGCCTGAAACTGTGCGCTTTTGAAGTTGTAAGTAATTTTTGTTTATTATATTACGTTTCATTAATGGTTGATGTTAACCATTTTTGTAGAAAATCAAAGAGCAAGTTAAGAGAGACGGGGAGAGTACTGCGGCCAGATGGATTTTCTTCGACGGTTGGGCGGTGGTTAGCAAATTACCGGTGAAGTAGAGTGGAGTAAATTGTGCTGCTGTCAGTAAAAAATATGTTTTATGCTATGCGTTGATGTTATCGGTGTAATTCTAGCTGTGATCCAATGATTATTCTTAAAACTATCAAAGTTCATTGTTTTTATTGATTCATTATTCAATTGGTTGTGAGAATCATAACAATCATATTTTACCAGTGTTTATACAAACGAAAAGCTACAAGATGTGTACAACTAGTAGAAGAAGGAACACAAAAGCACTGCGATGAAATGTCATGGATATTGTGAATTGTGAAAAATAAAATAAGAAAGATAGAAAGGAAAGACGACGACGTGTTGAGAAGAGATGCCAACAGTGAATAAAATATTCTTTGGGGGTGTAGTGGTGTTGGGGGGAGAGGTTGATGAGATGTTTGTGTTTCTGATGAATATGGAAAGGTAGGGAGAGTGATAAACAACATCATCAACTTATTTATTATTGATAATATTTTATATAGGGTAACGGGATGTAATGTTAGGCCTGCTCCTCAACTCGGCCTATGTATCAATTATGTCATTAATCCAGTGATAATCAGCAAATTTATGTTTGCATCATAATTATCGATATATTTTGAAGCAGTTGAGACATTATTTATCAATATAAAGTTGTACACTTGAGTGATATTGTCAATTTTATTGACATTTTAGCTACCATGGAATCACTGGTTAAGCTGAACAAATAAACTTCATGATCTTCAAATTAGCAAAATTTGGCTAAATGGAACCGATATGAATAGTTATGCATCCTCGATATACAGAAATAAGTTACACGTTATACATTAATGATTCGCTGAGAAAAACTAACAATGATTTCTCAAGAAAACTGTAGACCCAATTTTAGGGACACATTTTCAACTACGCTCCCAACTATGGCCTAATGAATTTATTAAATAGTAAACAGTTATTATTCATAAAGTTTTCAATGGAAATGTATGAAAACGTGATTGTACATATTCCAAAGGGCTTACTCAAACCAAAATCTGAAAAACAAATTTCATAAAGTAGGAGTTGTAATGCTTTGAAATGAAATGTCCAATCGATCGCGGGTGAAAATTATTTAGGTGTAATAAAGTAGCTTTATCTTAATTTAATTTGTGAAATTTGGTGCTGAGTATAGCAAAAATAACGTAAAAAGGAATGCCTTGTAAGATAATAAAAATAAACTTTACGACGATTCTTTTGAACAAAAATTCTGAATGATGAGACGAAATTGCAACCACAAATAGACCCAATATGGTGCCTACAGACCGACATTGAATCCATATTCGTCGAAAGTTTTCGGCTTAATAAAGTTAGTCGGTTAACTTTCCATGGTTCAGAACTGTAAGCGTCTAATTAGGCATGTCTTAGCAAACGTATACCAAGTTGAATTTCGTTTCCAGCTCAATTACATTATGAGTTATGATTAAAATTGTAAACGACCGCTGCATAATAGGCTGAGTTAAGGGACATGTACCCTATGTAGCAATATTTTAGGATTTTTATAAATATTAACAAAAAATTAAGAGGGGGTGGGGAAGGGTGAGTTTTCGTTCTTTTCTTGGTGCACTAGTGAGATGAAAAGGTATTATAAATAAAATAGGGGGGGGTTGATAAAAATAGGTGGGGGGAAAAAAAATATTTTTTTTTGTTAATAGCGTGGGGTGGATAAAAAAATAATATGATGAACAAACAAATTATAGTGTGTTGGTGTTGGGTTTGGTTGGCGGGAAGATAAACCATGCATTTTATAAAATATTGTGTGAGGGGGGGGAAAATAAGGTGTTTGGGGTTTGGGGGTTGTTGAGGGTGTTGGGAGTTGTATCGGTTCAATTAAGCCAAATTTAGATCACTTGAAGATCGTGTAGATCATCTGTTCAGCTTAACCAGTGAAATCATGATGCCCCAAAAGTTCAAGAAATCGAAAATTACGCGGAAGTGAACAACTATAAGTTGATTAATATTGTCTCAATTGCTTCGGATTACATCGGTCATCCGAATAGCAACATGATTTTATTGATTATCGCTAAATTAATGGCATATTTGGTACATAGGCCGAATGAAGGTGATAGGCTAATATTACATTCCGTTACCCTATGTATAGATATTAAATAAAGCTTAGCTTAGCTTAACATTTTCCATATCATACACAATTCTTGGTTGGCTGTGGTAAAGATGATGGAAGCGCCAAAAGAACTGCCATGGGCGTGACAGACTCTTCATCCATCGTTCTCTTTGCTCAACACCTGGCCAGGTCCTTATGATCAGCAGGGGTAGGAGGGAAGTGTTGATTAGATGTCTACTTAAGAAGATGCCGAGAACTCATGCTACCTTCACTGACATCTGGAGTTGCAAATTGGATGAGATTGTGCGGAAGGCTTTTCTTGGCGAGATAGCATATGCATATTGTCTTTTGTTTGTTTCCGAGTAATGCTCAAAAAACTAATGGCTAGTCATGCATTATCATACCCTAACTCAAAAATCTACCATCACTGAGCATTACAGCCAGTTATAAGAAGTTCAAGAATCATCTTGAGCAAAGAAAGACATCAGAAAGAACTACCTGTGGGCATCTTCCAGATCTTCTCAGTCATTGTTCTTGATCTTATGACAAGCTTCCTTTAGATTGTCTTGCGGTTTTTGATTTAGATCTTATTAAAGAATATTCATATCTGCAATAGAACTTCGTCAAGATTGTAATGAAACTTTTGAAATACTTGCCAGTTATTCAATTTCGGAACAGAGTTCTTTTAAAACGCCTGACGATTGCCGCTAGATCTAATTAAAAAAAAAAAAACTACATCATAAGATGTAACAGCGGGCCAAACCAAAAAATTAAAAAAATACATATATATATTTTAGTTAATTTATTTATATAGTATGTAGGAAGTGGGTGGGGGGGGGGAAGTCACGCTGCAAGCAAAAGGCCGCGCCCCCCCCCCACCTATAAGGGAAAGGTACAGGAGAAGGGGAGGGAAAAAAAAAAAAAAAAAAAAAAAATAACTATTCAAAATTAAAAAAAAAAAGGGGGGGGGGGAAACAGGTATTTATGTAATTCCACAAAACGGGGCGGACGGGCGGGGGGGGGGGGGGGGGGGGGGGGGGCGGGGGAAAAAGGAGGGGGGGGGGGGGGGGGGAGGGAGGAGAAGGGAAAAGAGGGAGGCGGTCGGAAAATGTAGAGGGGGTTTGGCCCAAGTAACACCACTTGTCATATTCATGTTAGTAATACACGTTATAGACCAAGCTCATGTTTTTTTTCTAACGTCAATAACTTAATTTCATACACGCATATAACCGAAAAAGCGCAATAAATGTGGCATTTTTGAACATCTTTTAGGTCATACCAGATGTTTTGTAGAACATCCATAAGACAAATATTATGTTCTATGGATGCTTCGAACAGCATGCTTATAACATAATGATATGTTTTGTCAAAGCAAGCACGGTATGAACAAAGTAAAAAAAATATAAGCAAGTTTTTTTAATGGCGAAACGATATCGTAGATAATGGTATTTTATGCGTTAAAGATGATTGTTTATTACTTTTTCAAATGAGAAATAAAAACTGCTTTGCGCATGGATGTTGTATCAAATTTGTATATGCGGCTCAAGCTTAGCAGTGCAACTTTACGTTTTACCTTCCCTAATTTCATGCGCCATCGATTGGATTAAAAAACGCAGAAGGTACCCCGAATAAATTATTGAATTTTAGTGAGATTTCTTTATGGAATTCACAAAAACCAACATGGCGATTTACCAAGTCTACAGTCCTACAGTACAAGTCTACAGTACGGGTAAAAACATTAGTAACACATTTGATTTTCAAATGTTCGTTTTTAATTTTCTGTGTTTTTTGTTGTGAAATTGAACCGAGAAATGTCAGTATGAATGAAAATACAAATACAATTTTTCTATTATGTTGTGCGTAGCTAAATCTCAAAAGATTCCCCCACAAATTAAACGTAACAATTAATAAAAAAATACTAAACATTCTCCCAAACTGTTGCTTTATGCTACATTTGAATAAACTTCTATGTCTAATTTGGCTTCTATTTGAATCAGTGAGTGGCATCACAATCTTACATATAGTTAGTGTTTTATTTTATTCCAGTATTTCAAATAAACATATTTTCAGCCGTCACTGTATTGGATTCACCATCTATTCTGAATGATTTCTCTATTGCATGAGGATGTTAAAAACATGTTTAAAATTCATCTTGAATGCAACCTATCAACATACCTACGAACATCTATCATACACGCTATTTCCAAACAATCCGAAATGAAGTACGTTTGACTCAAATCAGTCAAAAGTATGGATACTCAAAAATGAGTAAAAATCGTTCGTAGTGGTAAGATGACAAACAGTCACCGATGTTTTCAAGAAGTAAAATTTAAGTTGATCGAACAAAAATAGATCAAAAATGTGTTCGCTGTTCTGGTACCACGTTTGAACCGAATATGTGTGGAAAAACATCCTGAAAACTTTTTCAAAACCAGACATGTTTGGTATTTTATCCTCACGACTTTTTTACAACAAACTTCTTATATTCTTGTCAAAGAAGATGTTTCTGGTGTTACTTGGGCACCTGACCGGGTTCGTGGCAATGATCTAATCGAAACCCATTGCCGGTCCGTTTTCGCGCGATAATGGAGAATGCAACTCCTATTGACGAGATGATCGTCCTTTTGGTGACTTCAATATAGCTGGTATATCGTGGAAACCGTCTCATAGTCGGCTTTCTCTATCCAGACCCAACACGCTCTGTTTTTCACACAGGATCAGTTAGTCTTTTTGGATACTATAGTGCAGCCACGCTATCTCAAATCAACCACGTTGTAAACGAGAACCACCGAAGCTTAGACCTCTGCTTTGTAAGCGCTTATGACACCGCTCCATTCATCTCTACAGCTCCAACTCGAGTAGTAAAGCTGGCTCCTCACCACCCTCCTTTAATTGTCGCCGTGGAAGGTAACCACATTCCAGATTTTGACGGCACTTCTGCTACTGTGTCAAACGATTTCCCGAAAGCCGCTCATCGTAGTATCGTCGGTGCATCCTCGATCATGAAAATGTCGATTCCGCTGCGCAAACTTTTTTACACGTCTTGGCATATGTCATTGACAGGCACGTTCCGAAGAGAGTCCACCAAAAAGAGTCGCACCTTCCTTGACAAACTAGCGAATTTTGAAAACTGAAATCGACTAAGAGAGAGGCTTTGAGAAAATTCACTAAATATCGTATGCACTGAAAAACCACTACGTCAGGCTAAATTATGTGTTCAAGCGAGTTAGCCGTCCATGCTACTCGTCATATTTACGAGGGATTCAAACTCAGGTCGCATACGAAGTCTTTTTGGAAGCACGTAAACCAGCAGCGCAGAGAGTCTGATCTACCATCTTCATGGTGCTAAACGGAGAAGCCGTTTCATCTCCCAGGAGATTTGCCGCTTGTTTTCCGAAAAGTTTTCCAGTGTTTTCTCCGGCGATAGATTGACTGATGAACACCTTATATCAGCAGCTAACAATGTGCAACAATACGTTCAAGCTGTGGGTGCAATCGATATCAATGTTGACATGATTACAACCACCGCAAAACAACTCAAGTCGTCCTTCAATCCTGGACCCGATGGTGTTGCATCAGTATTCCTGAAGAGACACATTACCTGCTTACTAACACCATTGCTGCGCCTATTCCACATATCCGTCGCAAGAGGAGTGTTCCCATCCTGCTGGAAATTTGCACATATATTTCCGGTCAACAAGAAAGGAAGCAAACGAGACATGAATAATTATCGAAGAATCACTTCGTTGGGCGCGATCTCCAAGCTATTTGAGGTAGTCGTCATGGAGCCTCTACTTTCTCATTGCAAGCAATATCTAAGTTGTGATCAACACGGTTTCACTTCCGGTCGTTCCACCACTACTAATCTACTGTGTTTTACATCGTATATCACGGATAGTGTGGCTGAACGAACTCAAACTGACGTCATAGGGTAACGGGATGTAATGTTAGCCTATCACCTTCATTCGGCCTTGTACCAATATGTCATTATTTTAGCGTAATCACCAAAATCATGTTGCTATTAGATGACCGTGATCATATTTAATTTCTCTTTTTTTTTGGTTCCTTTTTTAAATAAAAATAAAAAAAATAGTAGACCCAATGTTGGGGACATAATTTTGTGTATGTTCCCAACTATGGCCTGTTGTACCAATAACGTAGTAAAAAGGTTGTTATTGGTAAAATTTAAAGTGGAAACGCATGAGTTTTCAGTTGTTTATATTCAAGTCGCTCATCTAAACACAAACCAAAGTAACAAAATCATTGTATGGTGAATTATAATGTTTTCATTATTGATATATCCGATATATCATATATGTACATAACTTAAGTGTTGCGAAGCAGTTTTATTTTAGTTTGTTTTGTGAAATTCTATGTTAAGTAAAGCGAATACATCTGACAATGCCTTAATTATTAAAATTAGAAAAAAAAAAACCGTACAAAGACTGCATTTAGTAATAAATCCATCGAATGGGACGAAGTTGCATCAGAATAGACCCAATTTGGAGCTTATAGACCGACATTAAATCATATCCTCTAGTTGACTTCATAAAAGAGTTGTGTAACTTTTCGTGATACATACACAAATGTCTTATCAAACTTATCTTAGCAAGTGTTAACTAGTTGAATCACTACGGCTTCAAAACTTTATGATTATAATAAAAAATGTAATCGATGGTTGCATAATAGGCTGAGTCAAGGGACACATACCCTATGTACCGACTTGTCAGCAGAATTCAACAAGCTGAACCACGCCATTGGGATTGCGAAACTAGAAAAACTTGGGGTTAGCGGCAACTTTCTGCGATGGTTTTGCTCATATTTGACCGATTGACAGCTGAAGGTCACTATTGCGAACTGCCAGTCCGGCATTTATCCAGCCACGTCATGGATACCTCAAGGAAGTCACCTGGGACCGTACTTTATTTCACCGATATGAATTTGATCATCGAAGGCCCACCACTATCGTATCAGACGATCTTACAATCGATCTTACAAGCTTTCGCCAGCTGGTGCAATTTAAACAGAATGGTAGTTAACCCTGCGAAGTGTTCGGTTATCACGTTTTCTCGGAAGAAAGGAATCTCGAAGGATCAACAATAGATTGTATGGATCTAGTAAAAGATTTGGGAATTATTTTGGACTCTCAACTTGCAAACAAGCAACACATCTCATATGTGGTTGATAAGGAGTCGAGGACATTGGGCTTCTTCTTCAGGATAGCAAAGATTTTCTCCGATATCTACTGCCTCAAAGCACTGTACTGTTCGCTGGTGCGATCCACGCTGGAGTATTGTTCTACGGTTTGGAACCCAAATTACAACAATGGTTCTGAGAGAGTCGAGTCCGTTCAACGACGCTTTCTTCGATTTACTCTAAGGTACCTGCCGTGGAGGGACCCGTTTCATCTGGCGAGCTATGAAAATCGTTGCCAGCTGATTGATCTGGAGTTTCTCCGTACCAGAAGAGAAACCTCGAGGACGCTTTTCATTGCAGATACATTACAGGACAGAATACAGTGCTCTGCAATCCTGGAGCAAAAAAATGTTAACGTTCAACCTAGAGCGCTTCGAAACAACGTGATGCTGAGACTGCCTCTCCGCCGTACCAACTACAGCATGAACGGTACATCGGTGGATTACAGCGATTATTCAACCGGGCCATAAAAAATGAGAATGATTTTAACTCGCTCATACCAAACCACAAACGTGCACACACGGCGGGACACTTTAACTCAATTTTGAATCGTTTTTGACTCACTTTCGTCAAAAGTGGAGTCACTCATATTTGATTAAATGTGACTGGGAGTGACAAGTCGACATATTTAAGACACCGACTTAAATTAGATCGATGTTTACACATTTACTCATATATGAGTGACTCCACTTCTGACGTAAGTTAGTCAAAAACGATTCAATTACGAGAGATTATGTGAATCAATGCTCTCTGTCTCCCCAACATAATCGCATGTTTTGTTTTATTCTAACTTTTTCAGTTGTGTTCAAAATGCCGCCGAAGCAAGAAGCATTACGCGAGCGGATTGTACAGTTCTATCAAACGAACATAAATCACGGGAAAAAGTTCACTGTAAACCATTTTAAAACCGAGAATGTTCCAGTTTCAACCATCTATCGTATTCTAGCATCTTCAGGAACAGCTCGTAGGAGTGTTGGTGGGAGACCGGCTAAAATAATGGACAAGAAAGGACTTAGATTGCTCCATAGTATTTTCAACAACAAGGATTCGATTAGTCAATCTGATGCAGCAAAAAAGTTCAAAACTACGTCAGCTTATATCTGCAAGACGTTGAAGAAGATAGGAATTGTCTGCCACAAGAAATCAATAGCATCAGAATACACAGAGCAACAGATATCAACCGTAAAATCCCAATGCCGCTGGATGACCCGAAATTACGCCGGGAAATGTTTCGTTTTGGATGATGAAAGCTGCCTCTCTCAAAAACCCACATCCCAGGAAACGATCGATATTATTCTGATAACATTTCTACTGCACCTCCGAACGTGAAATATATGTTTGAGCAGAAGGTGATATTTTATATTGCCATATCTGAGAGAGGAATATCCAAACCATGGTTCAAGCCCAGTGGTTTGGCTATGAATCAAGAAGTGTACCAAAATCAATGTTTGAAGAAAATATTGATTCCATTTCCTCAAACATATCATGCAAATGGAAACTACGTGTTTTGGCCGGATAAAGCGTCGACGCATTATGCGAGAAAAACACAAGCCTTCTTGGAAAGCCAAAACATCCCGTATGTACCAAAAAACCGCAATCCAACAAATTTCCATGTCGCCCGATTGAAGATTTCTTTATATATTTGAGTTCACTGGTGTACAAAAACAACTGGATAGCCAAAGATTGTAAACAACTGATTAATGCAATCAAAAGATGCAGTCGCCAAATCGATAAAGAAGCTGTACAACGCTCTTGTTCAAACATCAGGACAAAGCTTCGTCGAACAGCTGATGACGAACCGTATTCAAATATTCATTAATTTATTTTAAAGTAAAGAGACGTGCCTTCAAAATAAATCAATCAGTTCTCCTTTCTATAAACAAATCTTTTTGTTATGGTCCTTAAAGAAAATTCTCATTTTTAGACGTACCCTGTTACATATATTTTATTATTTAACCCTTAGCTTTAACTTAATTTATTTTCAACATCATTTGGGGCCACATTGAGCCTGTTGATGCCAACAACAAATAAACAATGTCAAATATCATATGTATCCAGTAATAGGCCAGGAATGAACGAATTTCTGAGCGACATAAATCTATTTTCCAATTTTTTTTTATACCATCTGCTGCAGGCAGTAGAAATGTTTCGTCGCCTGAAAAAGCAGTACAAGCATGTCATGACATTTTCTCCCATGGCGGTTCACTTTTGCGTGGGTTCAGTTTGGTCGTAATGAAAAATGTAAAATGTTTAGGAAACAATATCAAAATACGGTACATTTACCACCACTGAATAGGTGTACACAGTTTGAAAGAAACATTCACTTTTCTGCGTTATCTAATGCACATAAACGGAATGCTAGATTTGGTAAAAATTAATGGGATATATCTTGTAAATTTAAGCCAAATATCGCTGGAATATGTCTGTGGCATAGAAGATTGCAAACATAATCCGGATCACTTCGTAACAAACTCATACCAAGGATGACTTCGGCGTCGTATGAATCAGAAAATATATGGTTCCAGTTATGGAATAACAACACCATGCATAGATTGGCATTTTTCTAGATGCGAAACCATCGCAAACCGTTGGAACATGCATGACAGTCCCTATTAAACAAGAGGATAAATTACTGATGAATCTACCTGCCATGGTACGGGCGGCCCGTAAATAAGGTTTTTCATCAGCAGCCCAAAGATTTCCCCAATAATACGTACATGATTTTGTACCGGAATGGATACGGATCCTCCACATGGCAAGCGTATCGAATGAGAAACTCACCGTTGCCTGTCGTGCTGATAAGTGTCGATACCAAGAATCCATGAATACAGAAGAAAAGGACCAACGATGATGACGTTTCACATTTCATATGTACAAGCATATCATCATTCAACACCCGACCGGGACCACCCAGCACCGAGCACATACAAACTCATTCACTTAGAACGTACCATCAAGAGGAAAATGAGAAAATCCTCATAAGAGGGAACCAAAGAGCTGTAAAATAGAGTGTATTCGCCCGGGAGCCAAGTCGAGAAAGGTTTTATTTTTCCTGGCTCAGTTTTCCCTTCCATTGTTGTTGCTATCGCCCTGCTGTGTGTACTGTCTGTGCGTCGAACGTTGGGAGGCGAAAGCTATGGTAAATCGAGAGAGAATCAAGAAGGAAAAAAGGAAGGCCCGTTCAACATAATTATCGTCATCACGATCGGAGCACATACACTCCTACACCAGAACCAGCAAATGGGAGGGCAAATGAATCCCGTCATTCTCAGCCGCCTCAAGTGGAAGTCCCAGCCAGTGTCAGAAAAACAGTGCCTGCCCATTACGCTACCACATGGTTCGCATCATCCAGAAGTGGGACTCCCCGCAATGCTGGGGGTGGCTGATGGGAGTAACCAGAACTAATAAGCACATAAGTACTGTACACATACCCGGTGGTATTAATGCCGGCTGAATAATGAGGTTTTGGAGCAGCGTCCCTCAGGAATTCCATCACCCGTTCTAAGGTGCGGGTGGCATGGTGACGATCACTTCGATAAAACTTGAGTTGATAGGCAGAAGAAAAAGCACATTGCTTCTAAGCGTATTTTAATGACGGTTGGAAGGGAATTTGTTGATTACCTGCTACTGGCTCGGACCGAGTGTCGATCAATTTCTTGTGTGTAAGTCTACTTTCATTTCCGGCTGAAACATTCTTGCACTTTGCCCCGGATTGCCGGAGGTATTCGCTCGTGACAAGAGTGTTTCAATGGTGCCGATGAAAGTGAATTCATTACCGGAACGCGCTTGAAATTTACATGATGTAGATGAGAATATTTACTTGAGGCTGATGTTTGATAAATTTCATGACAGCTGTTTAAAAAAACAAACATGTTAGTTAAGAGTCCAAGGGATAGCAATTATTTTACAATAGATTTTTCAACTTTGAAGTTAAGTCTGACTTAAGAATAGAATCATAACAGAAAATCAGCAGACATACAATGGGTGACCAAATAGAAATTGAATTTATGAAGTAGGTCAGCTTATTATCGACTCTAATCTCTTCTTATAGCAAGAAAGGCTTCTTCTTCTTTAGCATTTCAAGCTTATTGCTTGTTCTCAACTTAGTGTTGTAAATGCACTTCCACATTTATTAATTAAGAGCTTTCGATGCCAAGTACCATTTTTGCATTAGTATGATTGTGTGGCAACCTATGCCCAGGGAGTCGAGAAATGTTCCTTTACGAAAAATGGCTAGACCAGCCCGGGAATCGAACCCAGCCACCTCCAGCATAGTTGTTTTGTAGCTGCGCCTTTACCGACTGAGCTAAGGGAGGACCCTAGCAGGAAAGGCCTAGATCCTAAAAGTCAAAATCATAACAGAACGGTTGGCCAAGACGATGCTCTACTAGACATGAAAAACTATACTTTTACTTGTATCATTAAGTTAGCATTCAAACATCAATTACGTAAGTTAAGAACCGTGAATTTGTCGGCCAGAAAGAAAAAGAAGTCATTATAATTCTCAAGTTCTTCGAATCCACATAACTTGGAACCTGAAAATGTTCAACGAAGACTTCATTCGGTGCTTTTTTTATTCTCTCTTTATCGGTTACTGTTGGAGTTCCTTGGCACGCTAACTGATTGACCTAGAGATATCACAACTTTTACAGTATAAAATAACATTTTCCCCATCAATATTCAGTATTCAATATTCATAATGACGGCTAGTCAGATGAAGTTCAATAATAATAAATAAATCTATACCTATATATAAAAATGAATTTCTGTCTGTCTGTCTGTCTGACCCTTATAGACTCGGAAACTACTAAACCGGTCGGCGTGAAAATTTGTATGCGGAGGTTTTTGAGCTCGGGAAAGGTTTACATGTTGGTTAGAGAACCCTCCCCTATCTGGAAGGGTGGGCTCCCATACAAATGAAACACAATTTTCTCCCTAACTCAAGAACTAAAGGGTGTTTCGATCAAAATTTGATCAACTTAAACTTGACACATTTCCTTTCATCGTGCATTAAAAAATTTTGCACACCCCTCATTTTAAAGATGTGTGCGTGTAGCATCATGCCGCTGTTTTGATTTTGAGATTAACACTACAGTTATCAAAATGTCGTCGAAGGAAGAGAAGCAACGCATCAATATTTTGCACGTGCGTGGCGAAAATCCAAACTACTCTCACGTCAAGTTGGCGAAATTGTTGTATGTGGCTAAATCAACTGTTACCAACGTATTAAAAGTGTTCGGTGAACGTTTGTCGATAGCCAGGAAAGCTGGATCGGGGGGAAATCGAAAGCCGGAGGCCAGAGCGACGATAAAAAGACCAACCTCTCATCTCAGAACCGTCGCCATTTCGGAACCGTCGCCATTCCTGAACCGCCATCACCGCTTCAAATTATCGTCGATTCGTTCCGTCATCATCATTGCTTCGTTTGTCACCGCCATCACCGTCATCAGAAAAAACCTGCGCAGGTATGTCCGCACTAAGTTTTCATGGCCATGATTAGTTAGATAATTTGTAGCTTTAGAGCAAGTTCTGTCCAACACGAGTGAAGCTTGTAAATAGATGTTAAACAGATTGAGATTGGAGTTTGTTGTTTAGTTTCCGTTTTTTATTTACGTTTCGTGTTTTAGCTGGCTCATCCGTCATTTGCAATATTGCGTTCGTCTATTCAAATCAAGCTTATTCGTTTGGAAACAGGTTCGTTGGTTGGTTCTGGCTTTAAAGTCTAAAGAGACTACGGAAATTATATAACTTGAATGGATTGGTGTATTTTCGTTAATTTTTTCGGCAAAAAGGCCAAAGCACGATCGTGACAGTTGTACACGATGATGTTGACGAAGTTTGATTGCGTGGTACAGGACGATGAAACTTACGTCAAGACAGACTTTAAACAGCTTCCTGGGCAGGAATTTTACACGGCAACCAGACGGAGAAAGGTGGCAGATATTTTCAAGCACATTAAACTGTCAAAGTTCGCGAAGAAATATATGGTGTGACATGCCATCTGTATCTGTGGCTTGAAGAGCAACGTTTACATTGCGACCGGAACCGTCAACCAGGAAATTTATCTGAGCGAGTGCCCACAAAAACGTCTACTGCCTTTCCTGAAGTAACACAATTGTTCCGTTCTATTTTGGCCGGATTTGGCATCTTGCCATTACGGAAAAAGGCCATGGAGTGGTATGCTGCCAACAACGTTCAAGTGGTGCCCAAGGACAAGAACCCTCCCAACACGCCAGAGCTCCGCCCAATCGAACAATATTGGACCATCGTCAAGCGAAACCTTAAGAAGACTCAAAAAGCTGTTGTGAGCGAGAAACAGTTCAAGGCAAACTGGTGTTCTGCGGCGAATAAAGTGGACAAGGAGACTGCACAATATATATATATATATATATTTCTCTCTCTCTCTCTCTCTCTCTCTCTCTCTCTCTCTCTCTCTCTCTCTCTCTCTCTCTCTCTCTCTCTCTCTCTCTCTCTCTCTCTCTCTCTCTCTCTCTCTCTCTCTCTCTATATATATTTATACATATATATATATATATTTATAATATATATATATATATATATATATATATATATATATATATATATATATATATATATATATATATATATATATATATATATTATATATATATATATACAGCAATTCCATGAAAAAAAGTTATACGATTTCTCAGAATTTTATAATATTCGGTAGGATTGTTCAACATCGGAAAAATATTAGACCCGTATTTTTTTATTTCGTTATTAGACTGGACCTTTCTGCGTTAGACTGGTCCAAAAAATCGTGATTTTTCAAAATCTTTAATTTTCAAAAATTTATAACTCCTAAACCGTTTAACCGATTTTAGTCATTTTTGGCCATTGTATTGGTATTTTTTTGAATTTCCAAGCAAAAATACGAAACCTTTGAATATATCAATTTTTGTATGAAAAAAATACAAAACAAATAGTTTTTCTTGAATTTGACTGCGAGGGGCCTCAACGACTCCTTGTTTTAGTATTTTTAAATGAAAGAGCATTCAATTTTACATAACATATCAAAAAATTGGAGATGTTCTGCGTGTCGTTTTGGAGATACAATTTTTTTAAATAATAAATCATTACTCTTCATTTTATACATCACCCGCCTGTAGAAACGATGAAGATGCATGGTAGATTACTATGCGTCTCCATCCAATCCAAACCTATGACTAATGAAATCTATGAGTTACTTACAAACTTAGTATAACATTCGAATCAGTCTTTAAGGCTTTCCGTTAACCACACAGACCAATTGCTATTTTTTGTCGATTACCTTTTCTAAAAAAATAAGGCTTTAAAATTTCAAATATTTTTGCTTAGTGTAAGTTCCAAGAAAAAAACACTTTAAAGCCGCGCGACATGATGAACATGTTAAAAAATAAAAAAAAAACCCTATTTGAAAAAATTTGAATTTTCCGTTTTATTGTAATTGCTGATTTTACTAAAAATAATCATGTCGCAGTGCGTCTTTTTGACTCAATGCATAGCGTTCATAAAAAGTAAGTTATTAGGTTTAGAGAAAATTTATTTCTTCTCAGATGGATGAGGAGGAAAACAAAAAAAAAATAAGACCGCTTTTTTTGTGTGTATCAAAAAAGAAAATGGCATAGATGCCGAGTGGAATTTTTTCGCTACTTGTCATGGAAAGGGCCCTTGTGATGCTTTGGGAGGCGTATTGAAACGAAATGCTGCGAAAGCCAGTTTGCAAGATCATCACATAACAACGGCCGAAGAACTTTATTCATGGGCTATTTCTAAGCCAGACTCGAAAATACACTATCAATTTTTTTCGGAATCCGACTATAATAAAATGGAAAGAAAATTAAAAAATCGTTACACACGTGTGAAGCAAATTTCAGGGACTCAGTCACTCCATAGTTTTAAGCCTCAAAACGAAGAGTATATTATTGTGAAACAAAATTCATTTTCAACGGAAGAAAAATGTATAAAATTGTTATGAAAAAACTTAATAAATAAAAATAAATGTATAAAAGTGTTTTTCTTATTTTTTAACATGTTCATCATGTCGCGCGGCTTTAAAGTGTTTTTTTCTTGGAACTTACACTAAGCAAAAATATTTGAAATTTTAAAGCCTTATTTATTTGAAAAGGTAATCGTCAAAAAATAGCAATTGGTCTGTGTGGTTAACGGAAAGCCTTAAAGACTGATTCGAATGTTATACTAAGTTTGTAAGTAACTCATAGATTTCATTAGTCATAGGTTTGATTGGATGGAGACGCATGGTAATCTACCATGCATCTTCATCGTTTCTACAGGCGGGGTGATGTATAAAAAATGAAGAGTAATGATTTATTATTTAAAAAATTGTATCTCCAAAACGACACGCAGAACATCTCCAATTTTTTGATATGTTATGTAAAATTGAATGCTCTTTCATTTAAAAATACTAAAACAAGGAGTCGTTGAGGCCCCTCGCAGTCAAATTCAAGAAAAACTATTTGTTTTGTATTTTTTTCATACAAAAATTGATATATTCAAAGGTTTCGTATATAAACATTTGAGTGGAGGGGTCTTTGGCGCCGGAGAAGGTTCTTATGATGGTTTGACACCCTTCCCCTTCTGGAAAGGGGCCTCCCATACAAATGAAACACAAATTTCTGCATAACTCGAAAACTAATCAAGCAAATGGCACCAAATTTGGCATGTGGGGGGTTTTAGAAGGCACGATTTTTTTATGGTGGTTCGAAACCCCTCCCTCTTCTGGTAGGGAGCTATCATACAAATGAAACATAAATTTAACCAATCGGCGTGTAAATTCGAATGCGGGGGTTTTTAGGGCCGAGAATGGTTCTCATGATGGTTTGAGACCCCTCCCCCTCTGAAAGGGGAGCTCCCATACAAATGAAATACAAACTTCTGCATAACTCGAGAACTAATCAAGCAAATGGAACCAGATTTGGCAGGTGGGGGTTTTAGGAAGCAGGATTTCTTTCTCATGTTATGATAGAAGTTTGTGCCCCTTCTTAGTCATGAAAGGGGGACGTCTGAGCTACTCTCAGTGCTACATTATGCATAAGAAATAAATCTAAGGTAAAGCAAGAGAAAATTTCGTTCAAACTGACAGGATACGGCGTAGTTTGAAGATAGCATTTTTGTTTATGAAATGCTTCTATACAGAAAGAAAAAAACATGGTAGAAACTACCGATCTGACGGTTACATTAAAAACACACCTACGTTTATTTTGCAGAAAATAATTTCATTTAGTTCTACATGACAATAGACTGGTATGTAAACATTGCGGTAGAAAATACTATGATCTGTCAAAATTTCTGATAGTTGTGTGTGTATGTGTCTATATACAATACCAACGCCCACCGTCCGGCAGTGTTTTTATGGAAGAAAAATGTTTGCAGTTAAACGAACTGTTGTCGAATCGACAAACACTTTTAGCCCGGGAGTTGGAAGGTGATAGCTCTGTTGGGTTCCAGTGACCCATTTCAGAATGCCTGGTTACTCAGGTCCATTCCGAGGTCACTTTCACTTACAACAAGCCCCGCATAGACACAGTACAAACATCAAATGGATATAGGTTCTGTGCATACACTTCCATCATCAAATCTTACTGTTTTGAGGATGGCACGTATTTAGCAGTCTCGTTCAAATTTAGTTATAATCAGATAGACCTCACCGGAAATTGTTGCTGATATACAGTCTTCATTTGGATGGCTTCCCTGTGATGCTAAAGGAGGCTTTTATGTCTCGAAATGGATGAAATTTTTATGTTACACCTCCGTTATTCGGCAAATATTTTCACATCATCCTATACGAATGAAACAGCCCGAATTCACTTAGTACTTCGCGTACAAATGCAATACAACGTAAATCACAGGTAAAAAAAGCACTTCTGAGAAAAAAAAAATTATTTGAAAATCACAAACATTGTGTAACGAATGAAAATAAAACTTCACAGCTCTCCATCTGTACATCTGAAATTATATGCCAGTCACTCACGCGCGCATGCGCGTTAGCTTCGTTCTTTGCTTCTGACCAGCAAATGGCCGTTTGCTACTTTGCACTGGCTTTCTTTTTTTCCTCTCCACACTCTGTCAATAATAAAAATCCCCCGCTATGAGGCGACTCTATATCGACTTCTAAACTGCTTAACCGGTTTTGTGCAAAAAGTGAAGTCTAAGGCGGGATAGAGATCATTTAAAGCTCAACCATACCCAGATCGTAACGCAAAGCAACAAAAATCGCAAAGCAACAAAAATGCAGGATAGGTTTGCTAAACAGTACAAATTAGTTTGTTTAAGCAGGTTATCATATACGATGTGTTGGTTGTGTAAAACATTAAATTTTGTATTTTTGGGATTAATTTAAACATAGAAATATAAAAATTCGCTTTATTTTAGAAGATCCATCGATTATAAACAGCATTATCTGGGATTTTCTCACAATTCCGTCACGAACTCCGTACAGTTAATGGAAGCGTCCCATTATTTTTGAAGCATCATCAGCCCCTTTCCCTCCTTGAAATGACGGAAACAAAACGAGTTGTAATCAGGAATATAAAAATCAATTACGACCATTTTCCACTCTTCCCATTATGAAACTTGGTATAGTTCCATTCCGACTGCATGGTGCAGTAAATCCGAAGCAGCACGCCGGAGCTAAGTTGGTTTGTGTCCATTTCTCACCGGTAATCACCGGGGTGGAAAACTGCTCCTCCGCTCCCTGCACCGGCCTTAAGCTTAAATCAAACCAACCCCCCTGGGGAAAGTTCCTTACGAAATGGGTTCTCTCACTCAAATGAATGTCGAAAGAAATTGGAACCTAATTGGGGGTGTGTGTGGGAGAGAAAGAGAGGTGTGTGGCACCAGGCAGGTTTGGGCGAACTTTATGGAGAGCAGGAGTGGGTTTAAGGTAGCAAGTGAACACTGAGTTTGTTCTTTTCCTTTCACAGCAGGATGGGAACAAGAAATGAAAAATGCTTCAATGACTGTAATTTTTCTTATAGCTTTGGGTACCGAGTCGACCGGGTGGAACGCAGAGCAACTTCCGATTGTTGGTGCTCGCGGTAGACGTAGAGGAATTCGGTCTTCCCTGTGTCTAGTGCCCGCCCCGAAGTAGAAAGCACACGGACAAGATTTATGAAGGGTGCTCGCTCTTCCTTTCTTATGAGACTGGAGCAGTCAAGCTGCTGGCTCTTCTTGCCGGTATGGCTGATAAAAGGACACTTTAATTTCACAGTGCACTTGATATCCTGTTCCTTCCCTTTTTTCTTTGGGGTTGTTGAGAGAGGAACAAACTATTTTTTTATGAAAATCAAGAGATTCTCGCTTCTAGCAGCGCAGGCATGATGTTGATTGTTATCGTTGGCCGTATTTTTTTTTGCTGCAAGGAGCAAAAATAAAACGCTGATTTTTGCACTCGGAAGATTGTAAAGAAGTTACAAGCCAAATTGTCGTTGCATGGTGCCCGTTTTCAAAGAGACATAAATCTTCGATTATACACTTTTTCATTGTGCACTCTGAAAGGGGATTGTGGATTAATGGTTTTCAATGCAGGATATCATAGGTATCTACATAAAACTTAATTTTCACTTTAAAACTTAAACACTTTCGGAGAAAGGCGATAACCATCCTAAATGCAATAAACTTCCAAGCAGGAATTTCGCTTTCCATATAAAACTCACCAAACAAAGTCGTCCAAAAACAACAGTAAATTGCAAAATTCTTCACACCCAGCCGGTGGTAGCAGCTCTTGCAACTAAGTCATGCTGTTGCCCAGGAGTTCCTAATCTAGGCTCTAATTCCTTTTTCCATCTGAAGGATATCGACCGCCCGGACTGAGTGTAGATGCCTATCTATAGTCTCGAAGCAACAGAATGCAATAATGCTTGCCTTGGTCTCGCTTTGCATTTAACGAGATGGAGGCACTGCGGGGGCGTAATTTACACTCCGCACAGAGGCCCTGGGAGATATTAATTCAACAGACAAACAGCTCGTAAAAGCAAATCATCTCGTTCATCTGTCCATCGGCAACATGGACCCTATACCATCAGAGAGAATGTGTCTGCAAAAAGGGGAACTTGCTTCGCAGTGTGTTGAAAAGACATGGATTGATGAAGGGTTTGGCTAAGGTGGCCCACATTTGAAGCATCTCTTGAGATGACGTACATATTCCAGGGCAATCTAACAGTATACTTTAAGCAAATGGAACTCTACTTGATTTCGAAAATATTAGACAAATCGAAAATGTTTAGATTGCAGGTCCACCCCAGACAAAGGAAATTCAAATTGTTGTTGTGTAGCACTTTCTAATCTTGAGCAAACATAGCACAGCCATAAACCTCAAGGCTGCTGTTTGGGTTGTTTATGGCTTGAGAAAAGGATTATCATATCTTCCACCACTGGGTTAATATGATAAACAAATTGGAAATAACAATCTCCTGAATTATCGGTAGTAAAGCTAGAATCAACCAGACATGATTTAATTATGTCTGGTGGAAACATGACTTAGGAATTGGCATTGGCTGTTGTTATTGTTTCGAATTTTGGGACAATACTGCGCTCTAGCGCGTCTGCCACCTACTTTGCATATACTTATCTAATATTGTAATCTGTTTTTGGTTCTTGGTGAGATTAAACTTCTATCTTGAATATCTAACAGGGGAGCTTACGAGGACGAATTTACGCTGAAAGCTACACTGTCTGTTTGCTTAACATAAAATTGAGTTAAAAACGACTTAATGTCGCTTCCCGTGACTGCAGGTTGAAAAAGAACCCACTGTGGTCCTTTTCATCATGTTCAGGACGGGGTGGCTCAAATCGACCTGCGGACCCTGAGCGTCGGAGCGGTACGAAGTGCAGTTAGAAAATATGGAGAACAATGTACTTTTGAACATGCACCGAGGAGTGGTCGGAAATCCGGTCCTGTGAGTCCTGCTATTGTCAAGAAGATCAGGGATACCTGTATACAGAAACCATCGGCTTCCGTTCGAGATACGGCGAAAAAGATAGAGACCTCGACGTCTAACGTGATGCGTTCCAAAGAGCGACTTGGACTCAAGACCCACCGGAAGCAGCAGAAACCCAAAAAGAACTCAAATCAGGCCGCGTCTGTGAAACTGAGAGCCCGGAAACTATATGATACAATTTTGACGATGAAACGTATGTGAAATTGGATTATAAAACCCTTCCCGGACCATAATCCTTCACTGTAGGCAAGGACAGGGATATCCCCGAAACGGAGAATGCCATTTTCACCGAAAAATTTGGCAAGAAGGGGTTGTTGTGGCAGGCAATATGCGAATGCGGCAAAATATCTAGCCCACGTACGTAACATCGGAGACAATGAACACCCAGAAGTATATCAAGGAAAGCCTCCAGAAGCGTTTATTGCCGATGATCAAGCAGCATGATAGTCTGTCTAGTCATATTTTGGCCTGATTTGGAATCATCCGGCATGGTACAAAAGCTAAAATGTCTGTTTCGTGTCGAAAGACATGAATCCGCCAAATTGCCAGGAGGCACGGCCAATTGAGACTTTCTGGGCTTTTACCAAAGCAAAGCTATGGAAATTCGTAAAACCAGCGGACGACATCCAAAAATTTAAAAAAGATTGGCCAAAAGTGGTCAAAATGGTGGGAAGTACCACTGTGCAGAAGCTAATGGGTCATGTTCGAGGAAAAGTTAGGAGTCTTGGTTATAATTAAATATTTAGATTGAAGAAGAGTGAAATATTGTGCAAAACACCAGTGCTGATATAATTAGCCAAATAAAATGTATGAAATCTTAAAAAACAACACATTTTTAATATTTTGCACACATTAATATTTTTTAAGCATTCTACAATAATGCTTCGACGCACTGCCGGACAGTCTTACGGCAGTTGGTCGGAAACTTAGCCATGGCTGATGAAAAGATGGATGTTGGCCTGTTCTTCAGCTCTTTCGTGCCGTTGGCGATCAGCTGCTCCTCCACCAGCACTTCGTCCAAGAAATCGAACTGCCAAGGGTAGAACGTAACAATCCGGCACCTGACTGGTCACATACGTGGCGAATCATTGGTCCGAAGAAACTTTCTTCAGAACAGCGGACGAACGAGAATATCGAGCACCGTAAGCTGCTTTTCGTAATGCGGCGAGTAGAGAACGAAAGCTGCATGCACTGTGGAAACCGCAGAGTGGAAACGCTTCTCCACAAGTTTTATAAATGCGCTCGCGTCAGCTCGGCTTGGACGGTTCTACAGCAGAGAATAACAGGAATCTTGGGTGGATGGAGACTACTCCATAGCGAACTTTTGTCGCATTCGTCGCTTTGTCAATTTGACTAAAGTGCTTTTCTATGCTCCGCGCCGCCTATCCAGCCGATTCATTTTGGCATAAGCAACATGACAGGTGATTGCATGTCGAAATACACTAGACGAATGTGACGTATTATTTTGCGACACGACGTACCGCACCCGGTGGATGTAACGTGATAACTTTCCGCACGACTTATAATGAGGTCGTATTTTCCCTAGCTGTAGTTAAAAGACTTTAAATTGAATTTATCGAATAAATCGATTTGGAATTCAACTGAATGGAAATTATTATTGATGTAAAGCTAAACCTCTCCTGATTTTGTTGGTTCCATATATTTGCTTCAAATATTACGATTTGGTTCAAAAATAGGAATTGAAACTAATGTCCAAAACTTCTACATTGATTTTCTTGATGATAGTAATATGTTACTTACGATCTATTTAATATTTGCTCTAGAATTGATGTAGACGCACTGAAATTTAATCTAGACATAGAATAACAATTTGTTGATAGTTATCAAATGACCTTGATAAATAAAACTATACATGTTATTTAAAAAAAATAGGCACACTTGTTGCAAACCAGTTAAAGAACCTTCAATGTCATTCAAATCACAATCAAGTTGCTGCAACCAATTGTGACAGATTTCTGTTGCTTGGTACGTCTTGGCCAAGAAATTATTGGAGTAGATCCTTCGTTTGAAGTTCACTCAAACATTTCTGGTTGGTCTTCGAAATAACGTTTATCTTCATCTCCTCAGTGATCTCAAGGCACAACTGTATATTTTATTGATCCCCGCAAGCCTCGAAGGAAAGAACAGTGGCTTGGACATTCCCTTCTCGCTTATTATCAGCCACATAAGGATCTGCCTGGGGAATTTGGTGTGGGAGATATATTTGATTTCAACGCTTACCTCCTCGGTGGAGGGCATAAAGTACCCTGTCCCGTACCAGTCGTTGCCATCCAGCGTCAACTAGGTCTCGTCATTCATTATTATCACGACGTCACGCTTCGCCAGAAGGATAATTTCCACCAGCATTTTCTGGGTGATTGCCTGCTGCTCAGACATGGCTGGCCTCGACTTACGCTTCTGTCTAACAATGTCCATCTTGTCCAGGTACTTTTTCACCGTTTGTCGGTTCCACCAATCTCTCAGCCCAAGGCGTGGAACGGTGAGGCCTTGCCATCGGTCTTCCTCTTCCCTTCCTCTACGGATATCGATGTGTAAACACCTTAAACTAAGCATTTTTAGTGCGTTGTTCTAATAATATTTTAGGCACAAAATATGCAGATATCAGACAACTAACATTACGGTTGCTTTGCGCATGCTATTATTCAACAGCTATGCATTCATACTGGCTATGTACAGCAAGAAGAATCGTAAATGCAAGTATGATGCTGAAATAGTGCATATTCCAATGCTCATTGATTACCTGGGAATTCTACTTAGTCATTGAGTAGAATGGAACGGGAGTGTACGTTCCGTTTACATTAGCTTGACAGATAACCTATGGAAACTGTCAAAAAAAACGCAAACGCAACGTATACATTAGGCTTTTTGACGTTTAATCACCTCACCCTCTCTGGCACATGAAGAGGAATTGTGGTTTGTTTTCCTCCAAAAGATTTTCCTTCTTACTTGCACTCATGTGATCTAAATGGCGCTTTAGTGTGCTTGCGTTCAAGGTCACTAAGCCTAATTGTGGGTCATTAAGTCCATAACGTACGTAACGCTCTCCACGCTAATCTCAATTTACGCTCGTATGACTATAAAGTATGCTCTTTCGAGGGAAACTGGGACTACGCCAAAAAGGAGTATATTACTTTTACTCTCTGAAACTGAAACTTAACTGAAGATACGTCAAAATGTGCATACTTTTTGCTCCTTTTGTATAGTAAAAATACATACTTTTTACTCCTTTTCACAAGAAAAACTGCACAATTGTTACTCCTTTTGAATAGTAAAACATGCATACTTTTTACTCCTTTTGATAACTTAAAAGATATGTACTTCTTACGCCTTATGGAAAATCAAAATTGCTCGAGTATTACTGATAATGGCTCAATTTCGTAATTCAAATTCGAAAGTGAAAAAGACATTAATAGATTATACAGCCATGTTTATTAATTAAAACTTAAAAAATAACAAAAACATGTCTAGAGGTTTTGCGTGGAAATTGTCTCACGCAATTTTTAGTCAAGAAGAAAATGGATATAGTTTTTAGCACAGGAAGTACCAGTACATCGGTCCCAAGCTCGGTCCAAAGCTTAATAATTCGTCCCTAAAAATGTATCCCGAATACCTGCATTCGGCCTAAGGGCATGGGAGACCTGTCAATAGCAAATATTTACCTTACCTGTCAATAGGGTATTATAGGGATATGTGGATTATAACATTGTTCGATAATAAATATAATAATATACCAGCATTTAATTTATTCTTCGATTTTGACAAGCGAAACTTTTGAAAACAAAAAACAATTTCAAAATATAATGATTGCAAGACTACACCATCCAATTTAACCATGAAACACGCTACAAAAAAACAGATTACTTAAACCAACGAACCAACCATTGATTTCTAGCATGCATAAGTTGACATATATGTCATAATGGGAGCCCCCGTTACTGAAAATTAAGTGCTGTCACTTTGTATAAATGTCACTTTGTGAAACTGTATGTCAGTTTGTGAAAATAAAAATGATTAGATTTTTCTTTTTTTAAAAATCGAGAAAAAATAGTTGAGATTAATAAAAAATTATTTGTGGGCTAGGAAGAACGCCCATCATCGATACGAATGGAAAAATAATTTTTTTTTTAAAAATTAAAACCCCCTATTTAGCGAATGCGTCTGTATCTAATGTATTGGACAGGGGGTAAGTCACTCTGCCACGTTTTGTTTGTGTTTCAGTGTGTCGGAAGGTGTTTCTGTGTTTCAACCTATCTGTCAATACAATCGAAAATTTATGCTTATTGGCAACCATGGACCTTTTTGGTGGTTAATTAATGCACACATATGCATTATTTAAATCACATGAGTGCAAGCGAGAGGGAAACAAAACAGTGAGAAAACAAACAATCGATTCATGTAAGTGGTGCCAAATATGAATTTATCTTTCATGTGGTGGCGAGTGTGTTTAAAGTGTGGCGGATTGTGTTTTTTAGGTTGGTAACACAAGGTGGCCGAGTGACTTACCCCCTGGGATCTACTCAACTTTTGAGTTGAACCACTTTATACGAAAATTGAGTAACTTTTCCGTGAGGAAAAAGGGACAGTAATACAAATGAAAGAGAGGGTATTTTGAGAGTGTTTTGGAAACCGTTATTCAATGGACGTTAACTACACGCTCAAAACACCCTCCTTTTATTTGTACTACTGTCCCTTTTTTTTCTGACGGAAAAGTACTCAATTTTCGTAAAAAGTGGATCAGCTCAATTTTTGAGTAGATCCACTTTTTACGAAAATTGAGTAACATTTCCGTGAGAAAAAGAGAAAGGAATACAATTTTACTCAGTCACTGAGTAGAATGAAGCGGGAGAGTAAGTCAGTTGCACACCGCAAATAGAAATTGCTCGCTTACCACCACAAATATAGCCGACGGCCGGTTTGTGATCATTCCAAGACTAAAAAAAGCAAAACAAAAACAAAAGAAATCAAACAAAACTGATGTCTATTACCAACGCAACAATAGAGGTTGCTGCACCCAGTGCAAAAAGTGCAAAAATCAAGGATGCCATATTTTTTCTGGTCGGCCTGTCACTTTTCAGAACGATCACAAAAGCTACGTAGGATTTTGTTTACTCGGTTTGTGTTTGTTATTATTATTGTTTCAATGTTAAGAGACATCAGTTTTGTTTGATTTCTTTTGTTTTTGTTTTGATTTTTTAGTATTGGAATGATCATAGACCAGCCGTCGGCTATATTTGTGGTGGTAAGCGAGCTGTCAGCAATCTTTATAATAATTAGAAACAAAAACCGAGTAAACAAAATCCGACGTAGCTTTTGTGATCATTCTAAAAAGTGACAGGCCCTCTAGAAAAAAATATTGCATCCTTGATTTGTGCACTTTTTGCACTGGGTGCAGCAACCTCTAACTCATTTTTGATTAACTAGATCACCTGCCAAAATTAGAGTAAACATTACTCAATCAAGCTTGTTTGTTTTTTTTTTCAAAACTGAGTAGAAAACGACTCAGTTTTGCTAACAGTGCAACTACCCTAATTAGAGTAGCTATAGGGTTACTCATTTCTTATTAACTAGGTCACTTGTCAAAATTAGAGTAATGTTTGGCAGTATCTAATTTTAGCTGATTAAACAACCTGAGTAAACGCTACTCATTTCCATTAAAACCCGGACGGAGTGTTTTTAATTCTATGATTAATTTTTTTAGTTCCATAATTTATTTTATTTTATTTTTCCGGATCGTCCGCACTGGAAGAGCTTGACGGCGATCGTCCGACGGGACTCTTGTAGTATTGGTGATACGGCTGTTTCCGAGCAATTAAATTTTCCCACATATCCCGGAACGAAGTTTCCACAAGTGGAGATGTGAAAGCTAAATCCTTTTAAGTATCGATGTTTTAATTCTATACACATAAATAAAAATATGTTCCTTACTTTTTAACTTCCGAACCGTTTCCGAATCAATTTCCGATGTGTGGACTAAACCTTGGACTGAACCACGTTTTTTGCATTTGACTTCTTTATTTTAATTACTCTATTTTTATAAGTATAGCGCTTTTACAATCAGAGTAGCATTTATTCAGTTTCCATATTTCAAGTTACTCAGTTTTGGAAATACGAAACTTAGTGAAAGTTACTCTATTTAGAGCAGATCTGAACGACCGTGTAGATCATTGCACGGAATGTATTAACCTCACTTTTTTGACAGTTCAGGGAGCTTGTTTACAAGGTGTTAGAATTCGAACCGCTAAAACGAAAAGTTTTCATTGGCTTTTACTGGATTCTGTACAATTAGATTCAAAATTATGTGAAAATAAGCACTGGTGTCTGTTTTCCGGCTATTTTAGTTCAATCGTAATAAATTTAGAGCACAAAATCTCAAACCGATCTCACCGAAAATATTCTAAGTCCGGGTAAACAAGCTCCCTGAACTATTAAAACTGCATTCATGACGCCATCGTGCCATGGTCTATAATCTTTTAAATTGAAATAAAAAATAAAGAAACTGTAAGGCAACGAAAAAACTCTAAAGCATTTTTGAGGAACGAATGTTTCTAGGAGTTAAGTTATAAACGATTAACCGTCACTTTTGAAAATATATATTCACTGTTCAAAACGCAATCTTTCTCTTCTTTCTTTTTAGCGAAGAACATGGACGACAGGTCCCAAACAGTTGTAGCCACACACAAACATAGTAACGGGGTCTTCGCTTGGACCGTTTATCAATTAGCATCAAATTGGTCGACATGATTAGTGACCTCGCAGTGCTTGCCATTCAATCTTCATTGCGGCTGCTTGCAATTTATTCAAAACAACGGTACCATCAAACGACCACCACCTATAATGCCACTACTGATGGTGGTACACTCCGTTCATCATTACCATAATCATCATCTTTTGAACCAAACTAACCGCCCACACGGCCACCTCTCCTTATGCTCGGGACTGTCACATATGTCGCGGAAACGGAAGCAAATCAGCCGTTGTCCGGTTGGTCTCTGTATCCGCAGTGATGCAACCGAACTCTAGATGGGCAGAAAAATCTTCCTTTGATCATTAGTTTGGGTGAGAAGATGTACTAACAAGTAATTTGTCAACCTCTCGTTTGCTGCATCCTGCCACGACTCCGTGACGTACAAGAAGCCAGTTGTGCACACGTTACCCGGGTGTCAGCCGGAAATGGACCATAATGCATACGACACGGACAGCGATGAAGCAAAAGAGAGAACCGCTAGCTTTGGAGCTTTTGCCATATGTTGGTCTCCCGGTTTCCACAGCCGCGTCTGCTGCAACGGTATCGTTAAATCTCATTTAATACTCAATTCAAACATCATTTACATTTTCTGTCTCTCTAGCTTTCGCCCAGGTTGGTAGCTGGCCACGAACTGTCGGCACGATGATGACGATAATTGAGATGGATACTTTCAGACGACGACCTTCGCAGAAGTATGAAGTCAGCTTTTGTCGAATGCATATATTTTGCCCTTAAGGTGTTATGGTAGTACCGGCTATTCAGATAAACCTGTGTGTAAAGCTTCTTTGCTTGCCGAAGAGGAACGATGCAAAAAGAGACGGATCTGTAACAAGCACTGACCTCGTCTGCTACCTAACGTACGAGGTAGGGTAGGATCAGTGAATTGATATTCTGATTTTAGCTCTCCAGCAGTAAGCTGACTTCAATGGAGACGCACGACACCCTGTTCGGTAATACTTTTCAAATTTTCAATTTTCTCATCAGCAAACATGCATACAGCGATGGTGACAGAAACTAACCTGAACATGACTTGCTACCCTAACGCTCCCAGATTGGAATACGTAACGACTGTTTGAACAGCGTGAGGGATTAATTCGTCAGCACCAGCCACGCTGTGCAGTGCTCGAGATGAATTCACTGTGCCAGTGGCGGCGTTGGTAACGAACGATATGATACTTTTTTATTTCATTGACACCAGGCTTGTCGCGCTGTTAGCCAAGTGTCCGATGGCAGTTCGGGGATGATTAAAGAGCTACTCAGATCCGGTGTGGTTCACTGCGGGATACGACACGTTCGTTTCACCATGATTATCATCTCGCCGTCGGATGTACATCAACGCTAGAGGACCCGCAGAAGCACTGAAGGCCTCAACTCTCTGACGGTGCATAAATTAGGGCGACTATGTACTTCGTTTGTTTTCCTTCCGTCATTAAGTGCTGGCTTGAATGATATGATGATCCGGAAAAATATGTCTCGATGGCAGACAAAAAAAAATCGACAAGCTAGGTAACGATACATTTGAGTATGTGTATTTCTTCCAGTTAATAACCTTTTGTTATTTATTCGTTCAAGTTTCATAGTTTGTGATGTGGTATCAAATGAGTTTTCAGTTGTTAATTTAAATCCGAGAATAATACAAACATTTCGATGCAAAAAGGTGAAATTAATATTCTCAATCCCATAACCCACAGACCTGCAACACTATAAACCAACACCCATAGGATCCACTTCTATTATGCATTCATATGAACATCCTAGTTTTATGAGATATAAACACAGGTAGGTTCACGAAGGATGCGGGAAATTGAAATCATCACTATTGAAAAATATGTTATTACTTCCAGAACGGTCTCCTTGTGCCAAATTACAATTCACATTCGCCTAGGAGAAGAACAACAGCCAGATCAGCTTCGTACCAGAAATAAATACCAGATGGTACCAACCAGCTTCTATGGAAAATGCAATTTCTGCTTCATTTAATGTATTGCCAACAGGCGGAAACGATGCAATAGTAGCAGGGTGATAGGGAATAGACAAGCTTCTAGAAATGGATTTGTACAACCCATACTCCTCAATGGGTAGGCAATTCAATATTCGGACCCGATAGGAGATTTGCTCTTAATTTAACATTCATATCTCGACAGGCATGTAGAAGATTGTAGAGTGCTTCCAACCAGTGCGCCCTTTGAGATGGCTAATCTGCAATTGCTGTGATACCGAAACACACGACAATAATTGGATGTCTCCACGGGGAAGTTGGTACCATCATCCCAAAGCTAGTGGTGCACGATTGTTCAATAGACAGCCGGTTCCATGCACTACGGTTATTAATTTGTTTTTCCCTTCTATACAAGAACCCTTAATAATTAGAAGAAATACACCCGAAGCGCACTGACCTTCATCGATATCCGGCGGTAGTCCGCCGACGAACACCTTCCGGCTGAAGCGTTCCGTCGACTCGGAACCGTTGGAGTGCGGGGACGAGCGGGCCGGCGAACCACCGAGCCCGGACAACTGATGGTGATGGTGATGCTGCGAGTGGTGATTGTTGCTGTTGCCTCCGATGAAGCCACCGGCCTCGTCCGAAATGTGTTCGTCCAGTCCGGAGAAAAAGGGTTTGCCTGTTGGAAATAAATGGAAAAGGAAGACAATTAGGTTACCATTATTTTCGGTTTTCCAGGCAGCACGGAATAATTATTACAATTCAAATCGCGGATTCGAAGTGCGGTGAGATATTCAATCAGGTTGAATTTGTAAGATAGTTGCTCCGTGTCCAAATCCGTAGAATTCATTATGATGTTTTTTTTTGTCTTATCGAAGAAATCCAGAAATCTAATACGATCTGCTTTCAAAGAAACGAAACGTGGAAATGAATTGCTGTTCGGCAAATTGATATGGTAACCGTTAAGGACTGTGGTTTAAATTCCAAGGCACTCTGCGTTTGGCATGCGCCCAGCAATGTGACTACGGAAAGGCAAGGTTTAAATTCAAATAATTGGTTGTGCTGATTTGCCGCCAGGTGGTGGTGCATGCGCTAAAAAGTTTGTCCATCTGTTGAGATTTGAAGTTTGATGTTTAGTCAGTGCCATCCTTACACGATCAATTAAGAGTAACTCGGATTTTATTCAGTAAATCTCAAAATATATTGAAACATGCTGCATGCTGAAATGCTTTTCTATACACGCAAAAAAAAAACAGCAGGAGAAACTACCATTTCAAGGGTTAAATTAAGCGCAAACACCAACAATTTTCACCTGACTATAATTGCGTTTGATGTTACCATGCCTGCGATTAGATCGAGCATGGTGCGGTTGATATCAATATGAGGTTTGTCAAATATACCATAAGGTTTTACCATAAACGTATACGTTTAATCTTGTAGTAAAAACCACCGTTATACCTGACTTTGCCTATCTTCAAAACTTCCATAAAATTTCAGTCAAATTTACTACGTTTATGGCAAAACTTTCATCATTTGTGGTATATTTGACAGACCTCATATTGATATCAACCGCACCATCGTTGATCTAATCGCAGGCATGGTAAAATCAAACGCATTTATAGTCAGGTGAAAATTGTTGGTGTTTGCACTTAATTTAACCCTTGAAATGGTAGTTTCTACTGCGGTTTTTTGCGTGTATGCACTATAGAATGCCATTATTTTCCATCTGTCAAGTTTAAATGAAAATTGAATTGAGCCGTACGAAACGCGAAATAGGGGAAAAAAAAAAATACTAAATTTATTTAGAATAACTTCTAGAGAAAAAAAATCGCGTTGTTTACACCAAGGGGCAAGACAGCTTTCTTGTGAGTAACTTTATTCTTCAAAGTTACTCAGGATTCATCAAATTTTCTCACTCTATGATGTTCTTCTCTCTTCAAGATAAAGAGTGGTGGGAATGCCAAAAAATGTGTGCGAAATTGAAAAAAAAAACAACTTCACTCATATTTTATCATAAAACTCACGTGTGCTCAGAATGCAACAGCTTCCATCAACTTGTATTATTTATAACTCGATTCTGGCAGCACTGGCTTGAATGTGACGGTGGTGGCGGTGGCAACCTTGGCAACCAATAACAGCAGTATGTTTACTGTTTTGGAAAATTACCTGGTGTCGTATCGTAACAAGCTCTCATTGCAGGCGCGTAAGGTCGCAGTATGTGGAGGAGCTAAGTAGATTGTTTAATGTTGTTTAATTGTTTTTTTTTTGTAGGAAGGCGAGAAACAGATGGAATTAATTGACAGCCGATCGAATCACCTCCAATTAGAAACCAATCCTGTTCGACCAACCGCAAATATTGAAAACTTCAGTTTTGTGATTGGTCGATTTCTTGGCTCGATTGGCTTGGTTTCGTTTTGGAGATGTTCCGTTTTGCAGTCAATAAATGCCATATATTCCCATTGTACGGATTGATTGACCCAACCCTTTCGACGTTGGTTTCGAAGCTTTGGGAAGCTCTGGAAATGGGAATAAAATAATAAAACCTTTAATCAATTTTCTATTGCAGACTTCTCTCCAGATTGAGCTACAGAAGTATCCCGGCAGATGAAAAGTAAAATAACCTATTGAACATGTATTTAATGATCAATGCAGTACTAAGTTTGAAGTTCCCTTTCTGTCTTATGAAAAGCTTATATTTATGTTAGAAAGGGAATGTCATCCGACCAGCAATAATTTAATTGATTTTTAGATGGTAGTACATTCACCTTAGACGCCCTATATTTACGCTTTCCTGAGGCGAAATCGGCCTCCGCCTCGTACTCAGGGGAACGATCAAAATCGATTTCCTGTACAACATTTATCTGCCCCAATCTTTGACCGGATTTGCACTTCTGGAGAAGCAATCTTGTAATGCTATACTGCTTGACAGCTTCAAAGATAGTTTGGAATATTCTGACATCACCCACAGAGAACCTAAACTCCGTGGGTTCGTCAGAATTGGATGATGATTACCATAATTTTGATACGGTAAACTTATACGACAGAACTTTCTTGTTTTGATTATGAAATTTCACTGTCAAAACCAAGCTTTACAAAAGGTAGGAATGTTAGATATCACAATATGAATCCAGTGAATAAGAGATGCTCATATTTGCTCAGAGTTACTCAGGATTGCTCAGTGTTTTGCCCCTAGGTTTACACTCTGCGCAGGGTTGCCACATTCGTTTCTTTCAGCATTTATTTCCAAGCATCGGCCGAAAAAAAATTGGATTAAAGAACAAATGATGGATATTTTTTGGTATGTTATTAGCTCATACAAACTGACATAACACTCATAGGTTAATCACCGAATACTATTTTAATGGTCATTTTAAATATTTGTTAGTTGGTTGTATTGTGTCGCTGGCACTGAATTGAATTACGGAAGTCCTGACTTCCGACTTCCTAACTTTCTTCCGACATATCCCGACCAACCATTCGATAAACTTCTTCAAAGTTAAATTATAAATCGTGTAATGTTCTGAGATATTCCATACATTGTCGATAATGTTGTATGCAAAAGCTCTTCTTTGTTAGAACTGTTTCATGCTAGTTGCTGTCCCGTGTGGAATGAAGTACAATTTCACATGCTCTGATATTTACATCACAATGAAAATTCATATTTTTTTCTGTGTAGTTTTGATAATATGCAAAGGTTGTTCAGGATAAATCACGAACATTTCACTAAAACACAAACTCTTTTATCGCAAAATTAAGTTGGTCGTCCTGAAAAGGACGATAGTTATGATACGCCTAAGAAATTATTCTCTATTTTCGGTTTATTTGGCCAGCATGACACCATAATGTGGTGTATTCAATCCGGATAGTAGTTTATTGAACTCCTCGTCGCTGTGAATGGCCGATGGCTAGATAGTTGCGATGATTCTATTAATCTAGTTGACACGGCAAAAGGTCGAGCGGGGAAACTTGAAAAACTTTGCAGCGCTTTCTTCTGGTTTGTAGATGAGGAAGCGCAGGCGATAATTTACGAGCCAGACGCGCAATCGCAAGAAAACGGATGAGATATAGAAAAACCGAGAAAAAATCTTCGTAACTAGAGGGCGAAAAACACAACCGTCGATCAATCGAACTTGAATATCCCAATGAAAGCAGTTTGGTTCAAATTGTGTGCTTTATACTGGTGTTGATAACATTGACTCCAAAGAAGAGAGACACGAAAATGCAGTACGAAATTCCAAAGAGGGGACAGGCTTCAGTTATAAAATCAGGCACCGGCAACAAAGCAAAATAATTTTACAGCTGAGGGGTGTGGCTAAAGCTGTATTTAACATGGAATGAAACTAAATGAAATAAAAAGAAGACAATTTGTTACCCGTTTTGAGGACCCGGAGAGGGAAAACTATATTTTCAACCAGTTCATGTGTAGATTTGTATGGGCGCAAATGTAGGTCATCTTTAAGTAGTAAATTGAACTATTTATACTAATATTATCTAACTCAAATTTGAATGCAAAACATTTGTTAGTTTTTCTGATCAAATGGTGTACAAATGAAGTCATTCTGTTTAGTCAAACGAAAGTTATTAGTGTTCAAAAACCTTTCACTTTTGCGTAACGCTCTCATTTTTAAAATTTGGAAAGGCCCCGGGAAAGAAAAGAGAAACGTAGTCCTACGGTAAAAAAAATTTTTTTTTATAAAAAAAAAAAAAACAAATTATATTTCGGGGGGGGGGCATGCGGAGGCAAGATCCGCCCCACGCGGAGTGGCCCCAAAACACCGCGGGTTAAAATTTGCCTATTCCCACAGATTTAATATTTATTAAAAAAAAAAAAAACAAACAAACTGGGAAAAAACCCAAAAAGGAGAGGGTTTCCTCTCCCATGTACGCATCAAAACAGAGTGTGTACAAACTACCGCTAGAAACTATCACAAGCGATCAGTGGTACATGAGCGAGCTCCAACACGTTATTATTGCCTATTGAGGTGGCGGATTCGTCCGTGCCTTGGTCTACCCCGCAGTGGGATGTTAGGCAATGATAACGTCCTTGGTTCGAGTACTACTTTACCCATGCCCTTTCGCTCAATTTTCAATACTTCTATTCTATTTCCAACCTACCGTACACTGACGGAACTTTCAACAATTTCTCTTCATATCCTCCATTCTAGCAAACATTACTGTCCACTCTTGGTGCCTCATGGTGATGAGCGAAACATCTCCTTCTACATCATAATGGTTACTCCACGCACGAAGAATACAAACATAACAATTAGAGTATGCAGGTATTAATAATTAATTATTGATGGAACATATAGCGTAGGAAATCGATAAATTCACTTACTGCAAAATTTCATCGGGGATGTAATTGCAAAAAAGGAGAACCGTTTTTTACGGGGGCGGGGGCTGGGTTTTGTTTTTTTTGTTTGGTGGTAGGGTGGTGGGGGTTTTGTTTTGAAAATTGTTGGCGGGGGGGGGAGGAAATTTGTAATATGCGAGAGAATATGGTTTTTTTGTTTTAATGTAATATGTGTGTGTGTGGGATGGCGATAGTGTTTTCGCAATGATATTTTACACTATGAAATGATTATATATGTTTGTCGGCCTTTTTAGTACACCCGTATATCTAAAACAGACATTCAATTAATGTGTGATTCAATTTGTACAAGCTCATGACATACTACACCGTTTACAAGCCAAATTCCAGTTTTCTAAACCTATCGAATGTTAATAGCCTGGTACCAAATTCATAATTAACGATCGTCATAAGGTACGTAGGATAAAACCTCCTATAGAAGTGCATTGAAATTTACGTTTGACAGCTTTATTATAGGAATCCCATAATCAATTGTAGGAATCACGTACCGAACCTATTGGAGCATGCACCCTACTCATTCTAACTTCAACTCGCTCAATAAAACAATTCTAGTAAATACTTTTAATTGCCACATGGATGGCTGTGTCTACCACCTACTCTAATATGAAAATCACTGTACTTTTTCCTTTTTTCCCCCCTTCTGCGTGACTTGTTATTTGTGCTTACTTCATCAAACTCAAATAAAATGTAAAAGTCCTATCGAATTACGGCGCTTGACGGCAGTGATGGTGTTAACCACGAAGGCATACATTAACACGCCAACCGAAATTGCACTGAATCATGCAATCCAATGTGTTGTACAAAATGCGCTTTAATCTTACTGCGGGTGAGGGGGTGAGCTGTAATCTGAATTTTCATTCATTTCCAGCTTGGTGCTTCGTAACAATCATTCGATCACAGACAGAGAGCGACCAGAAAGCAGTAATAACAATTTCAACAATAGCTAAATTCAAGCGGTAATAAGTTATGATTATTATTTTAATCATACCCATCGTAGCTGCCATTGTCCCAGAATAGCAGTCTGCTGGTACCGTTTTTGATAACCCAAGAGGCCTTTCGGTCATAAATTGGCATCCTCATGCCCGCCTTGCCTAATGGTTTTTTTTTAGGTATTAATTGTCTCCCTATTCGTTCTCACGGTTGGAAGGGGAAATTGGGGTAAGATGGCCATGTAGGGCAAGACAAACATGCTTTCTAAATCACAAATTTATGGTATTTCTTTAAAATTCCACATTCAACTACTTTAAGCAATATTAACATTTCCATGCTCAATTATCTCCATTAGTTTGTTTTAAAATAAATTTACTCGAAGTATCCTCCAGTTTTATCAATGACATCCTCAATACAACGCCGGAAGCTAGAAGACGCCTTTCGAACGTAGTCCTCCGACATCGTCTGTCATGTGCGCGTTATGGCAGACTTCTGGGTCTTCGCACTAGGGTTAGATGCTTTGCAGGCGTGTACTTCAACATACGCCCAAATCGAATAATCCAACGGGTTAAAGTCCGGACTGATAGGGGGCCACAAATCTTTTGGTAAAATCTTCATGTTTTCCATCCATGACATGGCGCTGCATCCTTTTGTAGGACAACGTATTGATCCTCAAAGAAGTTGACCTTCATTCAGAGAAGCAACTGATCCTTCAAAATACCGATATACTAGGTTAGTCAAAAAGCTTTGAAAGCGGAAATAAAAATACATAAAAATGCAGTAGCATCATTAACGGTGGGGTATAGAAGCCCGTTTAGCAGCGCTCTATCATCACCCACCACCGTACCGGTCGCTGCTAAACGCGCTACCAAACTAGCAGCGAAGCTTTCGGGAAGAGTCGGATGCTCAAATTTAGCAGCCCGATAGCAGCGCGTGAAGCGGTTGGTATTTGGTAAAGTCAGTCACCGTCCGGTTTGTTGTGTTTTTTTTATCGTGCGTTTTATTTCGTGTGACGTGACAAATAAAAATGGCTGAAAATATCTTGATGTCGGATCGCTATCGGTGAAAAATAATAGTTTGACGGTGTTTTCGAGCAAATTCTAGCCTGAAACTTGGTGCCGTCGGTGGACATTTGTGTACCGTTCAAGAAAAGCCGTGAAGTCGGTACATTTTGGACCCATTTGCACAGCTACATGGTCTTTTTCAGCGTCGGACGGACCATCTCTCCCATCTTCTACAACCATGTTGTGCAGTATAATGCACGAACGCATGATAGTGGCCAGATCATCTTTTTGCCAGAATCCACCAAAAGCAGGTTCGACATCTTTCCGGGCTGCTTCTTGCCGAATTGTAAAATGCTGCGAAGAACGTAAACCAGTCTAATTATATTTATTTAACTGAAAAAACTGAACTTATAAAAAATCCTATTTTTTTTAGAATTATTGATATTTAGAAAATCAGCTCTATTCCCGTTTTCGTAAGAATCGCAATTTTACATTACCGTTTCCGTACGAATTCTATCTTCTTGTTGAGACTCAAATCGTATTGAAGAATTTCCGAAAAAAAAACAAATCAGTTTTCTCCGACTTATCATTTCAGATCGCAAAATGTTCTCGTGGGTTTGTGGAAAATAGCAACAGGAATAAATGGACAAGATCTTTTTGCCTTCTCAAGTGATGCGTCGGAGAAAACTGCGTTCATTTTTTTTCGGAAATGCATCAATGCGATTTGAGCCTTAAGGTTTTGTACGAAAATGAGAATGCAAAAATTTGACTTGTACGAACGTATCCGACTGGTACGTAAACGGAAATAGAGGTAAGATACACCGGAGCAAGTCGAAAGGGTGTGGCATGTTGAAATGGGTATGCTATCTGTAAGCAGAACTGAGTTATCAATAAAGATATGTTCAAATTTGTATTCTGCGATGGTGTACAGTGCTAACTCTACTACAGGAGTAGAGTACCACTGTAGAGGTCTGAAAATAACGGTGAACGTTCCAACACATCGATGTCGTTTGAGGACCCTGGCATGCCAAAGAAGGCGTCCAATACAATGGTGGGCTTTTTGTCCTTCCCCTTGTACTGGCCAGCCCAAGCAGTGGGGCAGTTTTACCATTGCCAGTGGCAGCAGTCCAACGAACCCAACATCCCTGGGAATCCTCGTCTCTTGCCTTCATCAAACAGCCGTTTTACGTCGTCGTGGTTTGGGTATCGCAAGTAGTGTGCTGCAAACACCTTAACAATGGTGTGGCAGAACTCCAACATGCACATTCGACCGTATTCGTCGATCGCGTGTGGGGGGGAATGGTAGGATAACTGATGAAGCGCCGCAGTGTAGTTTTGGAATGTTAGGCTAGTCCTGGGCACCAGCTGGTGGTAAGAAGGGGGTTGGGGGCGGCCGTGGGGGGGGAGGAAAAATTGCCACCGGAAAGTGGGGAATTGGTATACACAGCTCGAAAAATTAGTGTGAATTTCTGTTTAATATCATGCACATAAAGGGAGCGTCACAAAACACACACATTTTAATTATAAAGCGTGTAAAGTTCTGGGATATTCCAAACATTGTCAACAATGTTTTATGCAAAAGGTCTTCTTTGTTAGAACTGTTTCATGCAAGTTGCTGTTTCGTGTGGAATGAAACACAATTTCACATGCTCTGATATTTACATCACAATGAAAATTCAGATTTTTTTTCTGTGTAGGTAGGATTATCCGAAAAATAATCATCTACCAGACGTTGCGCTCCTTCTTGCGCCAATCTGTCAATATTAGGTCGCCTCGTGCCTCTTCCCTCGTTTTCACGAATGCATTCCGTTTCAGGTAGCATTGCGTGAGTCTGGACCAGCATCTGGCTAACCAATTCAAGTTCATCGTCGCTGGAATCCGAGAATAACACAGAAAACTTCTCCATTTCTTCTTTTCGACTTTCACTTGAAGGCGACGATGTTGATGACGTTCAAGAACCAATATTGTCAAAACGTTTACTTCTTTCTACCTTTCTACCGGTACGGAATAGGGTAACTAAATTGATCACCGCTATAGCAACGACCGATGTGGCTGAACTAAAATGAGAGCGGTGCAGCGCTTCTGAAATATCAGTGCTACTGTTGCCCACCGTTAACCTTCCTTGGGTGTTAACATTTTTTTACGAATAAGGTGTTTCGGGTCATATTGACCCGGATTTCAAATTCACATTGTGGAAAATTTATATGACCAAATTCAAAGTCTTTGTATTCAAAATGCTTTTTAGGGTCCCAATTTTCAGTTTCTGGTAAGTACTGCCCTTTTTGACCCGATTAGCCACGGGGAATCTGTGCCAGAAGAGGGTTTGTTTTGTCACGATCCGCGAGGCGGTGACGGATACAAATTTTCATAGGAACATGCTTTTCGACGGCTCAAACCTCATGATTTTCCATGAATAGTCTACTTCTAGCCGTGAAATGGACGAATAACCATATTGGTCATTCCGGGACAATCAGGAATCCTCCCGTATCCGGGGGAACCCTTTAGGAGGGGACAAATACGAATTTTCATCGAAACATGCCTTTCGACGGCTCAAACTTCATGATTTTTCATGAATAGTCTACTTCTAGCCTTGAAATTGACCAATGACCATATTGGCCATTCCGGGACATGCGGATTCCCCGGGGGAACCATTTAGGAGGGGACAAATACCAATTTTCGCCGAAACACGCCTTTCGACGGCTCAAACTTCATGATGTTTTACAAGTAGTCTACTTCTAGCCTAGAAATGGCCCAATGAATATATTGGCCATCTCGGGACAATCCGGATGCTCCGGCGGAACCCTTCAGGAGGAGCAAATGTGGATTTTCACCGAAACAAAAACCAAACAAATGCCAGGACAGGAACACTACGTCGCCACCTCTAAGTTGGCCGTTCCGGAGAGTGTACGGAAGAAGAAACTGTCGAAATTCGCCAAAAAATTCCTTGTCTGGCAAGCGATCTGCGGATGTGGCAAAATGAGTCAGCCCTTCATCACCTCTGGGACCGTCAACGGACAAATATACAAGGACGAATGCCTCCAAAAACGACTTCTGCCCTTCTTGAGATCTCACGATGGCCCGACACTGTTTTGGCCGGATTTGGCATCTTGCCACTATACCCGGCCCGTCTTAGACTGGTATAAAGATAATACTGTAGTTTTTGTACCAAAAGACGTCAACCCTCCAAACACTCCGGAACTTCGCCCAATTGAAAAATTTTGAGCAATCATGAAGGCAAAGCTCGTTAAAACTCCAAAACTGATAGAAAATGAACTTGAACTAAGGAAAGTGTGGTTAAAAGTAAGTAAGCAAGTCGGTCCTATCATTGCCCACAATTTTATGAAAGGGGTCAAGGCAAAGGTGCGGGCATTTTGGTTGGGAGAAGAGGTTCAATAAACCAATGATGTCAAAACTTAACTATTTAGTAGTACTTTATTTCCAGAAAGTTTGAAAAGAATCGGGCTCTAGGAAAATTTTTGGTGACTTATTTTGTTTGTCCAAATTTTATCGAATACAGTCTTTAGACACCGCACCGGTGATCGGTAACCGGGTTGGAAAATGACAATTTGCTCGCTCCCCAAGCAACCAAAAGTTCTGATAAAAGGGTGTTCTTGGCTTAACCAGCTAACCGAGGGGATGGTGGAATCTTTCTACCCTTCTTTTTTAATCAATAACCCCCCCTTTTTTCTGCGTCGTGCACAATTAACCCGCGCCGCACCTTTATAATTTTCTAAAAAATGAAGTTCACAGAAGGTTCGTTCAAGAAGTTGTAGAGAATGCTAGTCAGCTTAAAAAGTACCTCAAACGAACTCAAAAAAAAACAGAGATTTGTGTTCGACATTTTCGTTCTTGTTTCTGTTCTAATCCTGCCGCAAATTTATTTTTAGAGTGCTGTGTGTAATGAATTGATGATTGAGTTCAATTTGATGATATTTTCTTAGTTAAATTAAATTTTTCATAAATACTTACTACTAGCTAGTCTCGATCTCGAGTCCTCCTCTTTAAAACCGGGATACTTACCACTGTGCCATATGTACAGGGTGGTTTATGCTATGATTTTACTCGATTCCGTGCATAAGTACTTTTTTGTTCCCTATAATCCTACATCGTTTTGATTAATTTAGAATCACGCTATGTAACGACTCCTCAGTTTGAGTGTTTGGGAATATAGCCATGTAATTCAAATTAGTAGCCAAAATAGGATTACCCTATAAGGTCAGTACAATTACTTATATTGAGTCTTACCGAACAAAATCAATCAGACACTGCTTAATAATTGTGTACCAATATTGTCCCCCAGCAACTTTAAAAATTTCGGAAGTTGCTTGCCAGGATGTCTTCATAAGCGGAACGGGCGACCTTTACCCGAATAAAAATTTAGAATAGGATTACAATACAAAACCATACATTTATAATTAGTTTTGTTGTTGAACTGTAAATTATACTGTTCATGTATACTTCTACTAAAACGACACTATTATCAGTATAATTCATAGACAATAAAGTCTATTGTAGCGAAAATTTTACCAATAAAAAGACAATAAAATAAATGGTTTTTCTTGAAACTGTTCGAGAAAAACTTGATGGTTTAATTGTTACGATACATAACAACCCTGCATTTCTATTGTAAAATCGTCATCATCAATAGATTCTATGGTGGAAAACAATAATTTTAAATGTTACCTTATCGTTGAGAACAATATAGCCTTTAGTATCTACCATTCTTTTATATGTTGTTTTACAATAGATTCAATCGTAGTTTTAATCTGATTTTAATAAGGGTTAACCACCAATATTAGTTTGATTGATTCGTGAGATTAATTAGTTTTGCGGGCCCAAAACCTAATGCACTCGTTCAAATCCATTGAATCCGATGCAGCACTATATTTATCTATTTCAAATGATGAATATCAATAATCTAATGAGTCATCATCACTTTCCTGAAAATATTCCATTTCGCTGGCATCGTCTTCAGGTCAATTGTCTTCGGACGGAGATGTATGTCTTGGGTAATCGGTCCCAATTTTTCTTTCGTTTGAAACATTTTGTGATGTGGTAGGCTATTGTTTTCCTATAAAGCAGGATAAAAAAAAACATTCAAATAAAAAAACACTACATATTAATTAGCTTGTTGAGTGACAGCTTCATTTTCCGCTTCCCATTTAGCCAACAATCAATGTGCAACTAGCGATTTGAAATTGGTTAACTGTTTTAGAACCACTAGTTCCGAAGTAAACCTTGCAGTCTGCACCTTGCCATGCACTCTTGCGCTTTTCAGTACCTAGTATCTTTGTTTTTGTTTTGATTCGCTATGTTGATTTGACAGAATATTTGAGGGTGTATTGGTGTGAGTTACGTTATTAGGGGCGAATCATCCCAAGCAACACAGCTTGTTATAAACAAGTTGAAAATACTGTCCAATGACAAATACATGCAATTAATAAGCAATTAACTTCAATTCATACTTTAATATGACGTAAAAAGCACAAAATGTGCAGCCTTATAAAACAAAACGTGTAAACAAATAAAACCTCATACAAAAATAAAACAGCGCCAGGTATGGGATTCGAACCGTAATCCTTGGCGTGAAAGGTTTGTAGCTTCTTTACTATACCAATTCCGATGATTGAAAACTTTATTTTTAATATCTACATGTGCTTTTCGTTGGCAATGAAACCACAATATTGTACAACAAATCCATCCTTATGTCACAAAATATGTTTTGCAAAACATGGTTGATGTATGTTATTTCAACAGTGTTTTATACTATCTATAAAATCTTGTCCTGTTTATGTTTTATAAATGTATAGAACGATGTTTTTTACGAACAACTATAAGGAATAAATCACTCGCAGCAGTGAAAAAAAGTATTTTTAGCTTAATCATAGTCAGAGAAAACTGGTTTGGCCCATTGATCTTATAAAATATGAATGATTCAAGCCGCTCAGAACGTGACATATTTTGCAAAACACTTATAATATATTTATAAAACAAAATATTATAATTCATTCAAAAATGATGATTTTCTTTTAGTTACTTGGGATTAATCTTGAGACCAAGCTTGGGACCGATGTGCTAGTACTTCCTTAGCCAAAAAATATATTCATTTCCTTCATGACTATGCAACCGCTGATTAAGCTAACAGTTTTTTACGATGGTAATAAAATAAGCCGTTCATTTTTAATGTTTTTGAAAAATCCATTCTTTGCTCTTGTATCATGTCAAACTTGAAGTACAACACCAGATCACTCTTCAAATGTAAACAATCGTTTTTACATTTTCTAAAGTTTTAATAAGAACTTTACGTGTACTTCGAAAAGTAGGAAAGTAGTTCAACATAGATGTATTGTAAACTTTTGCGCTGAATAAAAGTACGGTTAGTACTTTTATTGAACTTTGTGTTAGAGATTTTTTGAAGTTCAAATCAAGTTCTCAACTATCAACATATGAACTTGAAGGTTGGGTTGAATAGCAAGAAAAAACTATTCTCGAACTTTTAAGTTCCTTTAAATATTAATGGCACTTTAAAGAAAATTAAGTTCTGTTTGTCCGTGAAGTATCTTGCTATTCAGCAAAAAAGTTCCATGGAACTAAATTTCAACTAAATGTGAACTTCTGAGTTCTCATCTCAAGTAAAATTCGAACTTTTGGTTGCTTGGGTCGGTGAGTTGCCGGTTCGTAAATTTGACAACCCGACTCAACCGAGCCGAGCGTTGCTATTTGAAGAAAAATAAGCGAAACAAGTTGAAACGTTAAAACAACATCTTCATCTGGAAGACATTCATTTCAATTTGAGTGTTTCCAATTTGTTTTTAAAGTGTTATTTGCTAATTTCACGTTTATTGTGATATGTTGTGAAAAAATGGGATCATAAAAACCCCGGGGGAGGAATTGGAGCAAAAAAACAAGGAAGTGTTTTGGGGGGGTGGGTTGGTTGTTTCCAAGATCTATTTTTTGGGGAAACTGGAAGGGGGGGAAATTTTGGGAGAAGAAGAAAAAAAATTTTAAGAAAAAAAAACGGGGGGGATTAAATTTTGGTTTTTTTTTGTTTCGTTTTTTTGGGGGGGGTGGGTGAAAAGGGGGGGTAATTTAAATAACTTTTGTCATCAATATACAAGGGCGTGGGGGGTGGTCTCTTGTGGCCGTTTTGGCTTCGGAGCCGAAGTGCCTGGTTCACACGTTTTGATTCAGGATCATGGTGGTAGACCCAAGCCTCATCCATAGTGACGAATCGACGCAGAAAATCCATTTTATCCTTTCGAAATGGCTCCAAATGTTGCTCAGAAAGTCGCATTCGAACGTGTTTTTGTTACATTGTTAGCAAATGCGGCACCCATTGTGCACACAGTTTTTTGAAACCCAAAACTTCAGCCAAAATTTGCCATGTTGTTCCATGTGAGATGCCTATGGTGTCAGCTATCTCATCTACAGTCGATCGATGATCTTCCAAAACCATATCCTGTATTTTAGCTATGATTTCTGGTGTTGATGCACCTTATGAACGTCCTGAGCGTGGATGGACTTCCAACGTTTGTGCGGCCACGCAGAATGACTGAGTTTGGAACTACCGCCCAAATATATGCAATGATTGTTACAAAGAAAATTACCCTGTTGGGTAGAATCTCCTCCCACCGTTTCCACAAGCCGGAAACAACGTACTTAGTTATTCCTGTCAGGACCACCTCACCATCCTCCGGACGATAGCAAAAGTTTCCTTTCGTTACTCGCTGTTGGGGTCGTGGAGGAACGACAAATCGTTAAAGATTTCGGCAATAAAGTTTGGCCCATTTGCCCCCATTCCCACACCGTGCTACCATGGTTCTGTGGAGGAAAGTTGGAATCGTTTAATTTCAGTCAAGGGTCAACCTTCGATTTGAGAAGGTGCGTGGTATGGTGGCGAGGAATAAATATCATAGTCATAAATTCGATTAAGGTCTTAATCGAATTGTTGATGGGAAATGTTCTGTGGGCACATTGACGTTATTGCGAGCGTTTCTGTCTATATGTAGGCGTTGAACAACACATTTGCTCAACACCGTATTACCGAGTGCCAATGGTTTCAATCAGGAAATCAAACAATCGCCTGGTTTGAAACGGAAACAAAGTAAATTTGTGCTGGATTTGAACCAACTTGGTTTGGGAATTCAACCGTGCCGAAGTGATGGTCTGTTATTTCTGTACGAGCGATGTTTACTTTCCGTAATGAATCGTTCCGGACTTGTCAGACGGCGACGAGGGCGATGATGAATGGGTACAGGAGGGACAGTCCTCTGCTACATATTGGAAATGTAAAATTCCTTGTTTTAGGATGAGAATTGAGCCACATGATGTTGTAAAAACAATCCTAAAGTGTATGATTTTATGACCCGACATCATTAGAATGAATTCCGTGCAGAAACGGTGCACGTGCTTCGAATGTTTCTCCGGGTGTAAATCACGGCAAGTTTCCACGAGGCACTTGGGTAGGGATCACATCGCAACTCCTCGCTCTCGGATGAAGATAATCACAACTGTAATAAACATTCCCCGGTGTCGTCTTCCAACGTTTGAATTTTATTGTTCAGTTATGCACCTGTTATAAAGAGTGGACTTTATTTTCTCGCTGCTCGAATCTGCCTTTATTGCTGCCATCGTTGATGTGCGTGATAATATAATAAATTTTCAAGTGAGTGGCGTAACACGGTTGTTGCGTACTTTCAATATAAATTCCCAAGTATTTTTTTTTTTCGTATCGTTCGTTGACATTTCCCGAAGCAAGGCTCTATCACTTTGGAAAATAAGAGGAATTTTCCCCCGTTATCAGTCAAATACAGTTTAACATAATGGCTGATCAAATGCATGTGTTATCTTTTAATCAGCATGTAATTCCTTTCACTTCCCACCAGTAGTGTCCATCGCTGGTTGGTGACACTTTGTTTTTATTGAAAGGATCACAGGTACGACAAGGAGCAGACACGATCATCATAATCATCACCTTCGTCTGAACAGAAGCGGCGAACTACGGTCGTTCTCACTCATCGAGTTATTATTCGCAACATCGCCTTCCCATTCGCTGCCCTCGTGTGAAAATGGCACAGCCTACCATGCAGGCGCACTAATGCTGCTGGCTGATGGGTTGGAATTAGGTACTGGACGAGTAGTAGGCACTTGCGGCTGATTAAATTATTCACTTTTACCAGTCGTCGTCGTTCCATCCGTTGTGACGATGGGCTTCCACCCTGCCACTATATATGTTATTGCGTGAGCTCGTGCATGGTTTGTCTGGAGAGGGCAAGGGTGAAGGGCAGTAATAATCGTTTATATTGCCTGTTATTATTGCTGACCGTGGACCGTCAACGATGACGTTGTCGTGCCATACTCTGACTGAGCTGACAGTCGGACAGGTCCAAATTCCTAGCGTGACGTGTACGTGTGTTTGGGTTAATGCGCGACGGATGGCGAAGTCTCCCGGGACGATTATGATGGCGGTCGGCCATGTTTGGTATGGTGTGAATATTAGTCTGTCTGGAGTAGGGCAGGAAAGGACCAAGAAGACACCGGAGCTGCGTCGCTGCGACTACGAACATTAATTGCATAGACAAAAAAAAAGTATTGTGGAATGCTAGGGGCATCCGGACCTCCCTTAGCCAAGGGGTTATTAATGTTAAATTCCATTTTATAAGTGGCAGCCAGCCAGCAGGCATGGGGTGAGTAGCGTGCGAAATGTATGTTCGCGTTGATGATGGCACGGTATTATGGCAACCGCAGCGGAAATGCCTCGGCAGCAGGAAAAGGCGTAAAAAGGCACACGCTCTCGTTTTTATCGAGTGCTTTTATTGACTTTTCGATGGATTATAATAATTCTAAATGATGTCGGCGCTGCCTGCGCGCACGTGGTATCGTATGCGATGGGCTCCGTATCGTTGCGAACTGTACAATTGATGGTCGCATCGTGAGTGGGTGTGGTGGCAAGAAGGTACAACTGTAAATTGAATCAAACGGGTTTGCGGTGTGTCGAGTTTTACGATACTCGATGAAACCGTGGCAGTCAGGACATAAAGTTCAAATAGTGAGCACTTGACGAGTTTGGAATAAACCTGATGATTCGCAGGCAAATACGAGCAGAAAAGTTAAACCACGTGGCGTGCTGTGATATGTCCTGTGACATGAGTATCACTTGCACTATTTTAATAGGCTCATTAATGCTGTTATCAAATGGAATCCCTGTCGTTGTCATACGAGTAGTAAAATAGGGTCTATCAAAATTCTCACCATATCGAGTTTATCGTTTTATTCTTCGTTCTCTAGCTTATTAAAGGCTATGGTATTGGACTAATAAGATGTACCTATAAGTTTTATTAGTTTTATTAGATTATGCAGTTGCATTTGGCGGGAAAGCGTTCCAACCAGATACTGTCCGAGACCCGGAAGGAAGGAGTATTCCGCACATTAATCGACCGTACGTTGAGAATATGGAGGACGAGGGAACCATCGATCCAAAGGAAAAACCAGGTCGTCCTCGCAGTGTACGTACCAAACAGCTTGCAAAGACGGTGCGTGACGAATTCGCCGAAATCCTTGTCGTTTTTCATATAACTGGCTCAGGATATGGACGTCTGCAGGAAAACTATCAGATCAGTTCTCAGGATTTGAGAGTGGTGCCGTACAAGAAACGAAAAATCATGGACTTTCGGAAGCCAACAAGAAGAACATCGTCATTCGTTGTCGCGAATTACTTCGTCGGCACGGTGATTCCATGATTGTGTTTTTGGATGAGAAAAATTTCGTATTGCAGCAAAGTTTCAACGCTCAAAATGACAGGGTCTATGCAGCGAGTATTCAGGATATCCCTTCTTCAATTCGCGCAGTTCAACGCTTCCAAAATCATACTTCGGTCATGGTTTGGGGAGCGTTTTCTGCGGAAGGTCGTCTACCACTGCTTTTCATTGATAAGGGTGTAAAAATCAACGCAGCATACTACGTAAAAGTGGTCCTGGAAAAGCATTTGAAGAAGCATACTTCAACGATGTTCGGTAACCGCAAACTGTTGTTTCGAAAGGATTCTGCGCCGTCCCATGGAGCAAAGATTACCCAAGCATGGTGCACCAAGAATTTGTCAGACTTTATTATGGCCAGTTTCTTGGCGAGATGTAAATCCTCTGGGTTTCTCTATTTGGGGAATCATGGAGGCTCACTTTCGAGATCTCAAACCAATGGGTATTGAAATATTCAAAGCTACCATACAGAAGATATGGGATGAAATCACCGAAAATCAGGTGCGTACCGCTTGTAATGCCTTTCCGAAGAGACTAAGGGCAATAATTAAAGCTCAAGGATATAGAGTCGAAATGGAAATATGTACACATCTGTCTATCTATCTATCTATCTATCTATCTATCAATCATCTATCTATCATCATCATCATCATCATCATATATATATATATAAAATCTATCTATCTATCTATCTATCTATCTATCTATCTATCTATCTATCTATCTATCTATCTATCTATCTATCTATCTATCTATCTATCTATCTATCTATCTATCTATCTATCTATCTATCTATCTATCTATCTATCTATCTATCTATCTATCTATCTATCTATCTATCTATCTATCTATCTATCTATCTATCTATCTATCTATCTATCTATCTATCTATCTATCTATCTATCTATCTATCTATCTATCTATCTATCTATCTATCTATCTATCTATCTATCTATCTATCTATCTATCTATCTATCTATCTATCTATCTATCTATCTATCTATCTATCTATCTATCTATCTATCTATCTATCTATCTATCTATCTATCTATCTATCTATCTATCTATCTATCTATCTATCTATCTATCTATCTATCTATCTATCTATCTATCTATCTATCTATCTATCTATCTATCTATCTATCTATCTATCTATCTATCTATCTATCTATCTATCTATCTATCTATCTATCTATCTATCTATCTATCTATCTATCTATCTATCTATCTATCTATCTATCTATCTATCTATCTATCTATCTATCTATCTATCTATCTATCTATCTATCTATCTATCTATCTATCTATCTATCTATCTATCTATCTATCTATCTATCTATCTATCTATCTATCTATCTATCTATCTATCTATCTATCTATCTATCTATCTATCTATCTATCTATCTATCTATCTATCTATCTATCTATCTATCTATCTATCTATCTATCTATCTATCTATCTATCTATCTATCTATCTATCTATCTATCTATCTATCTATCTATCTATCTATCTATCTATCTATCTATCTATCTATCTATCTATCTATCTATCTATCTATCTATCTATCTATCTATCTATCTATCTATCTATCTATCTATCTATCTATCTATCTATCTATCTATCTATCTATCTATCTATCTATCTATCTATCTATCTATCTATCTATCTATCTATCTATCTATCTATCTATCTATCTATCTATCTATCTATCTATCTATCTATCTATCTATCTATCTATCTATCTATCTATCTATCTATCTATCTATCTATCTATCTATCTATCTATCTATCTATCTATCTATCTATCTATCTATCTATCTATCTATCTATCTATCTATCTATCTATCTATCTATCTATCTATCTATCTATCTATCTATCTATCTATCTATCTATCTATCTATCTATCTATCTATCTATCTATCTATCTATCTATCTATCTATCTATCTATCTATCTATCTATCTATCTATCTATCTATCTATCTATCTATCTATCTATCTATCTATCTATCTATCTATCTATCTATCTATCTATCTATCTATCTATCTATCTATCTATCTATCTATCTATCTATCTATCTATCTATCTATCTATCTATCTATCTATCTATCTATCTATCTATCTATCTATCTATCTATCTATCTATCTATCTATCTATCTATCTATCTATCTATCTATCTATCTATCTATCTATCTATCTATCTATCTATCTATCTATCTATCTATCTATCTATCTATCTATCTATCTATCTATCTATCTATCTATCTATCTATCTATCTATCTATCTATCTATCTATCTATCTATCTATCTATCTATCTATCTATCTATCTATCTATCTATCTATCTATCTATCTATCTATCTATCTATCTATCTATCTATCTATCTATCTATCTATCTATCTATCTATCTATCTATCTATCTATCTATCTATCTATCTATCTATCTATCTATCTATCTATCTATCTATCTATCTATCTATCTATCTATCTATCTATCTATCTATCTATCTATCTATCTATCTATCTATCTATCTATCTATCTATCTATCTATCTATCTATCTATCTATCTATCTATCTATCTATCTATCTATCTATCTATCTATCTATCTATCTATCTATCTATCTATCTATCTATCTATCTATCTATCTATCTATCTATCTATCTATCTATCTATCTATCTATCTATCTATCTATCTATCTATCTATCTATCTATCTATCTATCTATCTATCTATCTATCTATCTATCTATCTATCTATCTATCTATCTATCTATCTATCTATCTATCTATCTATCTATCTATCTATCTATCTATCTATCTATCTATCTATCTATCTATCTATCTATCTATCTATCTATCTATCTATCTATCTATCTATCTATCTATCTATCTATCTATCTATCTATCTATCTATCTATCTATCTATCTATCTATCTATCTATCTATCTATCTATCTATCTATCTATCTATCTATCTATCTATCTATCTATCTATCTATCTATCTATCTATCTATCTATCTATCTATCTATCTATCTATCTATATATATATAAAAATAGATTTCTGTTTGTCTGTCTGAACCTAATAGGCTCGGAGACTACTGAACCGATCGGCGTGAAAATTTGTATGCAGGGGTTTTTGGAGAAGGTTTCTATAATGATTTGAGACCCATACAAATGAAACACAAAACTCGAGAACTAATCAAGCAAAAGAAACCAAATTTAGCATGTGAGAGTTTTTAGAAGCAAGAAAAGTTTCTATGGTGGTTTGAGACCCCTCCTTTTTCTCGAAGGGGAGGCTCTCATACAAATAAAACAGAAGTTTCTGCTTAACTCGAGAACTAATCAATCAAATGGAACCAAATTTTACATGTGGATTTTTCTGGAAGCAAGAAAGCTTTCTATGATGGTTCGAGACCCCTCCTTTCTCTTTAGAAGGGGGGTTTCTCATACAAATGAAACTGAAATTTCTGCATAACTCGAAAACTAAACAAGTAAATGGAGCCAAATTTGGCAAGTTGAGGTTTTTGGAGGCAAGAAATGTTTCTATGGTGGTTTGAGACCCCTCCGCCTTCTGTAAGAGGGGGGCTCCCATGCAAATGAAACACAAATTTCTGCATAACTCGAGGACTAATAAAGTATATGGAACCAAATTTGGCATGTTGAGGTTTATGAAGGCAATAAATGTTTCTATGGTAGTTCAAGACCCCTCCCCATGTAAAGGGGGGGGGAGTCCCATACAAATTAAAACCAAATTTCTGCTTAATTCGAGAACTTTTCAAGCAAATGAAACCACATTTGGCATATGGGGGTTTTTGAAGGCAGGATTTATCTATATATATGTATATATATATATATATATATATATATATATATATATATATATATATATATATATATATATATATATATATATATATATATATATATATATATATATATATATATATATATATATATATATATATATATATATATATATATATATATATATATATATATATATATATATATATATATATATATATATATATATATATATATAAAAAAATATATATATATATATATATATATATATATATATATATATATATATATATATATATATATATATATATATATATATATATATATATATATATATATATATATATATATATATATATATATATATATATATATATATATATATATATATATATATATAAATGAATTTCTGTCCCATATAGATTCGGAAAGTTCTGAACTGATCAGCGAGAACAAATTTATACAGGAGATTTTGGGGCTGGGGAAGGTTCTTATGATTGTTTGAAACCTTTTCTCTCTCAGGAAGGGGGGGGCTCTCATACAAATGAGACACAAATGTCTGCATTACTCGAGAACTAATCAAGCAAATAGAACCAAATTTGGCACGTGGAGGGTTCTGAATGCAATGATTGTATGATAGTTTGAGAAACAAATGAAACACATGAGAATACAAATGAAACATAAATTTCTACCAAACATGAGAAATATCCAGGTTACTAAAACACAAAATGTGTATTTCTCGGGATCGCAGCAAGCCGTGCTTCGAAACTGACGTGTTTTGTTTTTTGCAGCGTCGTTTTCACGAAAAAAATCAAAGAATAATTCGTAATTTAACTTGAGCTAACAGTGAAATCATAAAATCTCTGCGAGCATTGTGTAAGCCGTAGTGAATATAATCGATTCCCTCTCGAAATGTGTGAGTGTCGGTAGTATTTCCCCGTTTTTTGTTTGTTTTTGTGCTTCGCCCCCGCACCCGGAAGAAGAGTTAAATCAGCTTAGTTTTGGTTATTAGTGGTAATATTGTGACACTCGGGCATAATTTATTAGTTTAGAGGGTTTTTGCGCTTTGTCGCGAGTGAATCGATGATTATTAGCAGTTTTGAAGCTCGATATAAAGTCGCCACATAACGGGGATTTGCATTATTGGCAGAGTGTGGAGTGAAAAAACGAAGACTAGTGCAATGTAAAGAACGGCCATTTGCTGGTCAGAAGCAGCAAACGAAAACAACGCGCATGGGCGGGTGAAAAGCTTGTACATAATTTTAGGTGCATTCACCACGGGGTGTACAGAGTTTTGTTATGCAGGTTGCATATCTAGCGGGCGGTTTAGTAACGTTAATGCGCATATTTAATCGCGAGTGCATGAAATTAATCACGAATCAACGTCGAAAGGTTTTATTTTTACGAATGAACAAGATAGTGTGATTGAGGAGGCGGACATGGGTGAGATGTATCTAACTATATAACAAAAATCTTATTTTCAAAAAAACTAAATACGTGCCTGGTTTGGAAATTTTAAATTTCCAAATCTGGAAGTGTGTTGCAGTGCCCTTATCCAAATGATATCGGTAATGTTTACATGCGGGGCTTATTGTATGTGAAAGTAACCTCGGAATGGGCGTGACTCTCCAGACATTCTGAAATGGGTTGCTGGATCTGCAGTAGAGCTATCACTTTCTAGCTCCCGGATTAAAGCTACTTCCAATGGTCACTTGAATGATTGTTGTAAACAGATTTCTTCCATAATACCATTGCCGGCCGATGGGTGTTAGATTGCACACACACACACACACACACACACACACACACACACACACAACAAACCCCCCACACACACACAGTAATGGTGGGAATGGGGGGGGGCGGCTTTGTTGGCGGTGGTGTGTTGTTGGGGGGGTGGGGCGGGGGGGGCGGACCCCCTGTTGCCGTGGGGGACTTAGGGAAAATGTGTTGTGTGTTGGGTTTTTTTTTTGTGTTTGTATTGAGGTAAGGGAGGGAGACCTTGGGTAAAATAAAAAATTTTAAAAGAAAAGGAAAAGGAGGCATGTGGTGTAATGAAGAGGCTGATAAGTGTGTGAAATTTATGTTAAAACTAAATTGAAATCTGACAATTTCCCATCTAGAATGCATCTTAACTTAAATGTTGGTAATAACGCGGAAGAAATTTGCTATATATTTGCAACAGTCTTTCAAGAAATATATACCACATTTGCTGAAGATGATCGCGGTTATGAATATTTCGATTTCTTCCCAGGATTTTCAAGGGACATTGGAGTTAGTCAAGCCGAATTTCAAGACATCTTGCAAGGTTTGAAAAATGTAGACGTTTCTTAAGGTTCCGGCCCTGATGGAATACCACCCGTATTTATGAAAAACTTAGCATTGGAACTTACAGCACCTTTATTTTGGCTACTTAATATGTCACTGAAATCTGAGATCTTTCCCAAATTATGGAAAAGTTCCTACCTAGTACCTATTTTTAAAAGTGGAAAAAAGCTGACATACGTAACAATCGTGGAATTGCCATTTTATCTTGCGTTCCCAAACTTTTTGAAACAATTATTAATGAAAAAATGTTCACTCAAATCAAAAACAGAATGACTACCAAGCAACATGGATTCTTCAAAAGACGATCAACTAGCACAATTTTACAGGAATTCGTTAACTACTCTCTGATAGCAATGGACAATGGTAACCATGGAGAAGCTCTTTATACAGACTTCAGCAAGGCTTTTGATCGCATTGACATACGCATGCTTCTTTTTAAATTGCGAAAAATGGGAATTGAGCCAGAAATTCTCAAATGGATCGAATCCTATCTCACCAACCGTCAACCAATAGTTAGATTCAAAGGGAAGAAATCAAACCCTATTCATGTCACCTCTGGAGTTCCCCAAGGCTCTCATTTAGGCCCCCTCTTATTTATTTTGTTTGTAAGTGACGTTTCCTTTATACTTAAAAAAATCAAATTTCTTGTTTATGCTGATAACATGAAACTATTTTTAGAAACTAGAAATAAAGAAGTTATCATGACATTCTAGAAATAAATAAACCTTTTCTATATCTGGTGTAACAAAAGTCTTTTGCAGCTGAACGTAAAAAAATGTGATTCGATAACTTTTAGTAGGAAACGAAGCATCCCAGACGTAACTATTAATTTAGGGAATCAGCCAGTTGAAAAGTGTAAAAGAGTAAGGGACTTAGGTATTACCTTGGATACCAAACTAACATTCATTGAATATTACAATACTATCATCAACAGAGCAAACAATATGCTTGGATTTATAAAACGTTTTTGTTACAATTTTCATGACCCGTACTCAATAAGAACATTGTAGGGAAACTGCCCCCATATTAATCTCATTGTTCTTATATTCATCCTACGATGAATCAAACAATTAGGCAGTTGAAGGATCGGTTTCGTTTTCTAATAATGTTTGCTTACGGTAAATAACTACAACAAACATTACTAACTAATCCTGTCACGTGTATTTCGTTTTATTTCAAGTAGGATGAATTGCAAAGTGATGAGATTAATATAGGTACATCTTCCCTACATTGCATATGTGAGGTCAATACTGGAATATTGTAGCGTAGTTTGATCACCCTTTTTAAGTAAAAAAAAAAAAAAAAAAGGGAAAAAGCGGTTTTATTTCCTTCTTTGGAGGGTGTATAAAGGGGGCGGATTTTTTTTGGATGTTGGGGGAGGGAAATTTAAAAATTTTTTTAGGGGTGAAAAAAATTAAGAACTCATTTGGAGTTTCGGGGTTTTTAAAAAAGGTGAACACTGAACTACACTATGTGAAGGTAAGACTAATAATGATTTTTATTGAATGATCGAAATTGGTTGAAACCTACCAATGTCCCTAAAAGTCCTAACACTGCAATTCTCAGCTCAGGTGGTCGGGTTCGTAGTCCAAGTCGATGTCGCATGTTGTTGTCCTACTGTTGTCATGTGCTGCGTCGGCTGTCCTGGGTGCGTTGGCTTGTTATTATCCGGTGGCCTCGATGGGCTCGGTGTCGAATGTGCTTACGGTTGCACGTTGGTTATTATGTTGATGAGCTGTTCTTTGGTGACGGGTGATGATGTGTTGGAAAGTTGAATGGCCCTCGTGTTAACTGCTTCCCCCTCAAGATTGGATCGTCCCGATCCAATTCCGCCATGGCTTATGTCTTCTAATGTGGATGATGTCCGCTTTTCTACGTTGACTGTCAGATTTGTTCGGTCGGCTGATGTTGTCTTTTTAAACCAGTTGTAGACTACCAAGCATAGGCCTAAAATGATACAAGTGGAAGATAACCCCAAACTTGTGGCTGTTTGGAGCGTATGCTGCTGTTTTATTAACTGAATCTGCTCCCGATTCTTGATGTGCAATTTTTCCAATCCTTGAAGATCTGTTTCCGATGTGAACACGGTTTGTTCAATTTTGACTCCATCCAGAGGTATAACTGTTGGGAAGATGTGTGCCGAAAATGTTGTGGTGGTGAAGTTTCTTTGATCAATCTTTATGGTACAATTCGAGAAAAATATCAAGAATGTGCCTGATAACTTCCTGTCGTTATTTAAGCAATTTGTGGATAACGTGACTGTTGAATTTTTCACGACGACGTAGTTGTCTGTCAGTCGTTTTATATTTGTTAGGTTCCGGTAGTTTGTAAATGAACATTTTCCGGGTAGTCCTCTTATGATTTTTGAGAAACAACTGTCGTCTGAGACGTCTTGGAGCTTATCTTCGTCGCAGAGAGTTTTCTCTCCGATGTATTGACAGCTTTCCTTGAGAAAATACGTTAGATTTCCGTATATTACTGCTTGATGCCATGGTAGCTTAACGATCTGACCATCGATGGGAAGCGGTTCCAGGAGTAGACTGCTGAAGGTATATGGTGAGATTTGTGGAACGCCGATTATGAAGTATAGAACTGAACCTTTGAAGAGTGCTCGAATATCCAAAAAATCGTAGACCTGATCAGTGCTGAGAACTGTAATTCCCTGTTCTTCTAGTCTATCCAAAATAAACTTGAGTTCCTCTGACTCTAAGAAATTCTTTGAAATGATATTAATTCTAGCTAGCTGGATTACTTCGAAAATTGAGTCAAGATGTTTTTGTAAAAGATCCATATGGAATGAAATTTTAAAAGCTTGTCTTATTGCTGTAAAATTTTGATTGATTAGCTTGTTTATAATTAAAGATTGCCTAGCTGTAATTATTTGTTGTTTAATTATTCTTTGTTCTGCATTCACTGTATCAATGATCTTATTAATCCTATTTTCCAAATGTTGGTTAAGTTTGACCTGTATATTATTTTGCCTGGTGAGATCCAGATTCCTATCTTTTAAATCTTTAATGTCATTATTAATTTGGATTAAGTCATTCTCATCCAAATTTCCGGTAATTACTTTGATGGTTGAGCCCAATAAATTAAAAGCTCCTCTTTTTTGCCTTGTATGTTTGATTGGTAAAAGTCTTCTGTATAAATTCCAAACTTCATTGAGCTTCGCGTTTAGCATAGATGTCAAGTCCGTGAAATCTTCGAAAATTTTGAGTCCATCGATAGCAAGTTCGATGTTATCTAAAAGTGGTCTGTATTTAGTTAAGTCGATAGCGTGGTATATTCGATGTCTGCCCGTCTTAAGAATTGTGTTTCCTGTCTGTAGCGTCAAGAGTCCTGGATTTCGCGTCAAATCGAAAAGTTGTATTGTCTGTGATGCGGTCATCACAATAGTCAATGTCATGGTCAGGGTCACTGGTTGAATCCACATCTGAAATTAAATGTGACAAAATTTTGGGTGGATTCATTTTCTCCGAATATTATCTTTATGGATTTCCCTATCAAAGTTGTCGAGGAAGGTTCTCCCGTGGTCTTCGACTACTTTGATTGGTTGGTATTTCTCCCGACCCTTATTCCTAATTCCTTGTATTTTGTTGTAAACAGTGTCCTCCGGTGTGAGGACTGGTGGGTCCTCCCTTGTTTTATTATGATATCCCAAATTTTTATTTTTTGTAATGTTTGAGTTTTTGATTACTTCTTCGAAAAAGTTATTTCTATTTTCTAAAATTTTTCCCATATCCAAAGGCCTTTCCTCTCCATCCCGTAGAGCATAAAAAATTTCTCTGGGTTTAAATTTTGTTGCCGAATGTACCGTGTTATTATAGCACGTAGACGCAATTCTAAATATTTCCTTATCAGTCATATCGGGATAATCCGGTTTGGTGCATCGAAAAATTTCATTCAACGTTGAGTGGAATCTTTCGACTGTTCCATTGCTTTTACTATGATTTGGAGGAGTGAAGTGAATTTGGATATTCAAATTATCAAAAAGAGCTCTAATTTCAATGGACCTTAGAGAAGGCTCATTGTCAGATATAATTAAATTTGGGGTACCATACAAAGAGAAGTATTTGGTAAGTCCACTTCTGACGTCGTGGATGTTTCGTGATTTGATCGGTATTATTGTACCGAATCGAGAGAATTTATCTAGGAAAGAAATAAAAATGTTAGGTTGTTTGATGAAAATATCTATGTGTATTATTTCTAAAGGCTTTTTCGATGTGGGTGTTGACCCTAGTTTTATTTTGTACGGATGTCTCTCGTACTTATTTTTATTACAAATGCGACAGAGTCTTATGAACTGTCGTATTTTACATTTCATTCCCGGGAAAAAATATCTACTAGAAATTTGACTATTATTTTCCCAAATTCCCCTATGTCCATTTGAATGTGTTTGATCGATTATCAAATTCTGATCTTCAGCCGTTTTAAGATCAATTAATATTTTTTGTGAAAGGCAGACTTTAAAGGGTTTTCCTCTACTAAAATAATTCTTGTAAACTATTTGAATGGTTTGTATTAAACTTTCGGGGCAAGAAATACAATTGGTTCTTTTTGGATCTATAAATTCTTTAAACATTTTAATAAGATACGGTACGCCAAAATTAGTTTTTGTAATAGTTCTTCTGAACATACGAGGAAATATTGCTTCGTAAGTTTCCTCTTCATTTACTCCGATTTTTAAGATAATTTGATTACTGAATTTATTCAGCGGAGATTCCGTGCAGGGAATGAATGCTGAATCGTCAGTATCTGCGGAGTGTACCGTTTCGTCATCTGAAGAAGGTTCGTCTTCATGACTAGATGATGAGGGTGAATTTTCCTCTACGTCGTTAGCATTCAATTCCTCTCGTACTTTTGAAAGGCTATCTGCTACGACGTTTTGCTTTCCCGGTCTATATTTTATTTCATAGTCGAACTCTTCCAAGTAAAGGCGCCAATGAATTAGCCTACTATTGGAATCTTTGAGATTCAGACTATATGTTAATGGCTTATGATCTGTGTACAATGTGAATTTTCTTCCGTAAAGGTACGGCCGAAAATACTTACATGCCCACACGATTGCCAATAACTCTTTCTCAATAGCGGAGTAATTTTCCTCCGATTTATTGAGGGTGCGGGAAGCGAAGGCGATTGGCTTATCGCTACCAATTTGACCTTGGGAGAGAACAGCGCCAACAGCATAGTTGGAGGCGTCTGTTGTCAAAATAAACGGTTTAGTAAAATCAGGGTACTGGAGGATATCGCTCGAGGTAAGGATGTTTCTACAACGCTCAAAGGCATCTATGAAACTCTTAGAATGAGCAATTTTTTCACCCTTTCGCAGTGCCTGGGTCAATGGTTTAGCTATTTTCGCAAAATCACGTATAAACTTGCGATAGTAGCCTAAAATGCCAAGGAAACCTCTAAGTTCCTTTTCATTTTTCGGTAGTGGCCACTTTCTGATAACTTCTAGTTTATCAGGGTTAGGCCTGACTCCATCACGTGTTACAATATGTCCAAGAAAGGCAACTTCCTTGTGTAAAAATTCACTCTTATCAAGTTGAATTTTCATATTGTATTTCCGGAGAGTATCAAAAATTTTCCTCAAATTGTCGAGGTGTTCTTTAAGGCTCGTTGAGAACACGATGATGTCATCCATGTAAACCAGGCATCTGACACCTATATGTTCTCGCAATATATTATCCATGACGCGTTGGAACGTCGATGGAGCATTTTTGAGGCCAAAAGGCATTCTCAAAAATTCATAGTGCCCGTTCTCGACACTAAAAGCTGTTTTCTCAATATCGCTCTTACTAACCTCGATCTGATGAAAACCAGATGCAAGATCGAGAGTAGAGAAATACATACAACGGCCTAACTTATCGAGAATATCGGTTATGTTAGGTATGGGATAACGATCGTCAATCGTTTTCTCATTCAACTTCCGATAATCAATGACAAGACGCCATTTCTTTTTGCCGGATGCGTCCAGTTTCTTAGGAACTATCCAGACGGGTGACGTCCACGGGCTGTTCGAAGGTCTAATAATACCTTGGTCGAGCATTTTAGAAATCTGTCGCTGAACTTCCTCTCTGTGACAGAAAGGGTAGCGGTATGATTTCGTGTGAATTGGTATGTCGTCACGTGTTGTAATTCTATGTTTGATTGCGTTTGTGAAGGTCAATTGCTGTCCTTCCATAAAGAAAATATTATCGTAGTCTGCAATCATTTTTAATAAGTTGGTTTTTTCTTCGATATTTAAATGATCAAGTCTCAACTGATCAAAAAGTGGTTTTCTATTAAACTCGTTTTCCTCGTCTTGAGTTGGTTCCTCTAAAGAGAAGTTATTAAGTTCGGCTTCCAGAGGCTCGTCAATTTCTAATTTTGTAGGTTCATTTTTCAGGTTTGTTACAATTGCAAGAAAACGTTTATCTGTACAACTGTAAATTCCAGTTGGTAGTAATATGTCTGGGGTTAAAAGAATATCATTCTCGAGAAAAAAGTCTCCGTCATTCAACATTGAAGGTAGACTCAACACTTTAGATTCATTGGAATTAAATTGAGCCACTGTTTTTTCTGGGTATTTACGTGACATTTGTATTACGCCAGTGGGGAATTTTAGTTTATTTTCTGTTGTCAGAATATCAGCTTTCATCGTACGCAAGGTTTCGTATCCGATGAGGCCGTCGAAAAAATTATGGAAGTCAAACACGTAAAAGATTTGTTTGTTCGAACCCGGTACGCTTGGAAATGGGTTGAATTCTGCAAATTTATTAACAAGATGCGTACCTGATACATTTCTTATTCTCATGGCCTGTGTGAAACGGCACTTTTCATAATTAACGTGTTTTGTACTGATGTAGTTTTTGTTTGCACCAGTGTCAATCAAAAACTTCAGTGGTCCTTTGCTAGTAAGAATTTTTACATATGGTAGGAAATTATTTATCTCTTCCTTAGTACTTCCGCCATTAAATGAAAATTTATCTCATCGGTATCACAAGCTACTTCTTCATTCCTTTCTAATTCTGCTGAACCCGATATACAAGGGATGGGTTCAGTGTCGGGGGCTTCGTCATAATATTGATGTGTTTCATCGTATTCGTAGTGGGGCTCATAAGGCTCATAAAAATCTTCACCCTCATGATAGTTTATCACGCGGGGTCTATTTATATAATTTATCTGCTTTGACCTTACAGATGGATCGACCTCCATGGGTGTTGGTTTTGGCAGCTGCATTGGTCTCGGTTCAAAAGCATTTCTTAGTTGCACATTAGGTGCATTATTGAAAGTGGTTGGAAATTTTCTTGGTGGGACTTGTGGTCTCGAATTAAAGTTTTGTGCGGGAAAATAGTTCCGCTGTGGCTGATTAGGGAATTGATAATTTTTGAAAGGTTGGGGGTGGTTTGAAATTAAATTTTTGTTGTTGGTTTGGGATTTGGAAGTGTTGCTGTGTTGGTTTTGAAGGACCTGGCAACATAAGTGGTTTGGGAGGCCTGATTGGCTCCGGTTTGTTTAGGCCAAACCTGTTTTGAAAATTTCTTTTCTTCCACACACGCATCAAATGCTTCTTTCAATTTCTTAGGCTGACGTGCTCTCACGTTACCGCCAATGGGTTCTCTAAGCCCAGCTAAAAACACTTGTAGTGCATTTTCCTGATGTGTTTTTGTGCGATCAGCTCGCAGATTTGCATTTGTTGTAGAGATATTTGTATGGTTGATAAGCAGTGAAAGGACGTTCTGCACTGAACCATAAAATTCCTCGATGCTACCAGTTTGTTGCAACTGGAATAGCTCTCGAGTAAGCGTGACTGAATCTCGCTTATCGTTATAGTAGGCGATTAAATTTGCCTTTATTTCATTCCACTTTAGTGGGGTGCCGTGAATTTCCAGTACTTGGTCGGCATCTCCCGTAATTTTAGCCCTTATAGATTGCAACCAGACCTCTTCGAACGGAGTGTCTTTCATTGTATCTAAGAAGGGAAGTAAATTTTCAACTGCTCGGATGAATGCGTGCAGCTTCACAGGGTTACCATCGAAAGACGGGAGTTCCCTTATTGCTTGAGGCGTTTGCATCGCCTTTAGCACTTTTTCGGCTCGTTGGAACATTTCGTTTGTTCGCAAAACTTGAGCCTCCTCTTCTTCTTGGTTTGGAACTGAATTATTCACTGGTTCCATTTTGAGAAAAAAAGGTCTCTATTTAAAAATCTATTTAATCACAATTTCACTAATTACAAATTATTTAAACAATTTCACTAATTTCACTTTTTCGGATTTGGAAAATTGAGAAAGCACTATAGTATTTTTTGATAGGTAGAGTAGAAGTAAATAGGTAGATAGTTAATTGAAAATTACTCACCGTGACAATCCGATGTTCGCTCGGGCTGGCCTGCCTGGCTGATGATGTAGATTTCTTCGAAGGGAGTTGGTCCGATTCTGCAAAGCTCTTCTGTAGAAATGGTTCACTACACTGCGATATTCACTCGCGGCGACCCGAATGGTGGAAACTATTCACTACTTCTGAACTTTTAAACAAAACCGATCCTACCGACTGCGCCAATTAAGAACTCATTTGGAGTTTCGGGGTTTTTAAAAAAGGTGAACACTGAACTACACTATGTGAAGGTAAGACTAATAATGATTTTTATTGAATGATCGAAATTGGTTGAAACCTACCAATGTCCCTAAAAGTCCTAACACTGCAATTCTCAGCTCAGGTGGTCGGGTTCGTAGTCCAAGTCGATGTCGCATGTTGTTGTCCTACTGTTGTCATGTGCTGCGTCGGCTGTCCTGGGTGCGTTGGCTTGTTATTATCCGGTGGCCTCGATGGGCTCGGTGTCGAATGTGCTTACGGTTGCACGTTGGTTATTATGTTGATGAGCTGTTCTTTGGTGACGGGTGATGATGTGTTGGAAAGTTGAATGGCCCTCGTGTTAACTTGTATACAGTACCATTTTGGCCACATTTTAGTTCGTAATTCTGGTGAAGTGTAAGAAGGGTTCAGTCTCACCATCGGTGGATTAATTCAGGTTTTTGATTATACATTTGCAAATATACATCGATAATTTTATAGTGCAATTTACAAAACATAAACAGATTCGTTGGAGTTATTTCCGGCGGGGTGGGGATGTTGGGGATGAAAATCATATCAAATTTCCTTTTTTTTTTTTTTCCCAAAAAAATTTTCAAACAACTGTTATTTGACTCAAATTGAAGTTCGAATGTGCAGCAAAATTTTTCTTTTCAAAATGTTGAATAGTGAGATTGTGAAAATTTACTTAAACTCTAATCGCAAGAAGCAGCGAGTAGTGCAGCTTCTGATAGCGAGAGGTGTAGGCTGTGAGTCAACTGTGTCTAAAGATGTGACGAATTGGGTGAAACAGTTTACTCGACGCTGGGTAAATGCGCATGGAAAGGGACGTTTTTATGAGAGAAACAACGACTGGCTAAATCAAACATTCGAGGTAAGGGTTCTGAGTGGAAACATACGTATATAGGGTAGGTGTACCAGTTATGGCAATACTTAAAAGTGTACCAGTTATTTGGCCTATGGAAATTAACTAGAGTATGGCCATTACTAGCGCCATCGCGTAATGGTGCGATGTGGTACACTTGCCATGACTCGTACACCTACCCGATCTAGACAGAAACATAATCATCACATAACATTTTTATAGACGTCAATTGATCAGCGATCTACGAAGTCATCTGATGACCTAACAACTCCTCAAAAGCCTGGCATTCGTGGTCCAAAACATCGATGTTTTGAAGATCTGTCTGAAAGTACCAAAGATAAATACAGCAAACGGCTGGTAAAAAACGAACCTATTGAAAAACTACTGCGTTCCGCAGAGAAACTGGCGCACCGTGGTTTGCTGACGAATATGGCCAATATTCTGCGTGGCCTGAGAACTTCTGGTGAGAATTACGCTAAGCAGATTTTGCGAGTCACCGGAAAACCGTAACTAAACGCTTCCGTTGAAAAATCTTTGCTTCTAAAAACACGTGTCGGTTTGAGCAAACGGAAGTACATAGCTGTACAAAAGTTTGCGAAACAAATGCATGGAGTAAAGTTGTTGTCCACTTGGAAAAATATCATGGTATCGAACAACAATAATTCCGAAGATTTCACGTCCAACGAAAGTTGATGGAGCTTTATCAGTCAATGTTGCTTTACGTGACATGCTACGCAGTGATACTACTAGAATATTGGAGTTGGATGAAGTGGCAGAACGGATGTCTGCATTGACGGCTACTTCGGATGGGGAAATAGTCGACTGCATACTGTATATTTCCGCCGGAGTAGACTCTGCTACTGGGTTCTCGCACTACAACCAGAACTCAATCCTGAAGCAGGATGATTCGCTGCTTTCGGAGCATGATATGCCGTTGATGTTGGTAGCTGGAAATGACCAAAAGCTGTGGATCAATCCGAATCCACAGTCGGACACCTTTTGTCATGCAAGATCGATGACCTGGGCGAAAGAAATTGAATAACGCACGAAAATGATGTATAGAGCACTCTATAGTGAGGTTGAGGAGATGAACAGTCACCTATCGTTATCGATTCATCGGTATATATGTCTACACGAAATATTTAAGAACATTTCATTAACCATTTTTTTTTGTTTCATGAATTAGCAGAACGGAAAAGTCCGCGTTAAAGTTAGTGCATTCTATGCCATGGTCGATGGAAAAGCAGCCAATGCTATCGTGGACAACCGAAACACACACGTCTGTCCTTTGTGTGTTCCTGGTGCTGATCTGCAAGTTGGGCCTTCCTTCTTCCATTCACGGCTGAATGTTGTAGAGTGGCTGATTCGCGTTGCGGCACAGAAAAAGGTCGGTAAACAGGGAGACAAATACCTTGCTCAGTCGAATCCACTTGTGAGAGGAAAAGTCCGTGAAATCTCTGATACGTTAGAAGGAGCATTTAAAATGAACATTAACCGTCCAAAGATTGGAGGCAGCGGCAGTAGTAACAATGGAAACATGGCTCGTCGTCTCTTGAGTGATCCATACACTTTTGCTCAGATCCTGGAAATCGACAAAGAATTTGTGAAGAAAATTCGAGTGATTAGCTGTTTGGCACTGTCGTCGAACATTTAAGATGCACAAAAGGTTAAAGATCTCTACAACAACATAAAGAATCTTGTGACTAAAGAATTTGAGTTTGTGACACGTCTTCCTCCATCTCTTCACAAGTATAGTCATATGCCGGAATTGATTGAGCGATTAGTAAGTATACAAACTAAAACTGAAAACATTTTATATAACAAAAGCAACACAAATATCTAATGTATTGGTTTCAATTCCAGCCGTACCCACTTAGCTTCATTGACGAGCAATCAGGAGAACGTTGTCATAAACGCAATAAGCATGCCCGGCTACAGCTTTCGCGGAAAACTTCACCCGAGGACAATTTGACGGACATTATACACATATCGTTAGCGTGGTCTGATCCGAAAATGGCTCACATGGAAGCAACATCAAAACGCCGGAATGTCAAGCATGCATCTCAAGAAAGTGAAGGATTTATACGAAAAATGAAATTTTATTTTGCCGAAAATACAGGAATGCAGAACGCGGACAGCGACACCGATGAACCCGAAGATGCCACAGACTCTGAGTCCGGAAACAGTGATGACAGTACTGAATCCGAGTCGAGCGATAGATCCGAAGATGTCACAGACTCTAAGTCCAAGTCCAAGACAGTTGTGAGACTTAGAGGGAAGTGCGGAGAGGAGGGGAAAAGGGAGGGGGGGGAGGGGGCTGGGAAGGGGGGGGAAAGGAAAAAGGGAGGGGACCAGTGATGCCAGTGATTGTTAAATTCAAACAATACACTTTTACGCACAGGCCCGAAAGGGCCTAATTATGTGTTTTAATGTCTATCTTAGTTGAAAACTATTAACATGCTAAGCTGGCACCATTTGATTTCCCAGTGCAATGCAGTGTTTTCTACGTAAGATATGTTCCTTTTCAAGCAAAAAATATAGCGGCAATTGTAGTTATCGTAGTGATAACTGATGAAAAACACATGTTTAGGGTGACATGGGGCGAAATAAACTATTTTTCGACCCCGGCACAGTATGAAACCGGCACCATTCGGTTTATGAGAGTTTTTTACATACGATATGTTCTTTTTCAAGCAAAAAATATAGCGGCAATTGTAGTTATCGGAGTAAAAACTTAAAAAACACACTTTCAGGGTAAGATGGGGCGAAATAAACTATTTTTCGACCTCTGCACAGCATGAAATTGGCACCATTCGATTTCTGAGTGTTTTTCACATAAGATATGTCCCTTTTCAAGCGAAAACTACAGCGGAAATTGTAGTTATCGGAGTAAAAACTGAATGAAAACACCGAATTAGGGTGAAATGGGGCAAAATGAGCCACTTACAATGCTCTGCACAGGATGAAATTAGTGGCAATCGATTTATTGGCGTTTTTTCCTATAGAAAAAACATCAGTTCATGTACAAATACCAGCGGATTTGAAATTAGTCCGATTACAGCTTCGATTATGCCCACTGTGCGTCGTCTTGTACCAACCGGATCTCGGCGAAACATTTTTGGGGGATAGGCCCGAAACCGAGGCGCGTGCTTCGGTTTTGCTTGGGGGGGGGGGGGGGGGGGGGGGGGGGGGGGCGGCGGGGCGGGGGGGGGGGGGGGGGGGGGGGGGGGGGGGGGGGGGGGAGAACAACCGGTCTTATTAGCGTTTTGTACAGGATGCACATCTTACGGAAGCTAAGTCTGTTTGACCGTAGTTGCTTGTGGAGCCCATAGTAGGCACGACTTCAACTGATAATCTGCCTCCGGATCTCACGGCTGTTATCGTTGTCCACAGTAACCAGTGAGCCGAGATAGACAAATTCATCGACTACCTCGAACTCATCGCCGTCGATCGTTTCACTGCTGCCCAGTCGGGTCCTGTCGTGCTCGGTTTCGCCTGCCAGCATGTACTTCGTATTGGACGTATTTATCTTCAACCCAATCTTCTCTGCTTCACGCTTTAGTCTGGTGTACTGCTCTGCCACCACCTCAAATGTTCTGCCGACAATATCCACGTCATCGGCAAAGCAGATAAATTGACCGGATCTGTTGACAATCGTGCCTCGCATGTTAAACGCCGCTCGTCGCATAACACCTTCAAGAGCAATGTTGAACAGGAGGCAAGAGAGACCATCACCTTGACGAAGCGGGATTCGAATGAACCCGATAATCCACCCGATATCCTCACACAGCACTGGGTTCCCTCCATCGTAGCCTTGATAAGTCGGGTCAGCTTCCCCGGAAAGCAATTCTCGTCCATGATCTTCCATAACTAATATCGGTTAATTGTATCATACGCGGCTTTGAAGTCGATGAATAGATAGGAAAAAATCTTCCATGAACTGTTGATAAACAATGTTGAGAAAGCATATGTAAAAATCAAAATTGACATAAATAAAAACTCACATGTTTCTTGACGAACTGAAGGTGTGCCCTTTCTTTCTGGGAAGGTCTACATGATTAGGGAACTACAATAAACGAATGTTATCAATAAATAACAATGAGCATGTGCTTGATTGACCACCCCATAGCTGCTACTCCATTATTACAAGATAAGATGTAATTAAATAGAGAACCAACAGATGATGTTTGTGACTAACATACATCTTCAAATTATAAGAACAGCTGAACTCAATGTTATAGTAAGCAATACTGGCGCTGGCCACGTCCGGGCGTGCGTCAAGTAGGGAATGGGTAGGAATGTGTTGACGTGGTACTCTCTTTGAAGGAAGCCGCGGAGTCCACTGCACTTCCACGAGAAATCACTGGGATGTGATAAAATGGTTGGGTTTGCAGCAGGATCCATTTTGGCAAACGGTTTGCTGAATCCAACTGACGTCGGCAGCGAATAAGATATTTCAATTTGTTCCCGGTTTATTCTCTATATTCAAATTTTGGCTCCGATGTACACCGTCAGTAAGGATGCTGTTGAGGCCACTCACAAATGTGGGTGGTTTATTTCAGCGGAATACGAAAAGTATCGAGTTTGATGACCGATTTAAACCAACAGAAAAGATGCTGTTGAGGTCACTCATAGGAATAAGTGGTTAATTTCAATAGATTACAAAAATATGTTAAAATTTCGATTTTGAGAGCCGATTTAAACCAACAATAGTGATATTGCTGGTCACTCACAAATGTGGGTAGTATATTACAATGGAATAAACGAATTTTATAAATATATAACAATTAACAAAAATAACCGGAGTCAAGATACAGGAGTTCACTATATAATCTGGCGGTGCAAAATTAGTTTCCAAGACCTACTGAATTTAGGTTTGTTAAGAAGAAGCGTGTTGAAACAATACGTTTCGGATGGAATTATAAGCGAGAAAAAAACATGAGTATGAGTGAAAATTCAGGCTCTCGTGTTGGAAATTCATTGAAGACAGTAAAGTGGATAAGACAAGTTGAACAGATGGTTCAGTTGTTTGAGTGACACCACTGTACGATACAAGCGATGTCTCAACTACATGCGTAGGGCAGGAACGGTTTGCTGTTCATGCAGTTATCGGCGTGAGTAATTATGTTTACAATATTTTCGGTTTACCTATACAAAGACTCCTTGTTTCGAAAATCCGATTTAAAAAACCGGCAACAAGCAGCAAACAGTGGTCATGGCACCACTTATTTAAAATGTATAAATGTTAGCTTTGTGTGATTTAAAGAGATTTAACCAACTTTCTCAGAATAGATATTAACAAAATTTCGGCGAATTGCTGCTATTAATAGAAATGTACGAAAACGTGCTTAATCACGAGAATACAGAATAATCTGTAGAACGTTTCGCATAATGTACAAATCAAATACTCACGTAACGTTCAATTTTAATCTTCCTCGGGCATTAAAAAAAACTGGCACATAAGACATTAGGGTCAATATTGACCCGAATTTCAACTCTCTTCTAAAATTTTGAAATTTCAACCTAAACACAGTGTTTGTACCCCATTTGAAAGGTTATGGTCTCAAAAATGCATTGGTGGTAGAAAAACCTGGTTCCAGTAACATTGGCCACCGGGAAACTGCAACAAAGGAAAGGAGGTTTTGATTTCGACGTGTAAACAGAATTGCATACAAAACATTCCAGACTAGGTAGAGAGCTGCCGTCTGTGGTGTCCGAAATATGCTGCTTCCTCCATTGTCGACTACTCGCCTCGAAAATTGTCACAAGAATGATCTTCAATCCACGATTGCAAGATAAACCCGTTTCTTTTATCACTCTTTCGCTTTCCCTTTTAATGCTAATTCCCACTCGGTAGTTTCCATCTCATTCTCTCTTTTTATTTGATATACTCATACGACCGGAAATATTGTTGCTCTTGTTTTACTGGTTTCGTTAATTCCCCATTCATTCCCACCTTCTAAAATACACCTTGTGTCGAGCCTTGACTGTAAGCAGAAAGTATCCTTCAGATTGGTTTTTTTATTGGGTTCTAGAAACGTCAGTTTTATTTATTCTTTACTTGTGTTGTCCTCTACACCGTCCTCGAAAAAGTTTCCCAGTAAGTCATTTGTCGTTGTTAAAAATTCGAATATTTGTGACATCTCTACGAGTATAACATATTTATCGATCTATACCATTACACAATACCTATATCTCTCCTTTCACCTATCCGTCTGATATGTGAGCGAAAAATCGTTGCTAATAGTTCGGAAAACCAATCGGGATCTGTGCGTATTATATAACCAGTATAGAATAGCCAGATCGAGTTAGTCAAATAAAGATTCTCAACAAGATCATACCGTCTAGCGTAAAATTAATCGTATTCAGATACCGAGCCAATCTAGTTTTTATTTCGTACAGTCGTCTTTTGAAATTATCATATTAGTTCATGATCTTGCCGCAGAGATGGCGCTTCAGTTTATCATTGTCAAATGAAGCTCTAGAGAGTTGATGAAGTTTGTTAGAAGCAGATAATTCCTCATCTCCCTGCGAAGCGCTAGGAGTGGACCGCTAGGATTACCGTCTACTCCTAGCGCTTCGCAGAGAGATGAGGAATTATCTGCTTCTGACAAACTTCATCAAAGATCGTTACTTCCGCGCATGGGAGAATACAAAAACAACAATCAACGCGTCTAGAGAATTGCCATCTTCGGCAAAATGTCTCATTGTGATATTTGTCGTCTTTTGACGTAATCATATTAGTCCCAGATGTTGCCGTACGCATGGCGCTGCAGTCTATCTTTGCCAAATGAAACTCTAGAGAGTTGTCGTCTTCGGCAAAGTTTCTCAGTATGTCATTTGTCGTCTTGTTAGTTCCAGATCTTGTCCTAGAGATGGCGGATTGGCAAATATAGGCTGCAGCGCCATCTCAACGGTACGATCTGGAAATAATGTGATACTTCAAATGTCTTCATTTTACATTCTCAACAACTTTGCTGAAGACAAAAACTCTCTAGAGCCTTTGGCAAAGATAGACCGTAGCGCCATCTTTGCGGTGCAATTTGGAACTTATATGAAAATGTCTAGTGACTACATTTTACATTCTCATCAACTTTACCCAAAACGGCGTCATCAAAAGACGTTACGCATTGAGAGACTTTGTTGGAGACGCCAATTCTCTACAATGAGTCTGGAAATAAATGCATTTCTGTTAACACAGCCAAACTAAAATTTTCTTCCCTTTGTAGCATATTGCCGAGGAACAATGTTACTGCAACCAATTTTTTTCTTATTTCAATGCATTTTCGAAACCAGTACCTTTCAAATGATGTAGAAACCTTGACTCTTAGTTAAAAGTTCGAAAATCTACGAAGGGTTGAATGGGGAGTATTGACATAATGTTTTGTGTCATTTTTTTTTAAAGAGAAGAAGGGGAAAATAAAAAATAAAAAAAATAAAAAAAAAAAGGGATGGGGGTGGGAGGGGGGACGGAGGATGGGGGGGGGGGGGGGGGGGTGGGGTGGGGGGCTGGCTGTGCTTGTCTTTTGGCGGTTGGAACTTCAGTTTGGTGTGTTGTGTGCATGTGTGATGTTGGTATGGAAAGGTGTTGGAGGTGTGGGGTGTGGTGGCAAATAAATATAGGATGGTGTGTTCCTAGGGTAGGGAACGGCTTAATCAGGGATCACTATTTTAATCAGTTGTTAGGAAATAGGTCTATAACTCCTACATTTTCCAAATTATTTCATTTTTAATGATACGATCATAAGCTTTATCTATTGGGTCAATGATTCGATGTATGAATCATGATTGGTTACCAATTTATTACTGTCATTTTGAAGATTTAAAATACATCATCTAGAAACCATCAGTTTCTGACCTGCTGAAGAAGTTCGCTCAAATGTTGTTTTTGTGTATTTTGCATTTGCATCGCGTGTACTGGAGAGCATGTCTTCATCAGCTCTCTCCCACAACTAGGCTTGTTGCCAGAATGTGATGTTGAACATTGAGTTAAATTTATTACATATTTAGATAATCTGAAATCGCTATTTATTTCATGTTTCTTCCAGTCATTGGAGGTTGATCTATGCTTATGATTATATTGTCCATCATCTGGCACTATCATTTGCAATAAAAAAATATGTTTCGTGACTGTCCAATAGTACCCAACGATATATAATGCTTCGTTGTTGAGCTGCAGCTATGGCATCACTGTTGCATTTGAGAGAGCCCATGTTTCCTCTCTTCTTTGTTAACCATGGATATAGCGCAGAGGTAATGTAACGTGAAGCCTGCTGTCTCTTGCATTTGTTTGTTTATAAACGAAGCATCCCGTTTGTCGTCACAGTCGCTTTGGCTATTGCGTTTGCGTGAGAGTAAATGAAATAAGAAAAACACATTGCCAATCTAAAAATCAATGACAAACTAAAAGTTTGGTCGTGTACGTCTGTCTCATAACCTGCTAGGAGACGAGTTTGTGGTCGTAGCAATCGACATGTTTTGGTTGATTGTTTTCGAGAGCGGATGGGTAAATCGAAGGAGGGGGTGGAAATGGGGTGGGGAAGTGGAGGTATGTGTTGCCGGCAGCGCAGATACAATATGGGTAGGGGGAGGGGTGAGGGGGAGTATGGAACGGGCAGCGGTGGGGTGGAAGTGGGGCATGGGAGGTTGAGGTATGAGTTGGGGGGGGTGTGGGGGGGGGTAGCCGGGGGGGGGGAATGGCGTTGGGTTAATATAGAGTACAAGGCTGGGGGTGGGGGGCCGGCGTAATGTAGTTATTGTTAATTTTAGTTAAGTGGGATGTAGGGGGAGGGGCACGGGAAGGTGTGAGGGGGTTTGGGGGAGATTGGTGAGGGGGCTGGTGAGTGGGGGCGTGAAGTGCTGTGGTCGTGAGGGTGAGGATGGGGAAGAGAGGGATTAGTGTAGATGGTAATAAGTGTTATTTTTGTGGAAGATGTATACTACTGTGTTCAAAAAATAAGGTGACTTTTGTTATATTTCAAAAAATCTTTATTTAATCATCAAAATCTATTTCGTCCCCTTCAAAGTAGTCCCCCTCTGATGCAATGCACTTATGCCAGCGTTTTTTTTTTTTTTCCAATCCGCGAAGCAGGCCATATAGTCGGCTTCCGGGATGCCCCTCAATGCGCGCAGCGATTCTCGTTGAATCTCTTCAATCGATACAAAACGGTGTCCTCGAAGTGGTCTTTTGAGTTTTGGGAATAGCCAGAAGTCACACGGAGCCAAATCAGGTGAATACGGTGGTTGTGGAGCGATATGAGTCGAATTTTTGGCAAAAAACTCACGAAGAACGATTTGAGCGAGAATTGAGCGATTTCGGCACCAAACGCGATTTGACTCTTCTGAGGCCCAATTGATCCTTAAAAATCGATTGAATCGATCCAATTGAGATGCCAAGCATATCGGCCAGGTCTATAATTGTTAATCGACGATTTTCAAACACTAACTCTTTGATTTTCTTCACGTGTTGCTCATCAGTTGACGTCGATGGCCGTCTGGCCGTTGCAAGTCTTCAACGCGTTCTCGACCGTCTTTGAAGTCATTGTACCACTTATAAACATTTTTTTTTTCGACATGGCTGACTCACCGAAGGCTTTCTGCACCATCCTCAACGTTTCAGAAGCAGAAATATCGTTCCGCAAACAAAATTTAATGGCACTTCTTTGCTCAACAAATTCAGACATTGTAAAAATCGCCGAAAGCACTTTTGGTCGTTTAGAAAACACAAGCGTAAATAAACTAATTATGGAGGGAATGTCATGAAATGCCAAATATATGTCACTAACAAGCCTACCAACGTAAAAAAAAAAATTTTGGACAATATCTCAAACGCGCAATTTTTAAATTGAAAAGTCACCATATTTTTTGAACACAGTAGTGTGTCTTTACATCAAATGTGTCTTGGATTGGTTTGAGTTTTTTGGACTCATCAGTTAAATATTGAAACATTCGCAATTCAAATTGTTTTTTTAATTTCTCATTTTTCGGAAAAAATTGTTTTGCCGGGGAAAATATAAACCCCTTTAAAGCCGCGAAATTTTGCACCCCCCCGGCGGGTTCGAGGGGTGGCGGGGAGAAAAAATTTTTTTTTTTTTTCTCGGTGGATGTGTGAATTTTTTGAAAAAATTTTTTTTTTTTCTTCTAGGGGCCGAAACTGTTTGGGAGGTACAAAACCCACATCAAACGGTTCACTTTTTTTTTCTACTCGCTATCCCTAGGATCATTTTTCTTCATCTCATTCGTTTTACCACCCAACTCTCCTGCCAACCAACGATCCAACCTAGTCGACGAGGACGACGAAGGAGGCGGCGTTGGCGAGGGTGATCCTTAAACGTCAGAAAAAGAATAATCACATTTCTCCGTGATTCATGAACGGCTGCTGCCACTTCGATCGACCTCGTCAGCCAACTTGAACCGGTGGCGATGATTTGGGTGTGGTGGGTGAAAATCCCCTCTCTTACTGAAACGAGGCATAAACGTGGGAAAGAAGCACACACCAGGTATCGATAAATTGCAATAAAAATATAAGTAGACATGTTCGTTTCGCTTCGGAAGACACACTATTTTCGAAGTGTAGATACATACTGTGAAGTGATGGGAAAATGGACCAACGGAACAGGTTGGTGTGAGACGAATCACCTGAAACAGCATGGCGGATGGTTCTCCATCTGGAGCAGCAGTGGCATCGCCACACCGGAAAAGAATAATCATTCAGCAATCAGACCATTGACGTTGTGCTGCAGAAGGATGGATATGGCGGGAAGGGGAAATAGCGCCAGCTGGGAAGGACGAAAACTCATCTGAGAAGAGTACCTTCAGCATATCGAAATCTGAAGAAGAAAAAAATGCTTGCAGAGCACACGAGCTCCGCTGCGCGCACAGCGAGACGCAAATCGGAAGCAGTTTGATACGCATCGTTGGAGAACTCTTGACAGTAGGGAGGAACACGTCAACGTACAGACACGGGAGAAGATCGGAACCGACCGAAGGAGTACTGTGGCAGAAATCTACCGGCAATCGATCAATTTGACAGAGTGTTGATTATGTATTCATATGAATCTACACGACTGCTTGGCACTGACTGGCACGGTGTCGTGGTCCTCGGTGGCTGTTAGCAATGTTGGGTTTGGTTCAACATAGATTTTTCGGTGAGTAGAGATTAAAGTTTGTAGTGGGTGTCAAAGAAAATGTATAGATTCGTTGTTTGAACCGAATCCTAGACAAACATGATTGTATCCCAGGTAGAAAGCATTCCGAAAATTGATAGTTTGAAAACCAGAGAGATGAATTGGCTTGAAAGATAAAAGAAAATAGCTTGTTTCGCATCGAAAACTAAAATTAAACGAAAATGACTGAGCATTCTTTCATGTTGTCGAAACTAAACAAAATGCCACGCAATTTTGATTAAGCATTCAATAAACTCTTAGTTTCTCAGTGATTGCTAGCTTAATATTAATGGATACATTTTCCGAAGATAGTCATATGATTCTTGAATTCCATTGATCCGAAAGATCATAACCACAAAGGACAATTACTCCGAACGACCATTTCGGCAAATGAACATTAACTAGCCCGAATATCTCAGCAATCGATGAAATTTTTGATGATCAAACTTAATTAGGTGATAAGGATATGGAGTTGTAAAATCTGAGATGAAGAGAGTAACAAAAACACACTTTTCTTATTCGTGGTTTCACCCAGAGTTTGACCAGGCCAAACATTGTGATTAGGTTGGAAAAAGTTATCCAGTACCAACCAAGCCGTGTGACCATAGCAAGTATCAGTTTTCTTCACAAGTGGCACTTCAAGATAGGCACCATGGTTCTCGTCAAGGAGGATAATTTGCCACCTCAAAGATGGAAGTTGGGTCGAATAGTAAAGTTTTTCTTCGGATTGGAACTTTCGAGTAGTTAACGTTCCTACCCAGGACAGTTCGTTTAAATGGGATATTTCCAAAATATCCCACGCAACAATTTAAGTTTTATTCTATCCGTTTAGCACTCCCCCGGCTTTGTTGATAAAACTACATTCAAAACTGTTTTGTCTACCAATACCTCCTCTATGCTTATCTAAAGCCGAAATTTGTACAAGTTGGTTAGCGGCCAAAATGTCAGAAACTCGACCAAAAGATGTACTTTTATTCAAAGAATCGTTTAACCGAGTTGTAGACAATTTGGCCAACAAAATTTAAGTTATTTAGAAACGCCTACTTGAGTAGTTCTTTATGGTGACTTCCCTCAATGCCCATTTGCCGTTTAGTGCATTTTGATGCAATATGGTTCTAAAATCCTTTTAAACTAACTTTAATAAGAAAATATGAATGAGTTCATAAACGGCATTTCAAAACGGAATTTTATGAGTTATAGTCGAAATAAAACCTTTGATAGGAGTAAAAGGCATTTGAGAAAACAAAGTTTTAAGATCGTTGTAAACAAGCTGCGCAGGTTGTCATAAACCGGACTAAAATATGAACCCTATTGGCACCTCTTAGTGCCAGAATAAAACCAAATTTATTTCTTGTGGCTTTCATAAACCTTTAAGAAAACTTAATAAATTTTGCAATGTAACTTGGCACAAGTTACAAGCTTTCTTTCGATCAAAGTTAACGCACTATCTTTCGAAGAAGATAAGTTATTCCAGCGATGGTTCTTCGGCACTGCGGAGGTCTTCTCCTTGGGAATATCCGCTTTTCAGTTAGGTAGTTGTATAATATTTTATTGCAAAAAGCGAAATTTTAATATTCCATAGCCACTCCTTCCCAGTCCTTCCCAATCGTGCGACATATTACAGAAAATCGCAGAAAGTTTTGCACGCGGACAGCGGAAGTTTCTGTTTGTCGTAAGCTGTTTTTCGGCAATTGTAAATTTTGGATTCAAAGTTTAACGCGGCTGGGTAGCTCAGTGGTTACCCGTTCTGCTAACTGAGCACATTGTCGGGAGTTCAATCCCAGGCCCGTCCCCTTCCTTGCCATTTTGCACTTGCCTCTTTCTATCACCACTAGATTTAAAATAAAAAGCAGTCTGCTGCGCTTTCTTTCATTGATCGCATCACTTATGCACAGTACTGATCTATAAATAGAATGAAATAGTGAACTTGTACATTGAAGATGTAAAGCTACTCCCAAGCTAAATCTATGTGGTTCTCTGTGCAATTACACTAGTTCTGCCAGTAAGGGAGTAACAACGAAATTGCACGGACTTTAAAAAAAAATGTTTTGGATTCAAAGTTTAGTTTCTCTTTTGGCTTTAAATTATGTCCCAAAGAGTGTTGTGAAAAACAGGCAGAGGGTCGTATTCATGCTTTTGCTCCGCATGAATTTCTCATGCAGGATGATAGGGTATGTGTCCCTTGACTCAGCCTTATGTGCAATGATTGATTACATATTTGACTATAGTCAAGTATTCTAGCTGTAAGCGATTTTTAGCTAGTTATACACTTGCATAGAAACCGTTAATAAGACATTTAGTAGTATGTATCACGAATAGCAACTCAAGTCATTTAATAAAGTAGGAAACATTCGAGGGATGTGGATGTAATATCGGTCTATGAGCACCAAATTGGGTCTATTCATGGATGCAACTTCATCCCATTCGATCGATTTTTTTTATTAAATGCAATCTTCGTATGGTTTTATTTCCCGATTTTATGATTTAAAGCATTGTCAGCTGTATTTGCTTTACCCAACTTAAAATTTCACAAATAGAATTGTTACTATCATTTTATATTATAACATCCCTTCACAATATTTTTAAATCTATTTTCAGGTTCGCATCTATGCATCGTCGTAAGTTTTAGCCCACCTAACCCACGATATGTATATGAAAAGATAGGATGGTTTTTAATGTTTTTTTTAGAAATGATCATACGACAAATTCTACTAAATAAAATTTCCAAAAAAGTTTAATAATTCAAAAACTAAAATTGTTTATGATCTCTCATTTTCTATTGCACCGATATAAAGAATTATCTATGGGCCCAGTAGAAAGCAAAAGTTATCGGAGAATTCAAATTTCATTTTTCTTTTTCTCTCTCTGGTTTTTTTTTTTTTTCTTTTTTGCAGATTTATTTAGCTTCCGTTTGTGAGCAGTAATCATAATCAAATGAAATTTATTCCGGCTAATTGTTTGCTTAAATTTTCTTTGCTATTCTGTTTGGCTGCCCGGTGATCAACTTTCCTTCATTATAACACTTTGGAAATTTTTGCCATTTCAGAGTTTCAATCATCTAACATCCAGAAGAGACAAATAGTTGCATTTAATTTTTATGTGTCTACTATTACAACATCGTATTATTTTCATCATATCATCATTATATATAAGTATAATCATATTAAAAATATTTACTAAAAGATTAATAATAATAATTAAATTTCATTTGCTTCAAGGTTACAAGGAAATAGATTCCAGATAGTACAGATATTTTATTTCATACTATCTAAAGGTGTTTTTCTATGAATTAAAATTATTGAATTTTATTAAAATTAATAAATGCTCTTCAATTCTGCTGATTATGTATATCTATATGTCATGAATACATACATATTTTTTTGATTCATGTATAATTAAATGGTTTATGTTTTATTTAATTGCAATAAGACCTTCACATTCCAGAGTTATATTCATCTGCCACTGATTGAGCATTAAAGATGCACCAGGCTGCATATGATTATCATATGCCTATTATTTCTATTTTAACTATTTCATCATATTATTTTATTTATAACCATATTTAAATTACAGGATGACGAATTCCAACCATGGCTTATTTTAATTAAATATTATAGTATATTTCATTGCTCTATTACATACTGCATATATTGCATATTATGACATATTATGTACATTATATATAATAAATACTGGGTTGGGAGGGAGCATCAGGGTATCATTCAAGCTGAAATTGGACGATGGTTTGATTGACTGCCTGAATCTAGGAGGGAACGAGCATTATCATTTTCTTTATCCTACCGATTCTATTGTGATGCTGCGAATTCTACTCCAACAGTTTCAGTGAGAGTGACGCGCCCTTCTTAACAAGCCATCCTGTAGAAAGCTTAATAAGTATTGCGAATTGGGTTATTCGAATTGTTGGATCGTATCGTTGGAAGGAGATTCTTAATTTCCCGTGGATTTCGCGTGAGTGTCTCTGCTTACGGGTCCACCCCTCCGTTTTTGGCCCTTCATACAGCGATATTGTGAATTCAGATCGGTGGCTCAATTTGATCTTGCTATTAAGTGGAGCTGCATCCAAGCCAAGGGCATGAAGGGATGGTGGCTACCATACATACATACATACATACATTGCGGCTGCATTATTCGGTTTATCGGTTCAATTAAGCAAACTTTTGATCACTCGAAAATCATGAAGAAAATCTGTTCAGCTAAAACCAGTGAAATCTTGATGTCTAAAAAGTTAAGAAAATCTCAAATTACACGGAAGTGAACAACAGTAAATTGATCAATAATGTCTGAATTTCTTCGAATGAAATCGGTTATCTTGATAGCAATAACTTAACTTTCAACTATAACTATAACTTTTTTCATTATCGCTGAATTCATGACATATTTGGTACAAAGGCCGAATGAAGGAGCTAGGGTAACATTACATCCCATTACGCTAATATAATATAAAATAATTTTATTTAAATTCTTAACTAAAGGTTTTGTGCATCGCGTTACATAAATTAATACCAGATTAATAAAAGTAAGAATATGTGTTTAGAATGTACATCCGCTGATCCATTAGAGATGTTTAATGCTGCTAATATTAGAAAAAAAATAAGTGAAAAATCTGCCAGAAAAAAAAAGAAGTTTTTGGAGACTGGATGGTGGCTACCTTTTTGGGTCAGATAGTTTCACTTTTATAATCTGATTGTGTCATTGGCAAATATTAAAAAACAAATTATTCCTGCCCTGTAAATTCACAAATCTATTCATTTGAATCCAACTTACTTTACAGACTCATCTGTGTGGTTAATGCAGTAGGCCTGATCGCTTTAACAGGGCGATACAAGCCAGGAGCTTTCGCTTGCTTCCTTGCACCGCTAAGTTTTTCGACATCATGTGGAATAATGCCGATGTAGCAATGAAGGCCTTCTTGCTGGCCTAATCGTCGTGGCTGATAAATGGTAGCTTTTCGTCTCTCATAACACCCAAGTACCTCAAGGATTGTTTTGAAGTGATGGTGCAGCTACCTGTACTAATCGTCGCCCATTTGCTTCGATTTTCTGTTGTTGGCTACAGTAACATCCGTTATGTGATTGGCTAGCCCCAGTTTTCTGGAGCGCATCGATCCCTTTACTATAAAAATGGAGTGCGTGGCTGTTAACTCCACATCTTCTATAAATTCATCAGGGTGGGTCGTCCGCGAAACCGACAATATTTACCCCTTTAGCAGTTAGGGAACGTAAGTCGTAACATTTCGTCATACATCGTGTGCAACGGACCCAGTATCGAACCTTGTGGAACTCCTGCAGTGAGTTAGACATGTTCCTGACCCGCTTCTGTATTGTAAACCAGTATTTCTGGTTTCCTGAAGTAACATCCCAGAATCCTGTACAGGTACCCGGAGGCGTTGGAGCGAGTTGGCGATAGCTTCCCAACTGGCGCAAATGAAAGCGATTTCAGGTCACGGATGACCGCTAGCCTGAAACAAAATTTAAGTTCCTGCTCCCCTTTGGTTCATTAATAACTATGCACCTTTGGGTCCTTTAATAACTATGAAAAATTTCAGCTCGAATAACTGTATCATAGTGCGCGCAGGTTTTCCTAATCTAAGTGATTTAAATAAAACAAAGGCAGGTAGGAGGAGCAAGCGTTGGGGGAATAGGTGGGGTTGAGTCTTTTGTTTTTTTTGGTTAATGGTGATGGCGCAGTACAATAAAAGGATGAAGGGCGGGCCACGGGGTCGGGTTTACTGCGTTAGATGAATCGGAAAAGTTGGTTGGGTTAAATGTATTGGATTTAAAAGATTAGATTTGGCGCAATTTGAGGGGCGTAAGGTAGGGGTGGACACTAGCCTGGGACAAAATTTAAATTCCAGTTCCCTAGTGATTTTTGGAAGCCTTTTGGACCCTGTAATAACTGTGCAAAATTTCAGCTCGTTTGGTGAAACTATATTTTAGCGCTAGTGGTTTTAATTTTACATAGGATTTTTTCCTTGGGAAAACTTACTTTTACAGATAAAAATCTGATGAGGTGACCCGTTGTTCTCCAAAAATAATTCAATCAAACCAATCTCTGGGAAATCTTCCAAGGAAACTTTTTTTCAAAGACCGCAAAGCGATTCGACATTTGTGGAAAAAGTTATTAAGCTGAAACTGATTGCTATCCAATCAAACGGTTCATTGAACTGTTTTCTCTTGCAGCACTGCCACCTGCAACCTGCTGCTGGCTGCGCGAAGCAACCACTGTGTTTTGTTTATGTTCACTCAGCATGGAGGAACTGTGCTGCTAGAAAAAACAGTCCAATGAGCCGTTCGATTGGATAGCAATCAGTTTCAGCTTAATAACTTTTTCCACAAGCGTCGGATCGCTTTGCGGTCTTCTAAGAAAAGTTTTTTTTGAAAAATTTCCCAGCAAGTTAAGGGATTGATTTATTTTTAGAGGACAACGGGTCACCTCGCCAGATATTTCTTTGAAAAGGTAAGTTTTCCCATATAAAATACTATGGAAAATTAAAACTGCGAGCGCTAAAATATAGTTTCACCGATCGAGTTGAAATTTTGCACAGTTATTATAGGAACCAAAAGGCTCCCAAAAATCAATAGGGAACGAAAATAATTCTGTTTCATATATCCGTGTCCCAGGCTAGTGGACACCGTATCATACGCTCCGAGGTAAGAATAATAAAATAATATTTTAATAAATCATGAAAATCCGAGTAATGAAAATACGGTATGATTATAATAAAAGGTAAAAGGGGGGTGGGGTTGAGATAGTTTGTTTTGGTGTGGGTAGTTGCGTATTTATTTGAATAAAAGTTAAGGTCGGTGACGGGTTTTTGCCATTTTACTCATTTGTAGTGGATCTCATAGATTTAAATGATGACATCCACTGGTTTGTTACTGATCTAATCTAATCTAATCCAGTACAAACGTAGCAAAATTGAACAGCATTTATGAATATAAAAATTAAATAAAATAATATCGGCTGATCTAAATTAACTGAAAAATTCTTAATGATACGAGGCAATAAAATATCTATACAACCTGGAATCACCTTCTTTGAAACCTTGGCGCAGTTAAAATTTCATTATTATTGATATTATTATTTTCCAAATGAAAATAATAGTGATATGCGATTAGTTATAAGACGCAGCTGTATATTTCAACCAGTAGTTAATGAATGTATACTGGAAACGTTAAGGTCAAACTATGCAATGATATGAAGAAAAAAACCACCCGAGCACCCAACGATGACTTCAATTGATGCTGGAGCCAACCTTCAACCTAAACATGAATCCATGTATGTGAAAACTTGTATGTATCCTATTAATAATATCGATGAATAAATATAATATTCAGATATTTAAAACGCACATATATTAATATGTTTATAACAGTTGAAGTTTTACATCCTGAAAATTTAATATGATTTCAAATAATACACAATGATATGATGAAAATTATATAATGATATTATAAATAACATCCATTTTTTTTAAATAAAGATCATGTGTCTACAAAATACATCTGACATACACTAGTATGTGACTGAAAAAGATATGCTTTATATCCCGAAGGTCCTAGAAAAGCTGAAAAATATATCATTACAACTATCACAGATAAAACCTCAATCAAAAGATGCATTGATGCTTGCTTCTTCTGAAAAACAACAGACTACTCCAAAAGACATCCCTTAAAAAGCCTTACGTATACTCCTCCTGTTACATTCCAAGGACAGCAGTATAAGTTATCGAAGAGCCCGTTTTGACAACTTCTGAAACAAATGGCTTACCCAATCACAACACCATTAGCCAAATTTATTTAAATATAGTCTTCTACTGCTAACCGTCACATGCCAGTCCTTTATGAAAATAGCCGTTGAAATTCAGAAACGCTAAAATGCTCAAAAACAAATGGAGCCTTTAATTGATCCATTTGTTATCAAACCAAATGGTTTTGGAATGCAAAGATGATTCCAAAGCGTGCCGAAACCATCAATTAAGAAAAATATACAAAATGATTAAGAGGAAAACGATCCTTAGGCGGCTCCTCTCACCCTATACTGTCAAACTGGCAACCTTGTCCATCCAACACACAGCTCACAGAGGTGTGAGATAGGAACCTGTGAGGACCGGAAGTCCATATTATCAACTCACAATTTGAAGCACACCAAAAAATATAATTTTGATACCCAAAAACTATTCTCAAAAAAACAAAAAAAAAAAAAAAAAAAAAAAAAAAAAAAAAAAAACACAAATGGGCGTAGGACACAAAAGGATAAAATGGAAAGAGCTCACCCAGATTTTCAGAACATTCCGTTGCTGTGGACCATGAATCAAACATCTACCGCAAAAAGCTGTATTCTGGAATTCCGTCTCCAGCGGGGACAATTTGTTCTCACACCAGGCGAGAGCCTCGTGGTAGACCACTTTTAACGCTTTGGTGACCGAATCTTCATCAGAATAAAAAACGTTTGAAAAGCACTACTCATCAATTCCACTATCAAAAAAGTAACGAGCAGCAAAGCACACACATTAATGCCCGCAGATTTTCCATGGGAAAACATAGTTTTACAGAGCAAAAAATCTGGCGAGGTGATCTGTTGTCCTCTAAATATAAGTCAATCCAATCATTACCTGGTAAATTTTTTCAAGAAAACTTTTTTTTCCGACTACGCTATCTAACTTTTTTCCAACCAAGCTATCTGACGATTGTGGAAAAAGTTATTAAGCTAAAACTGATTGCAATCCAAACGAACGGCTCATTGGACTGTATTTTCTAACAACACTGCCACCTGCAGCATGATTCAGGAACTCAACCACTTTCACAAAATTGTCTAACATAAACGATGGACGTCATTCGTCTCCGAAAAAAAAAACGAATTTCCGGAACTATGTTCCGAAAATGGGATACTTATAAAAGATTCTAATAGAAAATCAGCAGTAA
>JAHHFK020003973.1:0-301264 GCA_024533555.2 Aedes koreicus
ATCTAATCTAATCTAATCTAATACAAACGTAGCCAGTACGAGAAAGCATCCTGGAAATAATTGGGTTAGATGATCTTCCAATTTTTTTTTTGTCAATATTGATGCTTGCAGCATAACAAAGACATGATAAGTACAAGCGTCAAAGTGGCCAGGCCTACTGCGTTGCATTAACTACAAAAGATGATTCTGTAAAATGAGTTGGATTTAACAATTAGAATTGAACCACAACGCATTTCGTGAATCTACAGGGGGGAAGGGGGTGGGGAGGATGCGCGGACATACTGTACCATACGCTCCGAGGCAAAAATAATAAAATAATGATGTAGAAGGGAACATGTCATCACCATGAGGCTTCAAGAGTGGACAGTAATGTTTTGCTAGAACTAGAAGATATGAAGGGAAAGTGTTGATAGTTCCGTCAGTGTACGGCAGGTTGTGAAAATTAAATACAAATATTGAAAATTGAGCGAAGGGCTTGGATATAGCAGTAGAAAAATTATATTAACATAAATCATGAAATTCCGAGTAATGATAAGAGTCTCAATGATAATAATAAAAATGTAAAATCAAGATGCAATGTCATATAGAATAGTATATGAAATATAGTGGAGGAATATTATAACGTATAATGACAATAACAAGTACACATATCTGTAGATTATTTCCCTGCTTCAATCCATTGCGTATCCATTATGAACCTAAAAGTTTAGACAATAACACCCATCGGCCGGCAATGGTATTATGGAAGAAATCTGTTTACAACAATCATTCAAGTGACCATTGGAAGCAGCTTTAATCCGGGAGCTAGAAAGTGATAGTTCTACTGTAGATCCAGCAACCCATTTCAGAATGTCTGGAGAGTCACGCCCATTCCGAGGTTACTTTCACATACAATAAGCCCCGCATGTAGGCATTACCAATATCATTTGGATAAGGGCACTGTAACACACTTCCAGATTTGGAAATTTTAAATTTCCAAACCAGGCACGTATTTAGTATTATTTGAAAATAAGATTATTGTTATATAGTTATAGTCAGATCCATCTCACCCATGTCCCGCCTCCTGAATCACACTATCTTGTTCATTCCAAAAATGTCGACGTTGATTCGTAATTAATTTTTTGCACTCGCGATTAAATATGCGCAAAAATTAACGTTGCGAAACCGCCCGCTAGATATGCGAACCTGCATAACAAAATTCTGTACACCCCGTGGTGAGTGCACCTAAAATTATGTGCAAGCTTTTCACCCGTCCATGTGCGTAGTTTTCGTTTGCTGTTTCTGACCAGCAAATGGCTATTCCCTACATTGCACTCGTCTTCTTTTTTTTCCCTCCACACACTGCCAATAATGCAAATCCCCGCAATGAGGCGACTCTATTTCGAGCTTCAAAACTGCTAATAATCATCGATTCACTCGCGACATAGCGGAAAAACACTCTAAACTAATAAATTATATCCGAGTGTCACAATATTACCACTAATAACCAAAACTAAGCTGATGTAACTCTTCTTCCGGGTGCGGGGGCAAAGCACAAAAACAAAAAAAAACCAGAAAAAAAAAAAGAAAAACAAAAAAAAAGAAAGATCTAAGTATGTTGTGAAAATTGTCAAGTTACTTCCGATGTAGGTCAACTATGATCTTTTTATTGCCGAATGGAACTTGTTTAAATGCTAGGTGCTGACCTTGAGTACAGAGTATAAAATTGAGGAGTATTGCGTTAAATTTCGGACACTTTTCTTTCAGTGTAGATTTTGAATTATTTCACGGATCACTGAAACGTTTCACTTATATGACAGCTGAAACTCTCCACTTTATTTCGTGGTACAACATGTTTACATTCTTGTTACATTCAGTAAAATGGCGTCGAATCAAGTGGAAGTGCGCAAACGCATTTTGTACGAACGGCAGCAAAATCCGAATTTATCGGTACGCGATCTTGCCAAGAAACTAAAACTACCGAAAAGTACCGTGTTTTGTGTTTGCAAATCATTTGACCAGCGCTTGACTGTGGATCGGAAGGTTGGAAGTGGAACAAATCGAAAAGTATGCTCCCGACAAATGGACAAGAAGGTGGTAGCCATTATTGAGAAAAATCCCAATCTTTCTGTGCGAAATGTGGCTCGCAAAGTTGGGAAGTCAAAATCATACGTACAAAAAGTGAAGCAGAGGCAAGGACTGAAGGCGTACAAAGTGAAAAAGGTGCCCAACCGTGATAACAAGCAAAATTTCACTGCAAAAAGTCGTGCTAAGGAGCTTTACACCAATTTTTTGCAAACATTTTCTTGTATCATAATGGACGACGAAACATACGTACTCGAAGACTTTAAACAGCTTCCGGGTCTGGCTTTTTATACCGCAATGCAAAGGAACGCCGTTGCCGAGCATTTCCGGACAAAGAAGGTGTCCAAATTCCGAAGAAGTATTTGATTTGGCAGGCCATATGTAGTTGTGGTCGAAAATCTAAAAGTTTCGTCTCTACCGGCACTATCAATAAGGATGTGTACGAGAAAGAATGTCTGCAAAAGCGGTTGCTACCGTTTATCAGAAGCCACGACTCTCCAGCTCTGTTTTGGCCTGATTTGGCCTCTTGTCACTATGCGAAATCCGTCCTGGAATGGTATAAGGTACAAGAGGTCAAATACGTGCCAAAAACAGCCAATCCACCAAACTGTCCAGAACTTCGCCCAATAGAGAAGTACTGGGCTCTAGTTAAGCGGAAACTCTTCGAAACTAAGAAGAAAGCAAATGGTACCGATGATTTCAAGAGAAGATGGAGAATCGTCACGGCGGGCGTATCTGAGGATACCGTACGGAACCTGATGGCGGGTGTACCACAGAAAGTTCGAGAATTTTACAGAAAGAAGGATTAACATCTTAATCAACTGTTTCTAATGTAGATATAACTCTATTATTGTGAAATAAACAATCGGTTTTGTTGAATTATGTCCTGGAGGATTTCAAGCAGCTTCCAGGGCTTTTTAGTCTGCTATGGCCAGAAATGCTACAGCTGAGCATTTCAAGACATTCCCAAAAAATACCTTGTGTGGCAAGCAATTTGCACGTGTGGCAAAAAGAGTAAATCTTTCTTCAATCAACAAGGAGATCTATCAGAAAGAGTGTCTGCAGAAGCGATTGCTACCCTTCATCAAAAGTCACAAAGAAAACCTTTGTTCTGGCCCGATTTGGCATCATGCCACTATGCTAAAACTGTGATGGAGTGGTACCAAGCAAATCAAGTGAACATTGTACCAAAAACCTCAAACCCGCCAAATTGCCCAGAGCTACGACCAATCGAGAGATATTGGGCTCTGATGAAGCGGAAGCTTTCTGGAAAGAAGCAACGAATCAAAGACATCAAACACTTCCAGCAAATTTGGACAAAGATGGCTTCTACGATTTCTGAAGAGTCTGTACAAACCCTAATGGACGGAGTTAACCGCAAAGTTCGAAAATTTTATGCAAATACCGAATAACTATGTTTTGTCTTCACGAATTGTTAAAACACATCCCATGAATCTGAAATAAACAACTACGGCGGAAATATAATGCGAAATTTATGTTTTATTCATGTTTTGAGGTGTCCGGATAATTGCGGATACAGACCTTACGTGTCAAAAACAGCCAATCCACAAAACTGTCCAGAACTCCGCCCGATAGAGAAGTACTGGGCTCTAGTTCAGCGGAAACTCTTCGAAACTAAGAAGAAAGCAAATGGTACCGATGCTTTCAAGAAAAGATGGAGAATCGTCACGGTGGACGGATCTGAGGATACCGTATGGAACCGGATGGTGGTTGTACCACAGAAAGTTCGAGAATTTTACAGAAAGAAGGATCAACTGTTTCCAAAGTAGATTTAACCTCTTTTGTTGTGAAATAAACAATCGGTTTTGTTGAATTCTGTGTAAATTTTGTTTTCTACTATTACTTCGTTGTCCGAAATTTAACGTGGCCAAGCTTTAATTCCAGTTCTTGCCGCAGATATGGCGCTGCAGTCTATCTTTGCTAAATGAAGCTATAGAGAGTGGCAGTTTTCGGCAAAAAAATTCAGTATGTCATTTCTCGACCAACAATAGAATCAACATTTGTAAACAAACGCTTCTGAGCCTTTTTCTCGAAACATCTCCTTCTACATCTTAACCGTTACTCCACGCACGGAGAATACAAAAATAACAATTAGAGTACATTTTTAATATTTTGAAAATGTGCTTTTTATTTCTGGAAAAAATTTTTGGATTATGGGGGCATTTTTTGCGCCAAATCGTATGGGATTTGGGAACCCCCCCCAGAATTAGTGGAAAGTTTTTGGGGGGGGGGTTTTTTTTTTTTTTTAAATATGTCGTTTTTTTTTAAAAAAAAAAAATTTTTTTTTTTTCTATTTTTTCTAAAAGATATAATCGAAAACTGGCGAATTCTACAGAAAAGTGTAGGATGGCTAACTATCATAGGATTAGTCAGATTTTGACAGATTTGTTGGAATTAGAGTCTCTAGAAATATTTCCTAGACTTCCAGTTAAGTCATAGCAAAATGCTCAAAAGTGGTCCGGAAGATTCGATGAGCTACCTTTCCCTATATTTCAATACAGAGTTATTTACTTGATCGATATGACCCAAAATACACATTTTTAATGTAAATTTTATGACAGCGAAGTAGTTTTGGTAGTTCAAGTTAGAACATCTTATTTCGGTACATTTTAAGATTTTTCAAGTGCAATCAAGATTTTTTCCCTTACACCATTTTGTCGAATATTTCCTAAGTTTGGGGAAACATGAATTTGACGTATGCCAAAAATGTGAATTTTAATTGTTCCTACAACTTTGTACAGGCATACCAAAAATTTTTAGTAGTGAATGTGAGATATACTTCCCATCGTTGCCCGTTAGAGAATTTGAGTGAAGAGTAAATTGATGGTTGAATAATTTGTTTTGTTTTGATTTTCAATATTTTTTTTAACCTTCTTTAGGTGTCGGGGTCAATATGACCCGGAATGGATATTAAAAATGCTATAACTTTCTTAAATAAGCATCTAGACGTTTGAATTTTCTTGACTTTTCCTAAATCATAGGAAGTTATGTTTCTGCATCAAACTCAAATTTTTTTTTGACATTTCTGAAGGGCTGTTAAAAAAAAGTTACGAATAAGGTGTTTCGGGTCATATTGACCCGGATTTCAAACTCACATTGTGGAAACTATATATGACCAAATATTAATGTCTTTGCAGTCAAAATGCTTATTAGAGTCCCAATTTTTAGTTTCTGGTAAATACTGACCTTTTTGACCCGATTGGCCTCAAGGAATCTGTGCCGGAAGAGGGTATGTTTTGCCACGATCCGTGAATCGGCGACAGATACATATTTTCATCGGAGCATGCTTTTCGGCGGCTCAAACTTCATGATTTTTCATGAAAAGTCTACTTCTAGCCTTGAAATGGACCAATGACCATATCGGGCATTCCGGGACTATCCGGATGCCCCGGGGGAATCGTTTAGGAGGAGACAAATACCGATTTTCGCAGAAACATGCCTTTCGACGGCTCAAACTTCATGATTTTCGTTGAGTAGCTTTGAAATAGATCATTGTCCATATTGCCCATTTTGAAACAACCCGGATGCCCCGGAAGAACCCTTTAGGCGGGGACAAAAACGGATTTTCACCGAAACATACCTTTCGACGGCTCAAACTTCATGATTTTTTATAAGTAGTCTACTCCTAGCCTAGAAATGGCCCAATTAATATATTGGCCATTCCGGAACCATACGGATGCACCAGGGGAATCGTTTAGAAGGGGACAAATACAGATTTTTGCAGAGACATGCCTTTCGACGGCTCAAACTTCATGATTTTTGTTGAGCAGTCCAATTTTAGCTTTGAAATAGAGTAATGACCATATAGGCCATTCTGAAACAACCCGGATGCCCCGGGAGAACCGCTTAGGAGGGGACAAATATAAATTTTCGCCGAAACATGCCTTCCGACGGCTCAAACTTCATGATTTTTGTTGAGTAGTCTACTTCTAGGAAATGAATTACTGATTGGCCATTCTGGGACAACCCGGATGCCCTGAAAAAACCATTGAGGTGAGACAAATACAGATTTTTGCCAAAACATGGCTTTCGACGGCTCAAACTTCATGATTTTTCATGAGTAGTATACGTTTAGCCTTAAAATGGGCCAATGACCATATTCGCCATTCTGGGACAATCCAGATAGCCCGGAAGAACCTTTTATGCCTTTCGACGGCTCAAAGTTCATGACTTTATGTAAACAATCTACTCCGAGTTATTAAATGGACGAATGAACATATTGACCATTCCGGGACAACCTGGGTACTGCGAAGGAACCCTTCAGGAGGAGACAAATACGGTTTTTCGCCAAAACATGCCAATGGTACTAAATTTCAACCATGCATGAAGATATTGACAAAGCAGCTATGGTCACTCCTTCAAGCTAAGAGTCATTGTCAAAGCAAACAATGTTAATTTCACATTTACTATCTTGTTAATGTCCAACATGTGCTGTTTTCATTATTGATTTTGAAAACTCACGAATTTTATGACCGAATTTGCCAGATTTCGGTAATTGCGGTAATACCGGTAATAACCAGGTCGGTAATCGAGTTCGTGAGCTTCCAGAATCAGCAAAACGGATCCAATTGACATAGCTTTTTTTGTTTACTATTTTTACGGACGTTGGGACGTTTTAGAATATTTCAATGTGATTTGAGAACAACAATAGAGAAGCAATCAAATTTACCAGTAATCAGCTTTAGGTGCCACAAGGTTCTCATTTTGGACCATTACTGTTTATTATACTGCTGATTTTCAATCATCTGATTGAACCCATATAGGGTGCGGGATCAATTCTCGTCACCAATCGCTATTACTCAGCCGTAAAAGAACCAAATGACTTCAAATTCTGTTCTTGAATAGTTTCATATAGACACTAGTCATGTAAAAAAATCACTCGGTTTCAATACGACAGAGCAATAACGATTGGCGACATGAGCTTCCTATGATGACAACATGAAACATGAAGTTGTAGCCAAGGCTTCAAATTTTCACAGCATATTTACATTTTTGCTTTCACTCTACAAAAATTTCCACTATAACGATTCAAAAAAAAGTTAGCAACTTTAGCCTTCCATTTATATTACTACGATATTTTTGCCAAATTTACCATTCTTCTTCCCGTTAACGTTTTAATTATGGTTCATTTTCCGAAGATCGAAATGGTCAACAAAAGATGAGATTTTTCTCAGGGATCAATTTAAAAAATCGAAAATCGATATCAAAAGGATTGATTTCGTAAAGATCAATCCAAGGTTACCCAATCCTAGCTCGTATGTAAATAAAGGCAAATGTCATTGGTCCATTTCAAAGCTAGAAGTAGATTACATAACAAAAATCATGAAGTTTGAGCCGTCGAAAGGCATGTTTCCTTGAAAATTTGTTTTTGCCCCCTCCTAAAGGGTTCTTCCGGGGTATCCGGGTTGTCTCAGAATTTTCAATATGGTCATTGATCCATTTCAAGGCTAGAAGTAGACTACTTAACCAAAATCATGAAGTTTGAGCCGTCGAAAGGCATGTTTCAGTAAAATATGTTTGTACCCTCCGAACGTCGGGAAGGCAAGTTTCGGTCGAAAATCCGCATTTGTCTCCTCCAGAAGGGTTCCCCCGGGGCATCCGGATTGTCCTGGAATGGCCAATAAGCTCATTTGTCCATTCCTAGGCTGGAAGTAGACTTTTCATGAAAAATCATGAAGATTGAGCTGTCGAAAAGCATGTTCCGATGAAAATTTGTATCTGTCGCCACCTCATGGATCGTGGCAAAACATACCCTCTTCCGGCACAGATTCCTTGTGGCCAATCGGGTACAAAAGGGCGGTTGGCACCAGAAACTGAAAATTGGGACTCTAATAAGCATTTTGACTGCAAAGACTTTAAATTTGGCTATAAAAATTTTCCATAATGTGAGTTTTAAATCCGGGTCAATATGACCCGAAACACCTTATTCGTTACAAAATGTTAACACCCAAGGAAGGTTAGAGCATGATACGCTGTAAGAAAAAAACCAAATTTGTTTTGGATGTTTTGCTATCAAACAAAATTTCTTGCAACACGAACTTTTTTCTTACATATTATTTACTGCTAAATTAGTTTTTTAGTTTTTAGTTCCTTGATTATCGAGATTTTCAGCCCTGGGCTGGTTCATCTCCCGTGGTAGTCACTCAAATACCTTTTTTGGGTATTATCGTAACTTGTACGGGGGTGAGATTCGAACTCGTGACTTTGGCGTGCGAGGTATGGATGTTAACCACTACGCCGGGGTCGCCCCCCGTTTACTGCTAAATGAATCAGAAGAGCAGAGAATCAAATAAAGCGGAACAACAAAAACCAACCACAATATCACTGTGAAGTTTGACAGCTGTGGCCATTTAGCCGTATACACGTTTTCATGGCAGCCAATAGGTTTTATGAAGGTTCTCAAGTAACATTTTCAAAATCTGTATGGTCTTATAAAGGTTTTATCAACTCGTTTTCACAACCGTCTATAGAGTGGGCCACTTAGTACAAATTGTCGAAGAAGCACAGAGGAGACAAAAACAGTTTTGATTGTAGTTTTATCAACAAAGCCGGGAGGAGTGCTATACGGCTGGAATAAAACTAAAATGGTTACTTCGATTGTCTTCTTTCCTTTCCTGTACAGGCATGCCTTTTATTTCATACATAGCATGTGACTTGGATTTGGTCGAACAGTAAACGCTTTATCGCACAATTAGCGATCCTTGAGCTGAATATTTTATGCGATAAATCAATTATATTAACAACGCAGGTTTTGGTTTCTGAACCACTGGGTCCGGAGAGGATTTTAAAGGAACGCTCAATATTCCTCGAATACCTTCCCCAGCTTCAACCCTGCCTAATCGAAGCTCAATTTCAATTTCCACCTGTCTTTGTTTTCCGTACCTCTGCGTTGTTTACCTTTTTCGTTCGACTCGGCCATATACATGCTATTGACGACGAGAGAGTGAAGCCTTTCCGTCCAGTGTGTCCACCATGCGATTCTCACATGCACACACTTAGTCCAACGGAAATTTGCGCATATTTTGGACCTTCAGCCATGCGTTCGTTCAGCGCGCCGCGGTTGTTTTTCCTTTCGACGTCGTTCGTTATGCTTCGGCCCATGCACGCCGCCACCGCCGCCTATGATGGATGTTTGCAGCTGCTATATGTGGATGATGATACCTTACAATTAATAACGACAACCAATACCTAACCCTCTAAAACGTGGACCCATTTGAGCGAGGAGAGCTCACCTGTTCGAAAGAAAAAAAAATACAATGGCCCAACAGCCGATTCTACAGGCGCTGGTTCAGTCGATTATTGGCACTGCTAGTGGCAGTTGTGACGGCGACGATCGGATCGGTATAGCGTGTGTGGCGTGACTTGAAACCGAGAAGGAGAATCCTTGCGTGAACACGTGAGTGCGATCGAATTTCGCGTGTGTCGGAAGTATCGGAAACGAGGATTTTGGAGCGCGCTTTTCCGTGAACACCCAATTTACCCAAAGTGGGAGTGAGTGAGTGAGTGAAGAAAGTGGATGTGTGGCGCATTCGAAGTGGTGGAATGTGACAAATCAGAGTCCTGCGGAGATTCAGCGTCGTTTTCGTCTTCAGCAGCAGGTCGCCAGAACCGAGCTCTCCTAACCAACCGTCGAGAAAGTCAAATTTAGTGTCTTTCGCTGTCTTGGGTTGAGGGTGGGTGGAAGGCAGGAGTTGTCTTAAGAGGGTTTTTATTTTCCCAGACCGGCATCAGTGGAAATGGAACGTGTTGGGGTTCTTGGGGTTTTGCAGTGGCAGCAAGGTCACAGCAGCCAGCGAGTGGGCGCCGGGAGTACTGGAACGTTTAAACCAATTGCACGCGGGAGGAGTTGGGGGGGGGGGGGGGGGTGCTCAGTTAAGTTATGGCTCGGTCGTAACTCAACATGGCGGCATGGTTCATTTATTTCAGGGTGGAAAGTTACAGTCTGATTTAAGTGGTTGGAATTTTATTTTGCATCTTTTATATGAAGCGCGCTTTGCGACAATGGTGACTCGGGATGGGTGGTAAATTGATTAAATTGTAAATTATTCAAACGGGAAATGTGATTATAATGTACAGCTCAGGCGGCGTCGGATGGTGATCAAAGTGTGAAATGTGACGCATTTAATATGACTCTGTTTACCACGCTGGCGATAAGAGCGAAAATTTGTCAAACTTTTTGCTAAACCAATTCCGTAGTAGTTGAAAGGTTGATTATTTTTACAACTTTGTGGCTACAAGCAAAGCAAATATTGCGCATTTGTAAATTTATCTGGATGACTGTTTGGCTATTTCCAAACAAAAAAAATGGAACGAACATATCTATATTACACACTACTTACATGAACGGTGATGTTTAGAGATATTTGACTTGATTTGACCGTTAATTTCAATACATCATGAGCAGTTTTGCATTAGCGACTATTTCGGGAGAATTTTCCAGAATGGTTGCAAGCCTGTTCCAAAGCCTCCCGCAGTAAAAGAAATGCTTAAAAAATTAAAAACTCGTTGAAGATTGTGAGAGGTTTTTTTCTCATAAATAATAGGAGAGCTTCCGCATAGTCTGTACATCCTCAAGACTCATAGAAGAAATCCTGAGATTTGTCGAATAAAATTTTGAATTCCAAATTTCCTAAAAATTGTTTGATTGCAATTTCCCCGCAGTACAAAAGTTAAAAAAATAAGTTTTATTTTAGATTTGTTGGAAAATTGATATGATTTTTTTCCGCAGTGTTATTTTGTCCTAACGTGTAGTTTAGCCTATCATTGAAATGCCAAAGAAAAAGTTGTTTGAAATCTTATGTTTATTTTGAAAAATATATTGTAACAGATGCACAGTGGTCCAGTAAGCTACTTTAGGCAGACATGAGGATTTCAATGAAATTTTCTGGTTTGAGAGCTTTGGTTACTTCTGAGAACTTGTTGCAAACTTGTTGTACTACAATTTGTATGAAAGTTATTTTTTCTTGCATTAAACCAAGAGTGACGTATTCGCTAACTTTGTTATGGGCAAATATTGTGAGATGGTATGTTCAGCAAAGTTGTAGAAATTGTGATTATAAAAAAACACGAAAGGGTGATTTATGTCAGTGACATATCTGCAAAGTTGACGTAGGACTCCTCGGAGGTTAAATTTGCATCTTCTCAACTCAGGCAACAGAAAAACGGTCCTTTTCGGGGCTCCAAACCCCCTCCACAAAAGGGGTGGGGTGGGCACCCTTTCTTCGGAAGGTGTTTTCTGAAAACTTCAAAACAATTTGGCAACCCGGAGGGGGGCTGGCCGGGGCGGCACCAGGGTATAGGGATGGGGAATGGGTTGGTGGGGGGGTGATGGATGTGAGGATAGTAGGGTTTAGAGGAGGAAATATGGTGTAATAAATGGGAGACCTACTATGTACAACTAATAAACTATGTACAACTAGGAACTACAACGAACCTAACCTACTCCCTACACTAGATATGTGTACACCTGGTCGGTCAGCCGTGTTGCAGTTCGGCTAAATTAACTGTTAATAATATTTCGTTAGTTCGTTGTCCATTGCATTGCATTCGAGGGTGTGATTCGAAGAGCTGGAATAGACAAGAGTGTCACGATCTTCAGTAAGTCTGTCCAACTATTTGGCCTCGCCGACGACGTTGATGTCGTAGCACGCAACTTTGAGACGATGGCGGAAACGTACATCAGACTTAAGGCTGAAGCTGGTGGGATTGGGCTTGTGATTAATGCGTTAAAAACAAAATACACAATTGGAAGAGGCTAACAAGAAGACAATGTTAGCCTCCTACCACGAGTTCAGGGCTCATTGGTGACCGGCGATAACGACACCAGCAGAGAGATACAAAGGCGCATTATGGTTGGCAATAGTGCCTATTAGATAAAGGAAAATTAAAAAGTGAATAAAAGTTGAATTAAAGAAATAATTAGAGGTACTAGAGAAAATGGAATTGTTATGAGGGTGGGGGAACATAAAATGGAGAGGTTGCAAAAATGGATTAATAATTACAAAACTAGAAATATGAATGTCAAATTTGAAAAATAATATAGGGGAAAAAAATTAGTCTTTTATAGAAGGAAAATTAAGAAGGTAGGAGAGGGGTTAAGTTGAAAGATGATGTTTTGGGGGGAGGGAGGATAAAGCCTACTGTAGATTCCATAGGACGCTAAGATCTAACAAAGTTCGCCCGAACTACGAAATTGACCATCTACAAGACAATAATCAGACCGGTAGTTCTCTATCATCTTTTCTGCGCGTTATTTTCAATAGTGTACAATTGTTGAAGTATAATTTTTGATAATTGAATTGATACGCGAGAAAATTTTCAACCTATTGATTTTAACATCTTGAAAATCTATAGAGCGTTAATTAAGTTATAAGCGTTTAATTTGTAACAAAATTTCGTGACAATCGCTATTTTCAGATTTTCATTTCACACCCTACCTTGGCAGTATGAACCAATCAGTGTGTGGCGCAAATAGGATGTCATTTTCGACCAATAGCTTTGTGCGTTTAGCTGTTTTTCTTTTGAGTACCTTTTAATTAGTTTAAATAAATGTAATGAATTAAGGTAGCGAGAGGGATTCAGCGTAAATGCTCTACCATTTGAATGAAATACTTATCGTAAAATTTCTATTGGCCAGAAAGGAGATATTATCGTTCAAAATCCCCAATCCTGCGTAACGCGGTCTATTTTAGAAATTTTAGAACGGCGCCCCTATGCAAGAATAGAAAAGAGAGACGTAAGTCCTACGTCAAACACTTTGTAGAACATATTTTTCTTCTAGCGTAACGTACTCTAAGGTGTGTTGAAGTAAGGGGTTGTGTTTTTTTTTTTTTGTGGCCGGTTCTGTTGTGGGGGGGCGGAAAATGGGGTGAATTAAATTAAAAAATTAAAAATAATAAAGGAAAAAGAAGAAATACTACTGTGGTGTGGTGGTGATGATGATGATGGTGAGGTGACTATCTATGGTGGAGCAAGGCGCTGGGTAGATTGGATTGTTTTAATATGGTTGGTTGGGTTGTGTTGTGTTTGTTGTCTGTTGGGGGGGAGGGAAAAACCCCCCCCTGTAATACTACGGGGGGGGGGGGGGCCCGCCCTTTTCTGAAAATTAAAGAAAGGGGGGTGGCCTCTTTTTTCCTTTTTTTTGGTGGGTGTTGGTGGTCCCTTCCTTTTCCAATTGTGGTGTAAATATATACAAAATTTAGAGAAATAATATGATTTTCTTACCTTGATTTTTAAATCATCTTACCTTGAAGCTTGTGTTAGAAAATTTGGCTGGTAAAATTGGTTAGGGTTACATACCGTTCCCCACTTACTGCTTCAATCTCCCTTTGCGGTTTCTGCTTTTGAAGAGCTGACTTCAGTAGCGCATATCGAGACTCACAATGTGTCATATGGCACCGCTCGCGGCCATGGGATAGGGAAGAGAATTGAAGAAAGGAGAGAAGCAGTAATAATGACATGACATGCGCATGTGAGCTTTTCATGGTGATTTTTTTCACAACGGCCGTTCAGAATGGTTCGACGGATGCATATGAGAGATCATTCCCGATGAGTTTCCACTAGCTTACTCCATTCTGTAACGTTTAGTCATAGAAGACAAGAAATGTTTTACTACGTGCTACATTTGAGAATACCAGGGCAATGATCCCCGATCGCATTTTCAAGTGATCGTTACAAGCTGTCCATTTGGTTTTCTAATGGAAATGAAACACGTCTGGTGCGTAGCGAATGATAGATAGAACTGAGGGTTTATTAAAGACTAATGATTAACATAGAGTTCATGGCTTACTATGCCAACATCCCCCTTAAACATGAATTCGAGCAACTCCCAAGGCTTCAATGGCTTCCTGAAACTTTCGTCCGGTAATTGGCTTTGTCAGAACATCCGCCTTCTGTTGCTTTGATTCCACGTATTGCAGCACAATAGTTTTCAGCTCGACCTGTTCCCTCACGAAATGGTGTCGCAAGTCGATGTGCTTGCTGCGGGGTGAATATCCTATTTCTTTCTCTGCCAAGCAAATTGCACTTCGATTGTCGCAGCTTATTTGAACTGGCAGTTGTACTCCAAACAGTTCGTTTTGGAATCCTCGCCACCACAACGCTTCTTGTGTTGCGGCAGACATTGCCATATATTCCGCTTCGGTCGTAGAGAGCGCAACTGTTGGTTGCTTCCGACAGCTCCATGACACCAATCCACCAGCGAACTGGAATACATAACCGGTGATTGAGCGTCTTGATTCGGGGTCATTACCCCAATCCGCATCGCTGAACCCTTTGAATGATCCGTCTTCTTGCTTCATGTAAACGAGTTTCATCAGCTTTGTCCCTTTCAGGTAACGCAAGATTCTCTTGGCCGCCGTCCAGTGTGCTTCTCCTGGATTACTGCTGAAGCTGCTCACGGAATTAACAGCGTATGCGATATCAGGCCGGGTGCACTGTGCCAAGAACTGTAGACCACCTATTAACTCACGAAACGGCACCGATGTCATCCGCTGCTTCTCGCATTCATCCTTCGGGCTCATTTCCTTCGACAAACGTTGATTTCCATCGACGGGCGTCGCAACCGGATTGCATTCGATCATGTTGAAACGCCGAAGTAGCTCATCGATATATCGCTGTTGGTCCAACATAACTGCATCTTCAGCACGGGTGATCCGCATGCCCAGAACTTGTTCCGCTTTTCCAAGATCTTTCATGTGGAACTTCGACATTAACTGCTCTTTTACGTATTCCACCCATCTCGGCTGATTGGAGAACACCAGGAAATCATCGACGTAAACAGCAATAATGATGACTCTGTCACCGTTGACTTTATAGTACACGCATGGATCAAAGCTAGAACGCTTCAGGCCGATCTGCTTCAATTCCGCATCAAGCTTCCCGTTCCACACCCGACTGGCTTGCTTCAGGCCGTACAGCGCCTTTCGCAAACGGCACACCTTTTTTGGATCCTTCTTGTCCACAAATCCTTCGGGCTGTTCCATGAAGATTTCCTCTTCCGTCAAATCGCCCTGGAGGAACGCTGTCACTGCATCCATCTGGTAAATACGGAGGTCCATTTGTGCAGCTAAGCCCAGCAGATAGCGAATGCTGGCGTACCTGACTACCGGAGAGTACGTCTCGTTGTAGTCGACACCTTTCACCTGGGAGAAGCCTTTGATTACGAGTCGAGCTTTATAGCGCTGTACCGATCCGTCGGCATTGGTCTTCAGCTTGTAGACCCACTTGCATTTCAGCGCCTTTCGTCCTTGTGGAAGCTTGGTTAGCTCCCAGGTATCGTTGCTCTTCAGCGACTCGAACTCTTCTACCATCGCTTTCTGCCACAACTGCTGGTCGCCACAGCCCATTGCCTCTGCAAATGACTGGGGCTCGTCGATTTCCTGTGGACACGCAACACTTTGAGGAAGAATACTGCACGTCATATCATAATCGGTATACTTGCCTGGAGGTATGCGCTCTCTCGCGCTGCGCCTGACCACATTTTGTGGGTCCTCTTGTTGCGGAGAGAGCGCTGGAGAAGACACCGTAACAACAGTGTCGTTTGCGCTGCCATAATCCGTTTCACCAATGCTACTGTCGAGGTCCGATTCATTGTCGGTTTCGTCATCATTGCCGGACGGCGTAGCGGACGGATTGTCCACCACGACTGGATCACTGCACTCCAACTGCATCCATTTGTTGTCGACCATCTCGATTGGTTCGCCCCGAACCGTTGTATCTGCTATTTCGCTTAGAAAGACGACATCTCGACTGACGACGACCTTCTTTGTCCGCGGAACGTAGACACGGAAACCCTTCGATTGAACTGCATACCCGACGAAGATTCCTGGCTCGGATTTCGCATCCCACTTTTGTCTTTTGACTTTCGGGATATGGCCATCACCTTGGTGCCAAACACTCGCAATTCAGAAAGGTCTGGTTTCTTGCCACTGAATGCTTCTTCTGGAGTCACATCTAACCTCTTCGTCGGTGATTGGTTGACCAAGAAAACCGCAGTCGCAACAGCTTCCGCCCAAAATCGTTTCTCCAACTCAGCATCGAACAGCACGCACCGTGCCTTTTCAACCACTGTCCGATTCATCCGCTCAGCGAGGCCGTTCTGCTCCGGGTTGTAAGGAACCGTCGTTTCGTGATGAATTCCCGAACTGCGCAAGAATCGTTCCATTTCTTGGTTCATGTACTCAGAACCATTGTCCGTTCGAAGTCGCTTGATACGCTTACCGGTTTGATTCTCAGCATAAGCCTTGAAATTCTTGAAACAATCCAAGACCTGCTTCTTTGACTTGAGGAAGTAGACAAACACCTTCCTACTAGCATCATCGATGAATGTCAAAAAATATCTGCTCTCGCCTATCGAGACGTTCTCCATCGGCCCGCATAAATCCGAATGCACCAGTTCTAGTACCTCGCCAACTCTAGTGCCTTTCTTCTTGAACGATTGACGATGTTGCTTCCCTTGTAGGCATACAGTACACGTGGGAATAGTCGCATCCCGGAATCGGATACCAGTAGCCATATCACGTAGCTGCTTCAGGCTCTGATGATGCAAATGGCCCATCCGCCGGTGCCACAGAACCATATCGTCCGCTTCCTTTGCCGCACACGAAACTTCCTTGTTGACCAAGCACAACTTGTAGAGGAGCTCCTGCCTCTCTGCCAGCAACGACTAGTTCGTTGGATTACGATCGCACTTCACAAGCGTCCTTCATGAAAACTACACGATATCCGTTGTTGTATATTTTGTTCACGGACAGCAAATTGAGCGCTAGGTCTGGAATGCACAGGACATTAGCCATCGTCAAATCGCACGAATTACCTTCCACATCAGCTGTGAGCTTCACTGTTCCGGTTGCGATCACTGGAGATTCTGCATTGTTGGCCACGTTGATATGCTGTGCCACTTCCTTGGCACCTTTCAAAATCGTCTTACTGTGGCACATATGGGACGTCGCCCCCGAATCAAAAATCCATTCCTCTCTCACGTTTGTTGGTACATCACGGACACTGAATGCAGCTTGCTTGCCCGATTTCTTCTCCTTTTTGTTGTCATTGGCCTCTCGCTTCTGACACTCTGACGCAAAATGCCCCAAACGCTTGCATTTAAAGCACTTCACTGAAGCTTTCTCCTTCTGCTTCGACTTGTTCGGGTGACTGTAGAAAGCTCCGTCACTGGAACTGGACTTTGCTACACTGCTCATCTTCACATCTTGAAGGATTTTGGCTTTGACTGCATCCGCCGTAATCCGGGTCCCGGACGCCTCGAGGCCCATAATCATTGGCTCGTACATCTCCGGTAGACCCATCAGAAGAAGACTCGCCAACCACGTGTCGTCAACCTTGAAGCCAACTTCAGACAGTTTGTGACTGGTCGACATCATTTGACTGACATATTCCTCGACGGAGTTACACTCGGATAGCCGTATGCTGGTTAGCTTCCGTAGTAAGCCTATCCGCCGGGTCATTCCATCGTCCTGGAAAGCGTTTTTCAAATTGGTCCATGCCGCTTTTGCCGTTTCTGCACTCTGAACCAGACTATAGTTCACCGGCTCAATGCTGAGGCAGATGGTGGCAAGTGCTCGAAGGGAAATTGCGTCTACCGGATCCTCTTCTCCCCGTGCTACAGCGTCCCAAGTTCCTTCACGGATCAGGAGCATCTTGGTTGCAAACGCCCACGAGGTGTAATTCTCTCTTCCACGCAATCGTTCCGTCGCTGGCAACGAAATTCCGCTCACCGCAGGCAACTTTGAAATGGTTCCGTTTCCATTCCGTCCTTGATTGGAATTTTCATCGTTGTTCTGGTTCGTCGGCATCTTCAAAGGAGCGCTTGAAAAAAAATTTCGCTCGTGTTTTTCCGTTGCTACGCGTTGCTATGAAGCCAACGTGTCTGGGCCCAAAACCTAATGGAAATGAAACACGTCTGGTGCGTAGCGAATGATAGATAGAACTGAGAGTTTATTAAAGACTAATGATTAACATAGAGTTCATGGCTTACTATGCCAACACCTTCAAGTTTACATTCGAGCCCTCCTTCGCAAATAGGCAAAACGCTCGCATCGTCAGTCATCCATGTGCCTCGCGGTACGCCGCCGTTCGAATGGAATGGAATGGAAACCCTACCGGGTGCTCGGCCAAGTGCAATTTTCAATCAACCTTACTATTAATTAATCTAAATTTTCGATTACATAAACCCATGCGTTACCGTGCCCGTAACGTTTACCACCGCATGTTTTCGAACCTCGGGTTTTGCGCCGTTCCTTACTCTTCCGACCGCCGGCAATAATGGCGATTTTCGTGTGCAATGCGTGCCCTGCACTGCTCGCATACTCATGAAACTTCCGTTCCCATTTCAAAGGACACGTGACGTGACGTTCTGGACAGGATGTTCTCCGATTGTATCTAGAGCTTAGACCAAAACCGCAGTCGTAATTCTAGTACCACTCGCCTGACCCTGTCGGGGCAAATTTAATGGCTTTTAAGCGATCATCATCACCATCGTTATAACCGCAAAGGAAACAAACGAAAACAAAAAAACAACAACAGCAGGGCGGTGGTGGATGGATTGTGCATCGAGCTGTGACCGATGATGAACAAGGAAGACACGCGCGCGGTCACCGTCACACACGGTAATGAAGTTCACACATGCGATCCGTTCTGTTGTTCAAGTTCCATTCTCGGGGAAGGAGCTTTCAGTGGTTCTTCTTCGGTGGTGACCTGCTGGTGAAGGAGGATTTATCGGTTTGTGATTCGCCGCACAGTCCTAATATCCCAATCCGAGGCGCTGTTTCCCATTGGATCCGTTCCGTTCCGTGAACTATCATGGGGAGGCTAATGTGATGAATTCAGGCAAATTGGTGCAAAACAGTGGCGTTATCGCGTTGGCAGACGATAAGTAGGCGTAGGAGTGCGGTCGTCAGTGACAGTGACATATCGTGAGTGAATTTTTGTGAGTGTTGCAACCCGGACCCGGCCCGAAAATTCAGCCGAAAAAAATGAAGCGAGTGTTCTACCTGGAAAAGGTGCGGGACAAGAAGTGGGACAAGCTGGACAAGGACACCATCGTTGGATTGCGCTATCGGGTGGGTGTACTGGAGGGGTTGGAGGTCGGAATCGTAAATGAGGGTATTTTCAAGGGGGGTTTGCTGTTTGTGACGGGGAGCTTTTCCTTTCTCGTCGTATTTTGGAATGTTTTGCTGTCTTTGGTAGGAATTCTGTCCATTAGATTTAGTGACTCAATTTCGTCTGACGTGAAAATTGTTGGTATTGACAAGTCGACAATTCAACCAAATTCATCTGATCTGATTCAAGTCGACGTTGTTCGATTGTGGACTTGTCAATAGCAACAAAATTTACCCAAATATGACTCCACTTTCGATTTGTTATTTGGAAAAGTTAGCATAACATATTTTCATTTGAGTGGCTATGGCGAAGATCCGTCTTGGCAAGTAACGGGTGGCAACTAAAATTTTGGAATTGCTTTCTCAATCAGTTTAACCTTCCTCAGGTATTAAAATAAACTGACACATAAGACATTAGGGTCAATATTGACCCGTATTTCAACCCTTTCAAGAATTATGAAATTTCAACTTAGACACAATGTTTGTTCCCCATTTGAAAGTTTATGGTCTCAAAAATGCATTGGTGGTAGAAAAACCTGGTTCCAGTAACATTGGCCACCGGGAATCTGCTACAAAGGGAAAGAGGTTTTGATTTCGATGTGTGAACAGAATTGCTCACAAAACATTCCAGAGTAGTCGTAAAGCTTGCTTCAGATAGAATTGGAACAAAAACAATTGCCTGTATTTCAGTTATTTATTATTGAATTCAAGATCTTTTTTTATACAAATGTAGCGTTTTCTTCATACTTTTAAGAAAAAATACGGATAAAATTATTCGTCACGGTTTCGAAGGAATTCTCGAATTTTTCCACCAGGTCTTCATCTGATTGATGTCTTTGACAACCTTTCCCTTTGCCTTGAGTCTACTCTTCATGATTGCCCAGTATTTCTCAATAGGACGGAACAGGGGGCAGTTGGGTGGGTTAAGGTTTTTCGGAACAACCTGGACCCCTTTCTCTGCATACCAGTCTTGAACGACTTTGCTGTAATGACAGCTTGCCAAATCTAGCCAAAACATTACGGGATGGTCGTGGGATCGAATGAACGGCAAAATTCGTTTTTGGAGACACTCTTTTTGGTATAGTTCCGACGCCATTGTCTTATTTGTAACGAAAACTTTCGTTTTTTTGCCACAGATGCAAATGCCCTGCCAAATCATGAATTTTCGTGCAAATTTGTCGGCAAAAACAAATTTAAATTTGGCTGGAACATCCCCCCGAGCCGTTGCCAAGTAAAATTTTTGACCTGGGATTTGCCCGAAGTCAGCCTTGACATAGGTTTCATCGTCCATCAGAAGACACCCGTCGAACTTGGTCAGCACCTGGTCGTATAGCTTCCGAGCACGGATTTTGGCCACACTATTCTGTTTATGGTCCGATTTGGCTGTTTGCTAGCTCGATACGACTTGATTCCTTCCCGGAGTCGAGTTCTCCTCACGGTACTATGGGCAGCACCGAATTTTCTGGCCAAATCGGGGTCCGACAGATTGGGATTCCTCTTAGTCGTCTTCAAAATCTTACCACGCAGTTTCCGGTCGACAGTTCCACTCCGACGATTGGCTTGAGGCTTCCGAATCGTCGTCAATGTTTCCTTATACCGTTTGATAACGGTATTTCTGGGCAATTTCAGCTGTTTAGCTAGCCTAGATGCAGACCACAATGGATTTTCCAAATAACTGTGCACATTTTTTTTCCCTTCTTTCGGCTTCCATGTTGATTGTTTACAAAGTACAGTCGATTTGCGGAATGTCAAAAATACATACGTGAAGCTGACAAAATTCCCGATACGTGGGCGCCAAGAACTTCCAAATCCGTCCACCAGGAGCGCCACAATATGAGCAAAAGTTTGTTCCAATTCTAAATGAAGCAAGCCTTAGAAGGTTGCCGTTCTGAACAAAGTTCCTCAGTATGTCATTTGTCGTCTTTTGTCTTTATCATTTTAGTTTCAGATCATGCCCCAGAGATGGCGCTGCAGTCTATCTTTTCCGAATGAAGCGCTTAAGAGTTGTCGTCTTCGGCAAAGTTTTTTCGTCTTGTGAAATTATCATATTAATTCCAGATATTGCCGCAGCGATGGCGTGGCAGCCTATCTTTGCCAAATCAAGCGCTAAAGAGTTGCCGTCTTGGGCTAAGTTTCTCATTATACCAATTGTCGTCTTTTGTCATTATCAGATTAGTTCCAGATCTTGCCGCAGAGATGGCGCTGCACTCTATCTCTTCCAAATGAAGCGCTAGAGAGTTGCCGTCTTGGGCTAAGTTTCTCATTATACCAATTGTCGTCATTTTGTCTTTATAAAAATAGTTCCAGATCTTGCCGCAGAGATGGCGCTGCAGTCTATCTTTTCCAAATGAAGCGCTAGAGAGTTTCCGTCTTCGGCAATGTTTTTTAGTATGTAGTTTGTCGTCTTTTGACATTATCATATTAGTCCCAGATATTGCCGCAGAGATGGCGCTGCAGTCTATGTTTGCCAACGAAGCGCTAGAGCGTTGCCGTCTTGGGCTAAGTTTCTCATTATACCAATTGTCGTCTTTTGTCATTATCAGATTAGTTCCAGATCTTGCCGCAGAGATGGCGCTGCAGTCTATCTTTACCAAATGAAGCGCTACACGGAGAGAGAGAAAGAGAGAGAGAGAGAGAGAGAGAGAGAGAGAGAGAGAGTTTGTTGTTGAGCATCAGGGGGGGAAAAATTCCAAAATTTTAGTTGCCACCCGTTAGCTTTACTTCAGTTGTGCAAATCGCTTCGAATAGATTGCACAGCCGTGAACCGCTAGGCATGCATGTTTATCACATCTCGTTTTGGTAATGATTTCCCAGCTGCGGAACACAGATTCAAGAATGGTAAAATGTTGCATCACGATCACTATCAATTTGAAGACATCATCGAAGACATTCTGTGCAAGTGTTCATTCGTAGTAACCATATTTGAAAAGAGAAACGAATTCTCTCGAATGAAGGATAGCACAGTAGACAAAGAAGAAATACGTCTACAAAATTTTAATTAATTTAAGTTGATCTGACTCACTTTCGTCAAAAGTGAACTCACCTAAATTTGAGTAAATGCAAGTGGGATTGACATGTTGACAAATTAAAAACATTCATCTGATTAAATTCGATCTTTTAGATTTGTTGACTTGTCAACGTTTACTCACATTTGAGTGAGTCCACCTTTGGAAAAAGTGGGTTAAAAACGGCTCAAAATTGAGTTAAAATTGTGGCCGTGTAGGACATCGTTGGTGTTTTAGTTCATGTGATGATTCAGTCCTGCTATGTATTAATTCTACTAAGAATGTGGGCCAATAGAGTTGTTGGTGAAATCGTTAAAATGCCCATACTTTGCCTAGCATTCAGTGCGAGTCTTTGGTTGTAGTACATCTGCAACGTCGTGTCGATTTAACGGTTTCGGTAGAATTTCCGTCGTCGGGAGTAGACTAGTGCCGCCGCCAGGGTCTAGTTCGAGTTGTTCGCGAAGTAGTACCGGCATATGATCGTCGAAGTGCCTGTGAACCGGAACTTTCTCTCCATTGGAACCGCAGAACTGACCTCGGCACCTGCCCGGGTAGCTTCGGCCCCGGAAGATCTTCTACTGACGGGGTACTCTTCGTCGGAGTAGGCTAGACCCACCGCCAGGGACTATCCCGAGTAGTTCGTAGCGAAATACCGGCTTGAGTCGTCGGGGCGCCAGTGAACCGAAAGCAATCCACCACAAGGAAACTCTGGACCGACTTCGGCAATCTACTGGCCAATATCGGAGTAATAACAACGCGTTACGTTTAATGTTTATGGAGGTATTCTTACGTCTGGGAACTCTCCGCCGGAGTAGGCTTGCTCATCTGATTGGGGACTATGCCGAGTAGTTTCGACCGTGACGAACCGCTGGATTTGGGTCGTCCGGGCGCCTGCAAACCTAAAGACATTATCCAACCAGAATTGCAGGACCGATCTCGGCATCCAACCGGTTCGTCCGAAAAGTAAGACGAAGAGCGCAGTAGCAATAACATGCCGCAGCCCAGCCAACCAAAATGCACGTATATTGTAAGTTGTATTTATGATATACAAACATATACGTAAGTAAACAAATCGTATAGAATGCAAAAATATAAATATTGGCTGAAAGCCACCCCTCGATTCAGCAAGAAAATGGAGAGATGCTTCAAGTGCATGAGCTTCGGACATCAGGTGGAATACTGCGAGGGTTCTTACAGATCAAATCTTTGCAGGAAATGCGGTGAGGAAAGTCATATAGCAAGAGACTGCGCGAAGCAACACCTAGGTGCGCTACAAATGCCCAGCGTACAAAAAGGCGGTGGCAGTTTATCAGAACCGGAGATCACCTAAATAAATATCAATCATTGCGACGTTCCACAGCTAATATTGCGGCAGTCGGTAACGGAAACAACGTGCGACATTGCAATCATTGCAGAGCCGTATCGAGTTCCTCCCGATAACGGTAACTTGGTTGGTTGGACCAGGTATGGCTGCAATACATGTTATGTGTAGATATCCTATCCAAGAATTGGTTTCCAGCACGCATGACGGTTTTGTTTCTGCCAAAATCAACGGAATCTCCATATGCAGCTGTTACGCTCCACCTAGATCGACGATGGAGCAGGCTTACCGAAGATCTAACCGGGTGAAGGCATGTCATCATCGGAGGAGATTTCATTGCTTGGGAAGAGGAGTGGGCAAGAGGATATAGCAAAAAAAGGGGGTACACCTAGGGGAGTAGGAAAGGGGGGAGGGGGGGTGGGGGAGGAGGGGGGGAGAAGGGGGGGGATTTTTTTTTTTTTTGTATATTGATGGGGGTTGGGAGAAAGGGGGGGGGGGGGGGGGGGGGAGAGGGGGGATAACGGGTGTCCACTAAATAATGAGAACGAAAAGAATGGGTCAGGAAAAAAATACCAGTGAAGTTTTGTTCAAACTGATTTTTTTTTATTAAAAGGGTCAACTTAAATCTTCAAACTAAGTTTAGTGAATATTGTCATATGGTCCGTGGTCCGCCGTGCGGCGCAGCTTAGTCGTTATGCTGGAACATGACCGTTGGACGGCAGCCACATCGATTTTTCGGATGCAGCTTTTGATCCTGTTGGTAAGTTGCTTGGTGTTCTTGGCCTTCCAATTATCCTTGTATACCATGGAGCTCAAAAGACCGAAGAAATCCTCGATAGGACGGCACTGTGGCAAATTTGTCGGATTCCGGTCTTTTGGGACATATGGTATATTTTGGCTCTCCAAAAACGTTAGCGTTTTTTTTGCGTAGTGCGATGATGCCTTGTCCGGCCAAAACACGTATTTGCCATCCGAGTGATGTTGTTTAAGAAATGGGATGAGTATTTTCTGCAAACACTCTCTTTGGTACACCTCCTGGTTGATGGCCAAACCGCTTGGTTTGAACCACGGCTTCGAAATACCCTTATCGGATATTACGATGTATAACATAACCTTCGATTCAAATTTGTGCTTGAACTTATACATTACTTTTGGAGGAGTAGTAGATTTGTCCTTAGTGTAGAATCGGTCGTTTCCCGGTATCTGAGACTTCGAAAGAGGAAAGTAGCTTTCGTCGTCCAGAACGAAAGATTTTCCGCCGTAATTCCGAGTCATCCAGCGGCATTGGGATTTCACGGTTTGAATCTGCTCATCTGTGTACTCTGGGGATCTGGTTTTCTTTCTACACACTATTCCTTCTTTCTTTAGCGTCTTGCAGATGAGTGACTTCGAACAATGGAACTTTCGGGCTGCTTCCCGTTGACTTACCGAATCCTTGTTGTTGAACATGCTGCGCAGCGAGCGGAGCGTTTTCTCATTCATTATTTTCGCTGGACGGCCGCAACCTTTCTTCCAGGTTACTCTCATGCATGCCAGGATACGGTATACGGTGGATACCGGAACTTTTTCACGACAAAAATGGTCCACCGTGTATTTTTTTCCACGATCTTCGTTCGCTTGAAAGAATTGTACAACGCGCGCGCGCAGTTCTTCCTGTTTCGACGGCATGCTGAACACGACTGAACATGTTAGAGTGAAATAAGAGTGTATGAAAATTTTCTGGAGAGTGCAACGATTCATTCATCTAAAGTGACATTTCTATGCGGCCGTTTTTGTTCTGATGGAAAAGTATTGAAATCATTCTCATTTTTTAGTGGACACCCGTTAGCACCGGTAAACGGAGCACAAGGTCAACATGGAGGACAAAAACGAGCGAGCGGAAATGAAAGACGAAGGAGTTCGATAAGCGCCTCTTCATTGAAGCACTCCATGCAGACTTACTTACCTTACCAATCAGATCAAGGCCGGGGTGGCCTCTGCTGTATACAGAAGTTGTCTCCATTCTATTCGGTCCATGGCTGCATTTCGTCAACGTGCATCGGATGCCCCCATGCAGACAGCACCCCCTTGAATGCGGAAGAGTTGACATCAATGTTAACGGCGCCTAGCATACTGGTAGTGCGAGGCACTCAAAAAGCTCTGGCTAGTTGTCTCAACTCAAGAAGACGCGTTCAGAGAGCAATAACTAAAGCAGAAAGAGAGGAGTGTAGAGTGGAGTTAAGAGCAGCCAGGGCTGCAATAAAACACGAAATAATGCGGAGCAAATCTAACTGTTTCAAAAAGCTATGCCGAGATATCGATGCCAATCGTAGTCCTTAATTCGTCGCCTAGGTCTTTGCCGATTGTTCCGGTCCGCACGAATATGGATTTCCGGAAAAACTGACGCGGTTGATCAAAGCAACGATGGATCGAGTGATGTGTGTCGTCCGAGTATCAGGGACGCTCTCGAGTCCCTTCGAATCTCGGCGAGGGTTACGGCAAGGTGATGGATTGTCGTGTTTGTTGTTTAAAATTGCATTGGAGGGTGTGATTCGAAGAGCTGGGATAGACACGAGTGGCACGATCTTCAGGAAGTCTGTCCAACTATTTGGCTTCGCCGACGACGTTGATATCTTAGCACGTAACTTTGAGACGATGGCGGAAACGTACATCAGACTTAAGGCTGAAGCTGGTAGGATTGGGCTTGTGATTAATGCGTTAAAAACAAAATACATGAAGAGAAGAGGCTCACGAGAAGACAATGTTAGCCTCCTAGCACGAGTTCAGATCGACGGTGATGAAATCGAGGTAATAGACGAATATGTGTATCTGGGCTCATTGGTGACCGCCGATAACGACACTAGCAGAGAAATACAAAGGCGCATTATGGCTGGCAATCGTGCCTACTTTGGACTCCGAAGGACGCTAAGATCGAACAAAGTTCGCCGATCCACAAAGTTGACCATCTACAAGACATTAATTAGACCGGTAGTTCTCTACGGCCACGAAACATGGACATTGCTAGTGGAGGACCAACGCGCCCTTGGAGTCTTTGAACGGAAGGTGCTGCGTACGATCTACGGTGGAGTGCAGATGGAAGACGGAACGTGGAGGAGGCGAATGAATCACGAATTGCACCAGTTGCTGGGAGAACCTCCCATCGTACACAGCGCAAAAATCGGTCGACTACGATGGGCTGGGCATGTCGTAAGAATGTCGGACGACAGCCCTGTGAAAATGGTTCTCGAAAACGAAACGAACAGGTACAAGAAGAAGCGGCGCGCAACGAGCAAGGTGGATCGATCAAGTAGAAGGGGACCTGCGGACCCTCCGCAGACAGCGAGGCTGGCGAGGAACAGCCATGGACCGATTACAATGGAAACAACTTCTGTGTACAGCAGAGGCCACACCGGCCTTAGTCTGATTGGTAAGGTAAGGTAAGATGTCGATGCCAATCCGTGGGGCGTTGTGGCAAAGATCAAAAGTCCAACAATGCAAGCTGAAAGCTCATGGTAGAGGCGCTTTTCCCGAAACAAGTTCAAACGACGTGGCAACCTACAGCGTACCACGAAGCTGAACGAGGATTGGATACACTCGGTAAGCTTTTGGAAAAGGTCATCCGCAACAGGTTGACGAAGTGTACGGAGAGTAAGCATGGCTTGTCATCGAACCAGTTCAGGTTTCAGAAAGAATAGTCACCGGTGGATACAATTCATACTATTGTCAAGAGTGCGGAGAAGACGTCCAATCAAAAGCGGAGAGGAAATCGTTACTGCGTTGTGACAGCGCTGTATGCTAGCTGGAAACCATCGCTGAAGCGCTGCACGGAATGAGGGTTCCTGATTATCTGTGCTGGATTATGAGGATCTTCTTCTGAAACCAGGTGCCAGTTTACAATACAGAAATGTGGCAGATGTCATTTAGGATCACGGTGGGAGTTCCACAAGGTTCCATCATTGGCCCGATGCGTTGGAACGGGATGTATAACGGCGTGTTGACGCTGAAGCTACCAATTGGAGTCGAGATCGTGGGCTTTGCGGACGACGTCGTCCTGGCAGTTTTAGGTGATACGTTGGAAGGGGTAGAAATGTTGACAACCGAAGCGAAGACCGAAGACGTGGAGCAAAGCTGCAGTTAGCCCACCATAATACGAGATTGCACTTGGTCGGCAACTGTGAAGCAGAAATCATCGCTTAAGGACGTGCCATAGCCTCGAAGGGCGTTCTGAAGTCCAACTGCATCGTCTACTATACCTGTGAGAATTCAGCAAAGACCATCAACGTGGTAGCTAGAATCATGTCAAATAACAGTGAACCAAGCATCTGAAAGAGGCGTCTTCTTGCTAGTGTTTCCTCGTCGATACTGAGGTATTGGGATCCAGCCTGGGTTTCATGAGCAACAAGCAGTACCGAGTGAAGTTGAACAGGACGTATCGTCTCTGGGCTAAGCGAGTCGTAAGCGCTTACAGGACATTCTCGTCGGAAGCAGTATTGATATGGCTTCATCCGAACACAAAGCTTCTCACGGAGTTCTTCACGATGTTCAACTACTTTGCTTCGGGGTGGAGCTGGCAGTACGGACAAACCATCGAGCGTAGTTTCTTGACCGATTTCTTCAGTTGTCAAAATGCCGTCCAAGCAAGAAGAGCAGCGTATCAAAATTTTGCTCGCGCATCGCGAAAATCCGAGCTACTCGCAACGCAAAGTTGGCAAAATCGCTAAAAGTTGCCAAATCAACCGTTACAAATGTAATTAAAGTGTTTGGGGAACGTTTGTCGACAGCCAGGAAGTCTGGATCGGGGGGAAATCGAAAACCGGAAGCCGCTGAGACGACAAAGAGAGTTGCCGGTAGTTTCAAGCGAAACCCTAACCTATCTCTCCGAGATGCCGCAAATAAGCTGGGTGTATCGTCTACAACCGTGCATCGAGCCAAAAAACGAGCCGGACTATCGACTTACAAGAAGGTAGTGACTCCAAATCGCGATGATAAACAAAATACGACGGCCAAAGCGCGATCCCGGAGGCTGTACACGACGATGCTGACGAAGTTGACTGCGTGGTAATGGACGACGAAACCTACGTCGAAGCCGACTACAAGCAGCTTCCGGGACAGGGAGTTTTATACGGCAAAAGGAGGAGTCAATAGATATTTTCAAGCACACGAAACTGTCAAAGTTCGCAAAGAAATATCTGGTTTGGCAACCATCTGCACTTGTGGCTTGAAAAGCAGCATTATATTCCGGGACTGTCACCAAGAAATTTACGTGAAAGCGTATTTGAGATCAACGATCTCTGCCTTTCCTGAAGAAACACGGTTGTTCCGTACTGTTTTGGCCGGATTTGGCATCTTTCCATTACGGTAAAAAGGCCATGAAGTGGTACGCCGCCAACAACGTGCAGGTGGTTCCCAAGGACAAGAACTCCTCCCAACACGCCATCTCCGTATCCAATTGAGAAATACTGTCCGAGCTATTGTCATCTGAACCTATTGAACGATCTCTAGACACTCCAAGGACGAGCCAGTTCAAGTTCAAACTGGCTTTCTGCGTCGAAGCAGGTGGACGACGTGGCTGTACAAATCTGATGGCAGGGGTAAGGCCCGGCAATTCGGATTTGGAAAAGCGGAAGCCTAACTGAATATTTTTCCTGAATTTTATACTAATTGAACTTGAAAAAGAAATTTAATTTGATTTTTTAAATAACCGATTTCGACTTTTTCACGCATATTTTTCGAGATTCATACCATCCATGTAACACGCGCTGTTTGGGGTAGACAGCTAGACACTTTTCAGCAAACGCCTTTGGACCATCGCTCGCAGCTTCGAAATTTGAAGTCTTCCTCGCAGCTACCTCAAAAATAGCTAAGTTTGCATGCTTAGTGGAAACTCTGGATGATCAGTTCCGTAGTCTACATCATTCCCAACGCAGGATTCTTCGACAAAAAATGTACTTTATCAGATACATCTTCACTCGGCGCTCACTTCCATAGCACCACCACTGACCGCCTCGTGACTTGTTCTGTCCGAATGGAGAAATTCTCTGTCAACTCTGTCAACGGCTAGGCTTGAACCGCTTCGATAAGGATGCAATTTTGCACAAGTCTTCGATATGGAAGAGAATGTATTTTTCACTAGTTTTTAGGGATCCTTGCGACTGAAGACTTCGTTTATCTTATAACCCGTCCTCATTGATGAACCAATCAGGGATTGTTCGTCTACACCGTTATCAGAAAAGTTTCCCCGAGAAGCGTACCCATCAGATGCACCCTTTGAGTGGATTATTGCAATAACGGAGTTCTTTCGATATGGCTCTTCAGAACTTTCATTAGTTTTGCAGTTCTTTTCAACCAATTCTTCGGATTTTGCACGTCCTCGATGAACATGAGATCGTCAAGAATAGAGTTCTCCGAAGTACCGCCTGAAAATATGCAGTGCTTCAACAGCAGGCAGCTAGCTCATCAACGTTCTGGACAGCCGTTTGCTTGTCTCAAACGTAAATTCTACTGCAGAAACTTCCCATGGCTGTTCAAATACTTCTTCAAACGGTTCATCCCCTGTTTCTTCGAGGCTCTGGAGCTATGTTACAGATAAAGCTATGCCCATTTAGAATCCGGAATTATAAAATCATCTGTATCTCGGTAACGAATTGACGTGCAAATAATAACACGAATTGACGTGTTTAATACATCAAAACAAAGGTAATTCACTGTACTTTATGGAAAAAAATATCAATTCAAATCATATCTCTTCGTTTCTTATGAAAATTCGCACTTTCTCCTGTATTCCTCCCATCAAACGCTGCATCCGGAGTCAGCTTCCTTGGCACATTTGTTCCACAGTTTGGTCATCTGAGTCGCGCCCCGAGCCGTTTTTCCACTTTTCTTAAGCTTCCGCTCCACTATTGCCCAAAATCTCTCGATGGGCCGGAACTGCGGGCAGTTGGGTGGATTTATGTTTTTATCGATGAAATCTACGTTATTATCGCGGTACCACTGGATGACTTCCCGGCTGTAGTGGAAACTCGCCAAATCTGGCCAAAACTTCACGGGACCTTTATGGGCCTATAATGAGGCATTCTTCCTTGTACAGCTTCGAGTCCATCGTCTTATTCGTCACGAACACTTTGGTCTTTGCTTCGCAGCTGCTATCCCTTGCCAAATCATCAGTTTTTGTTTGGCAAATTTGTCCATAAAAGCAAACTTAAACTTCGCAGGAACAGCTCTTCGTGCCGTCGCCATGTAGAATTTTTGGCCAGGAAGCTGTCCGAAATCCATTTTGACGTAGGTTGTTTCATCGTCGATGAGCAGGCATCCTTGGTACTTCGTCAAAACCTGCTGGTACAATTTCCGAGCTCGAGTTTTGGTGACGAAACTTTGATTCAACGTTCTGTTTGGTTGCTTGCTGGTTCGATAAGAACGATATCCTGCTCGCAAACGAATTCTTCGAACGGTACTGCGAGCAGCAGCGTATTTTTGTGCGATTTCATTATCTTTTAGTCCAATGTTTGCTCTGACGATTCTCAACACCTTCTGGTTCAGCTTGCAGTCACATGTTCCACTACGACGCTTACCTTGAGGCACTCGATCCACGCTCTTTCGCTCCCTGAAACGTTTGAGCACATAATTCATGGTTGATTTGGCGATTTTCAACGTTTTTGTGATTTTTATTGCGGACTATGTTGGATTATCAACGTGGCTGTGCAGATTTTTTTCTCTCCTCTCGGCTTCCATCTGGAATAACTTTTGACTCACTGCACGAAACACCGTGAAATTTATACCAAAGGTAAACACAGCGCTGTAAACGAATTCTTGCAGCGGTCACTTTCCGTGATTCCGGATTCTAACTGGACAGAACTTTATCCACCTAGTACAACTTAGATGCATACTCATTTTTCGAACGAAGCGAACGAAATATGCCTGTGATGTTTGTTGCGAATATGTTTCAGCTTTCTTGCTTGCTTCAATCAGGTCAAGTCCGGGGTGGACCCTGAAGTTGTCTCCATTCTATTCGGTCCATGGCTGCCCTTCGCCAGCCTCGCAGTCTGCGAAGGATCCGCAGGTCGCCTTCTACTTGATCGATCCACCACGATCGCCCCTTCTGCTAGTGCCCGTCGGATCGTTATCCTGAATCATTTTAACTATGCTGTCGTCCGACATTCTTACGACATGCCCAGCCCACCGTAGTCGACCGATTTTTGCGGTGTGGAAGGTTTTCCCAGCAACTGATGCAATTCGTGGTTCATTCGCCTTCTCAACGTTCCGTTATCCATCTGCACTTCATCGTGGCTCGTACGGAACACCTTCCGTTCAAAGACACCAAGGACGCGTTGGTCCTCCAAGAGCAGTGTCCACTACCGGACTCGGTCTAATTAATGTCTACTAGATGATCAACTTTCTAGTTCGATCTTAGCGTCCTTCGGAGTCCAAAGTATGCACGATTGCCAGCCAAAATGCGCCTTTCTATCTCTCTGTTGGTGTCATTTTCGGCGGTTACCAATAAGCCCAGATACACGAATTCATCTATCGCCACGATTTTATCACTGTCGTTCTGAAGTCATGGCGGGAGGCTAACTTTGTCTTCTGGTGAGCCTATTTCCCTCATGTATGTTGTCTTCAACGAGGAATCGGCTACTAACGGAGTTGTTTCGGAATACATCAGTTAAGCAAAAGTACGCATCAGCTTGTGAGTGACGAAAAAACAAACATTCAACGGGCAAAAGAAGCGGCAGCATTTCAACGGGGTGTCTACTGCGGCAGTATTTTATCGCTGATGTTCGGAAGACAATGCGTTGCAACCCTATTCCGAGCAATCTTGACGAGCAATCTTGACGAGCAGTATCTTCCTCCGTATTAACCCAATTTACAATTCAGTTCATGGAGTTCATGGAACGTGTTGACCAGAAAGTGGCTACGTCCATAGCGTAGACTTTGTATGGTTCTCTTTGTCCTGATCCAAAAGAAAATGTTGAGTTTGCCAATCCGCCGTCGTCAAAACTAGTTTATCACTGCTGTCTGGCGATGTGTACACGTCTGGTCCATTGTACAGTTGAGAACTCCAGTCACGGAAGCTCTATTTGTTCCACGCTTTGCTTGAAATGGTGCACCCGGCGTCGTTTTAGGCACCTACCCTTACTTTTGATACTTTTTGACCTGTTTGACCTTCCTAACTTAACGGAGGGCCATCGGATAGCTGTCGGGGAGCTGTTGATAGTCAAACTTTCATAGTAGCCCGGTTTAGAATCGATCTTTTATTCTTATGTTCGTACAAGTTTCACTACCTTCAGAAGGCTTCTTTGGATTTGAAGAACGGTCACCGATTGCAACCACTGTGAACCTGGCAGGGCTATCCTTAACCGAATTTTAACGCCACCGAGTGTAGTAATGACCCTCTTAGTTTCGATAAATGATCTTGAACTGGTATTGCTTGGATTTAAACAATTCCTGTTTTTAGCTACACATCCACCATTCGCTGGATTGAAATTGGATTTTGTTGCATGCTATGCATTCCCTTTTTGACGACAGATCAAAAACTTGTATTCTACGACAAAGGAATTCATATGAATCCTCTAAAGTATTAGCAAGCTATCTAACATGAGGATGCCCCAATGGATGGGGAGCAGAGCCCGCCCTCTATTCATAATCCGTTAGCAATGAGTAGATGGCATTCCCACTCTTCCTATCCAGTTTGCTTCAATCGGGTGCCCTGATGGTCCCGCTTATCGGAGTGGAATATGGAGCATAGAATATTCATTTAATTAAATTCCAGTGTTAGCTGCAAATCACCGAAATCTTGTTTTGATGTAGGTAGTTTGAAAAAGTGGGTCTAAACATTTTAGTTTCACGTACAAGAACTTGATGATCTGTGGATAGTTATTCTTAGCTATTCTACAAAATTTCTAGATTTTTTTTCTTCTAAAATTTACCTTATGCATTAGTTTTAATTAACCCATCAGGGAGGGCCATATTTCTCAATTGAACAAATCACTAATCCTGTGCATTTCTTTTTTTGTGTGTGTCTATTATCCAGGGATATACAACACCGGATGGACCGACGTCAAACACCAACACCAACAACAGCTCAACGGCGAACGGTAAGAGTAGTAGCGAAATCATCCGCTTTTCACGTTCTCTTTATCAATCCAATCCCAATTCCGCTTCCCATTCATTTCACAGCTGTCGTCAATAACAACAACAACAACAACATCAACAATACTAAGAACACCAACAACGGTCATCTAAACTCTGTAAATAACAACAGCATCAACAATGGTAACTGCACGACGAGTGTGGCGTTGAATAACGGACTGAATAACAATACTCGTTACAACAACAACCTGAACAACAACAACAACATAAGCAGTAAAGACCACAACTACGGTTCGGCAACAAATCCATCATCCACCACCTCGTCGGCGTACTCTTCGCAACCGCCGTCCCTCAATCAGTACGACCGCCGATCGCCGGAGGGCAAGGACAATGATTCGTACATGAGCGAAACCAGCGGCGGAAAGATGGTGAACAACAACAACAATCTCAACATCAACAACAACAACAACAATAACAACAGCAGCAGCAAGATACTAGCCTTATCATCCTCCTCTCCATCCTCAGTCAATGGTAATCTAGTCAGTAGTAGTAATAGTAGCAGCAACCAACAATCGAACATTCCAAATGCCGCGGTGACGACGGCTTCGACGACGACGGCATCGGCGACGGCAACGGAAGTGTACTCCACCTCCAACAACGAGAACGGCAAGATCAACGTCCAGGTGACGGTCCTAGTGGGTGAGTACCGGAAGACCTTACCCGGCGAGAAGTCCGATGCGAGTTAGTAGAGTGTTAATGCTTTATCGCTTGTATCATTCCATCCTTCTAGTGTCTGTTCTATTCTAGTCTTTTCTAACCTTCCATTCGATGTGTCATTTGCGTGGGCGACATTTTCTGCTGGAATCTCGTCCCGCCACCGAATCATTCCATTCACTCACTATCCTGCGCAATTTTCCCTTCATAGGCACTACCTAGAGTTTGTATGTTGCTCTGTTGCTTTTTGCATGCATAGTTGTCTCTTGGCTCCTGTCTCCGCTTTCATTTGTTTCATGATTATTATTATATCTAGGATATTCCTTTCTGATTTGTTTTCATTGCTACCAGCTATTTTCCTGCTGCTGTCGCTCATAAATTTCAAATCAAAATATGCTGTGTTTAACGTTCTCGTATATGCATTCCGCTTTCGGCCCGCTTCCCGTCGGTCAACTGAATGTCCGGTTTTGTGTGTCTGGGGTTATTTTTTTTTGTCTATTGAATATTGCAAAATTCCAACCCGACTCGGTCCGGAAGCTCCGGACCAGTCTTCGTGGGAAGCGTCAAGTCAACCGGTCGGTGTCCATTAAAAACTTTCAAACATGGATTTTCGTCGTCCCGGCCATCACCAAACCCCTTCGGGCTAGCAATAGCTTGGTCTTGTCGTCTGTTGTTCTTCTTCTTCTTCTTCTCGGCTACTGTCGGTGGTCAATGTGTGGGAAATTTACATAGCTTTTCAACTTCGTTCAACACTGCAACATGCCCCCGTTGGACATCATTTGTTTGGGCTCTCGTCCCGGGTGGCTTGTTTATGTTTAATGTGGGTATTGTGGGGTTATTTGCTTCTTCGTGTGGCAACGGGCAATCACCCACCCACCCACCGTACCTTTTGGGGTGTTGGGGTTGACTGGCCGGGGAGGGATGGGTTATTGCTTTCTGTTTGTCGGTGGTTGCGATAATGATGTAGTCATATGGGTGAGTTTTGAAGTTATGGGAAGACGATTCTTGACTCTGTGACTTAGGGTAATGTTATAAGGAAAGGATTGTTTGGTTAGATAATGTCCTATTTAGAATGAATTGGTGCAATTAATAGAACTACTTTCCTTGATTTAACTGGCCAAAGTTCACTCGAATGTTCCTATCTATTTAGGTTGGTAATTCATGACCACCGTCTCCGATTGAGATGCTATCGTTATGTGCGAGTAGCTTCAGCAGTACTCAAGGCAATGTGTTAGTATCAGCATGACAGCCATTTCGACTGAACGAATTCTCAGAAAGGACTTCAATATAAGAGTCGACCATCACAAATAGCAAATGCATCTAATTATCTAATCAAAACATTGTTTTCCATATTGTTTCAGTACACACCGCATAAGTCAACATAGGAGAAGCCATGTTTACATGGAACCCCGCGTTGGGAAGCACTTCGCAGCTTTCACCTCCTGAAATCCATTTCAGGATCACTGACAATCATCCATTGACTTCTCATCTTCTAAATTCTGAGAAATTTTCGAAGAGTTGTTTTCGAACTATTGTATCGAACCTAATGACGAAATAAACAATTGTGAGCATGAGTATGATTGATCGCCCGAAGTGGCTACTCCGTTGTTGCCAGATCAGCTGTAATTACGCAAGGAAAGGACAGATGATGCTTGGGACTAACTTCCATCCTCAATGTTTAAAACCTGTTAATCCAAGACCCAGGCAGTATCCGGCGCCGGTCCAGCCCGAATGCAGGTCATATAAGGAAATGGTAGAAATATGTTGACGTGATACTCGCTTTATTGGAAGCCGAGAACATCTCTGCGCCTCCACGAGAAATCACTGGGATGTTGGGTAAAAGCGTTGTTCAGAACAATGGTTCGTTTTCGGTAAAAATGCGCTGAATTCACGCGACTCTATTAAGATATTTAAGTATTACTACTGATTTCCAATTTGGACTTATTTAAACCAACAGTAAGTATACTATTAGGGTCACTCACAAAAAGTTATGGTGGTCTTTCATTGGGAAAACAAGGTTACGTTTGACTGCCGACTTGTACCGATTTAAACCAATCGTAAGAATGCTGTCGGCGTCACTCACAAATGAGTCACAATGTGTGATGGTGGTTTTTCATAGAGAAAACGAGGTTAATTTAAAATGTCGTTTGAGAGCCGATTAGGCTCCATTTAACCCAACAGTAAGGATGCTGTTGGGGCCACTCACAATGTGTGAAGGTGCTTTTTTTTCAATTCAAACTTACACTTGAGACCCAATTTAGAGCGATTTAAACAAACAGTAAGGCCGTTTTAATAATTTTGCTCTAGTTTTATAACAGTTCCAGAAAATATAAACTATTTTCCACTTTCAGCTCCATTGCTCTTAATTGTGTATATTGACGTCAGTATATTTTTGAGAACAAGCAAAAATACACCGTGAACTGAATCACGTAATCATGAACTAAATCACGTTTTTCAGGTAAAAATCCTAAAATTACGTGAACTTCCGAGTTCACGGTCCGATTTTCCATGATTTCGTGAACGCTTCATGTTTCTGTGTTTCTTTCTGTAAGGGATCGGCTTCGAATTGCCTATCAGATCCAGGCTTCGGATACCCTCGTGTGAGCAGCTAGTCTATGAAAAGGACTTTTTCAATTTTTAACTTAGAATTTAAAAGTTTTAGTCGTGGTGATTGTGCGCTTTTTTAATGGAAAACCTGTAACAAGAAAATGAGAAAAAACGTTAGTAATTTCCATTTAATGCCAAGTACCTTTATTAAGGTCTGTATCCACATTAATCCGGACACCTTCAAATCATTGTAACTTTTGAAATATTGCACGTAGGAATGAAAAAATTCACTGTGGTATAGCTTAGAGTCTATGATGAAAAAGACTATGATTGATGTTTACATTTCATGTTTAGTATTCAAGATGGCGACGAAAGAAAAACAAGTGCGCGAGCGAGTTTTGTACGGGCGTACGGCAAATCCTGACTTGTCAATACGGGACCTTGCAAAAACATTGGATTTGCCTAAATCCACTGTTCACGATGTACTCAAATCATTTTCGGAACGTTTGACGGTGGAGAGGAAACCGAGAAGTGACAAAAAAAATTGGACGCGCTGATCCTGTCATGGAGCGAAAGGTGAAAAGGATATTAACGAAAAACCCAAATCTCTCCATTCGAACGGTGGCTCGTAAAATAGGGATGTCGCCTGGTTTTGTCCAAAAATCAAAACAACGTTTGGGAGTCGTATAAAGTAAAAACAGTTCCAAATCGCAACGACAAACAGAACTTGACAGCAAAATCACGGGCTCGACGTTTGTACTGCGAATATTTGACGAAGTTTTCATGCGTTGTTATGGACGATGAAACTTATGTCCTGGAGGATTTCAAGCAGCTTCCAGGGCTGGCTTTTTATTCTGCTATGGCCAGAAATGCTACAGCTGAGCATTTCAAAATTTCCCAAAAAATACCTTGTGTGGCAAGCAATTTGCACGTGTGGCAAAAAGAGTAAATCTTTCTTCAATCAACAAGGAGATCTATCAGAAAGAGTGTCTGCAGAAGCGATTGCTACCCTTCATCAAAAGTCACAAAGAAAAACCTTTGTTCTGGCCCGATTTGGCATCATGCCACTATGCTAAAACTGTGATGGAGTGGTACCAAGCAAATCAAGTGAACATTGTACCAAAAACCTCAAACCCGCCAAATTGCCCAGAGCTACGACCAATCGAGAGATATTGGGCTCTGACGAAGCGGAAGCTTTCTGGAAAGAAGCAAGGAATCAAAGACATCAAACACTTCCAGTAAATTTGGACAAAGACGGCTTCTACGATTTCTGAAGAGTCTGTACAAACCCTAATGGACGGAGTTTAGCGCAAAGTTCGAGAATTTTATGCAAATACCGAATAACTATGTTTTGTCTTCACGAATTGTTTAAACACATCCCATGAATCTGAAACAAACAACTACGACGGAAATATAATGCGAAATTTATGTTTTATTCATGTTTTGAGGTGTCCGGATTATTGCGGATACAGACCTTACTTATCTTGACAGACAAGCGTATTTCGTCTAGATTGTGCAGACTTCTTCAGTGTCAAGTACTAATACTCGGCTTTTAGTACACGACACTGAAGAAGCCTGCACATTGTAGACAAAATACGCTTATCTGTCAAGATAAGTAAAATTTCAGGGCCCTACATCGTCGAAGCATTAAAATGAAGATGAATCGCTTTTGTATTCATTTCACTCCATTTCAATTAGCTTTCGTGCAGTGAATGAATCTTACTTTCACCGATATACTCCCAATTCACTTCTTGTCAAACGTGAGTAAGCGTAAATTCATTTGCGATCTAGCCACCGTCAAAAGCGTTTCAATTGAAATTCAAGCTTGCTTCAAACGACGTGGTGAACGACCGTGAATCAACTTCGTTGAAATTGATTTGATTTCATCCCCCCACCCGAGCAGTGGTTGGCGAACAAAACATGCGTGCCAGTGTTGCTAGAAGTATTGTAATTTGACGATGCACGCATCCCGAGCAAAGGTTCATACCAAATTGATAACAAGTTCTGATATCAGATTATCAGTGTTTAATCACTAAATATGCTATCATTTAGGCTGAATAAACAGCCAAAATAACAAAAGTGATAACAAATTAATGTTCGTTGGATATCACAATATTAACACGTTTTATCATCATTGAGTTCATTTTGATAACAAATTTTGTGATATGAACAAATTTCTTGAGATAATTTCAAATTCTGTTATCAACATGATATCAAATGCATACACTTATAACTGAAGTAGTGCTGCTGGTTAAAAGCTTAATTTCATATTCATGACATGCTCGTACTATTCAGCATTCGTCAGCATGCTGATAGTATTCAGAAACGTTTGTCAAAAATCGTCTTTAAAAATTGATAACAGACGATAACAAAATTATGCAATGTTGATAACTAAATTTGTTATGCGATAACAGGTGAGTTCAAAATTATATCTGAGATATCAAAACGTGTTACTTATTTGATAGCAGTTAGTTATTTTACTTTGCTAGGGATTGCTGTAACTTTGCTCGGCAAAAAGCTCCCGGAGCTGGCAAGCGCGTTTCTGTTTGATACTGCGGAGACATATTGAAATTACATTTGTTGAATTTGCGCTGGAGCTGTGAACAGAACAGGGATCGCATGAAAGCGACATAAGTATCGGCAATTTCATTTATGATTTCATAAAATGGTTGATTATTGTTCTCGATGGCACAATTACTTTATCTGATGGCACTGATTCTAGTCTTAAAAATAATGAATACCTCAGAAATGAAATTCATCCACGTATTGCATGAATTTCAATTGTCCTGCTTCATACTAGTTCGACACCGAAGTCTTAAGTAAACAGCGATGAATGAAAAGTTCAGTCGAAAATGTTTGTTTGAAGATTGTTTTGCTGAAGCTGACTAAGAAATGGCTGTCAAAAGAAGATAATGTGTGTCAATTGAAAGGGATGAATCTGAAGTTCATCGTCCCACGACGATTTTCAATTGAAATTGAAATTGTATGACCCTGATTCAGAACATGCTGCTTACCCGAGAAATACACATTTTGTGTTTTAGTTGCCTGGATAATTCTCATGTGTGGTTGAAATTTCTGTTTCATTTGTATGAGAGACCCCCCCCCCCCTCCAGAGAGGAGATGGGTCTAGAACCACCATAGAAAAAAACCAGCCTCCCAAAACCCCCACATGCCAAATTTGGTACCATTTGCTTGATTAGTTCTCGAGTTATGCAGAAATTTCTGTTTCATTTCTATTCACTGGCCCACAATTGATACGTTTCGGATGCGTGTGCTTGAATTTGACAGTTTTTCCCATAGGCTTTCTGTTAAATATACGTCAACGGAACGCAAACTTATCAATTGTGGGCCAGCCATATGGGAGCCTCCTTTTCAGAGATTGGAGGAGTCTCGAACCACCATAAAAGAGCCCCTCCTTCCAGAGGGAGAAAGGATCTCAAAACTTCGTAGGAACATTTCTGGCCTTCAAAAATGTCCACATCCCAAATTTGGTTATGCAGAAATTTGTGTTTCATTTGTATGAGGCCCCCCCTTCCTGACTGAAAATGAGTCTCGAACCATCAAAAAAACATTCTCCGGCCCCAAAAACTCCTTCATACAAATGTTCATATAACAGTAGAGATAATTTTCATACATGGTTTAAATTTAGGTTTCATTTATTTGAGAGCCCCCCCCCATCCAAAGAGGGGAGGGGTCCCAAACCACCGTAGAAACATTTTTTGCCTCAATAAAACGACACATGCCAAATTTGATTCCATTTGCTTGATTGGTTCTTGAGTTATGCAAAAATGTCTGTTTCATTTGCATAAGAACTATACATTTCAGATAAGGGAGGGGTCTCAAATTTCCATAGAAAAAAATCTTAAAATCTCAAGAAGGGAGGGTCTCTTGCTATCTTAAGAACCTTTCCCGGTCCCAAAAACTCCTCTATAAAAAAAATTCACGCCGATCGGTTCAGTAGTCTCCGAGTCTATAAGGTTCAGACAGACAGACAGACAGAAATCCATTTTTATATATATAGATATCTTTACACACTTAGATTTTTTTACAGAAATCTGTAAAAGTTTACCGAATTCTCAACAGCTGAACGTTCGGTAATCAGATTCAACGGATTTCGGTGAAATTTTACACCGTGTCCAATATATTCTCATACAAAATAAAACTCTATTTATTTCAAATCGATAATCCAGATTTATTGATAACTTTACCCATTATATTGCAATATAATACTGATCAACTACAGCATATGTTTTGGAATAACACCGCCTTTAACCTTTTTGATCACAGCTCCAGACGTTTTTCGAACCCGTCACAGGCGGCACGCACGACTTCCATCGGCATTTCGTCCCAAATTCGTTTGATTACGGTTTTGAATTGGTTCATATTAGACGCCCTGTGCCCATTTACCTTCGCCAGCAGGTATGACCATACGAAATAATCCAAGGGATTCAGATCTGGTGAACTGGGAGGCCATTCATTCTTGTCCAAAAAGTCGGTCAAATTTTCTCGGCACCAGCCCTGAACGAGATTTGCAGTATGCGATGGCGCTCCGTCCTGCTGAAACACATAGTGATCATCTCCAAACACCTCTTGTACATATGGCTTAACAACTTTCTCCAAAACTTCCGTTTTATAATATACGGCATTCGCTTTAACGCCTTTTTCGATGAAAACCAGTGGTAATTTGCCTCGATTGCAAATTCCTCCCCAAACCATCACTGACGCAGCACTTAGGAACCGTGGAATATTCCTATCACTCTCTGGAGCAGTTCTCAAAGAGAGAGCCCACAATCTGTCGTTCTGGACATTGTGGGATTGTTGCAAGACGAATAACTTTTCGTCGGAAAAGATAAATTCTTCCCCACCGTGCCGCGACAAAAGCAGACTTGCTCTTTCGAGTCGTTTCTGCTTGGAAGGTTCCGAAACTCCGTGAACCTTACGTTTCTTGAAAGCTGGGAATCCGAGGTCATTTTGCAGTATATCGTGCATTGACGATCTCGAAACATTCAGATCTGCGGCCATTTTACGTACAGAGCGCTGTGATTTTCGTCTAATCCGTTCCCTGACCACCTTAACAACTCGTGCAGTCGGCACCGTACGAGTACGACCGGATCTTTTCCGGTCATTCAACGAGCAGGTGTCACGGTACCTTCGGATGGTTCGGTACACAAAATCCCGCTTTACTCCGAGGTTTTTCAAATTTCTGAAAATAGCGCCCGGGCGCTCACCTTTCAAAAACGTTTTTATCACCACAGCACGAAACTCCTTCATCGCTGGTAAAAGATAAACACCGAATGAAAACAATCGGACATAACCTAAAAGCGTTCGTAAAAACATAGTGCAAAACTACACCAACACATACGTGAAGCATGTTGAGTAGTTGCACGATACCAATGCAATGAAAATATGTATGAAAATATATTGGACACGGTGTGGTGTAAACAGAATTTGATCAGAAAAATCAACAAATTTGTTTACAATAAAATTCACTTAGCTACTATTAGTATAAGTAGTTAAATTTTTTACTTAAAAATGACCTTCTTATCCCATACAAATCTACACATGAACAGGTTGATAATATGGTTTTCCCTTTCCGGGTCCTCAAAAACGGGTAGCAAATTGTCTTCTTTTTTTCATTTAGTTTTATTCCATGTTTAATACGTCACTAGCCACACCCCTCAGCTGCAAAATTTGTTTGCTTTGTTGCCGGTGCCTGATTTTATAACTAAAGCCTGTACCCTCTTTTGAATTTGGCTTCGTACTGTATTTTCGTGCCTCTCTTCTTTGAAGGCTTTGCTATGAACGCTAGTATTTAGCACGCGAGACGAACCAAAATGATTTCATTGGGATAGTCAACTTCGATTTCGTGTTTTTCGCTCTCTCGTTACAAAGTGTTTTCCCGTGTTTTTCTTTCTCGTCCGTGTTCTGCACTTGCTCATCTACTAGTGGTGGCAAGCCAGAAGAAAGCGCTGCAAAGTTTTGCAAGTTTTCCCACTGGACCTATTGCCGTGGCAATGGGTCGTAAAAATGTAGAAAACTTCATAAGGGCCGGTCAAAGCCAAATGATAAAAACCTTTTAATATCTACCAACAATATATGTGTTTGATATGTTCAAAAAGTAGATGATACCATTATAACTATACACCAACGCGGTCTTATGTGAACCTTGTGATATCCCTGATATAACCCACCTCATTTTTTTTATTGAACCAGAACCAGAGCTGGTAAATCTCACGGCCATCATGTGACGACGAAAAAACAGGCCTTCTCACTGTTACGAGAAGAAATGAACTATCATGAGCTTTTTTGTCAATCTCACATCATCATGCAGTCATGAGATTTTTTCTCATACGACTTTGTTTCACAAATTTCTAATTTGTCAAGCAATAATATGTTATCGATACAGTGGAAATTTTATTTGAAGTTTTGTGATGAAACTTACAATTATATCAATAAATGCGTTTGTAATAGCGATGACAAAAACACTGTCACGTGCTGTCATGACGAAAAAATCGATGAGATTTAGAAGAAAATCTTCGTCATCGTTTTCTCGACCGATGAGATTTTTAGACGTAGGTCGGTAAAAATCGTTGGTCATTTTTCATTGAAAATGACTTTTGCCAGGCCTGACCAGAACAATATGAGTATCAAAATTCTTGGAATCGTTCCAGAAGAAAATTTCTTATCGTTACCGGTACATCCGATGACTTAGCTTCCGATTGGCCAGCCTAGAGTAAGAAACGCGAAACTATCAGGATCTACAGTTAGCCAGTTATGTTTATCGGCAATAGAATGGCCAAATTCTCTACACGGACCGTTATTGCTCAAGTTCTTGGAAGAGAACTTGCAGTCTTGCCTGAACCTGTAAGGAATTCAGGTGAACGTGATGCAGTCACAAGAGACCCACAAAATGGCGCCTGCCACATATTTATTTACTTATTTATTTATTTTATTTATCTGACAATATATAATAGTCTTAATGAATCTATATTCTAGTTCTAAACACGTCAACACTATTATTAAAATCAAAGTCAGGATACCGATGGTTAAATACGCTCACCTTTGACCGAACTCGCTCGTTCAGATCATACTTATAGCAGCGTCGAGGCAAGCGAAAGAATTCACTGGGCACGATTACGTCCAACATAGCCAAGAGATTTGGAGCGTCAAACTCACCTGCCAAAAATTTGAAGACGAACACAGCTTTCGCAGTTTATCTACGGTGCTCCAATGTATACAAGCCCAGCCACTGGGATCAGGATTCATATGGTGACAGATTCAATGGGTCATTCCAGGGAAAGAAGCGTAAGGCAAACCTAATGAACTTCCGTTGTACATCTTCAATTCGATCGATTACTGTTATATGCAGGAGTGCGGGAATGAAATGCAGAAAAACTGTCAAAAAAAGCCAATTCTTGCATGAAACCGGTTTGCATTGAGCACAGCAAAAAAGTTTGCAATAAATGAACTCTATAATTTTTTTTTTAAATTACTGTTATTTCTGGAATATAGTTTGAATTTACACTGAAAAGTATTTCTGCTTATTACTTGACCCCGACCAATACCAAAATATTGACCCCGACAATGCGAATGGAAAGCTTTCATACAAGAAAACTTGGCTCACGTTTCTTACTCTAGACTGGCCATTCCGTAGCTAAGTCATCGGATGTACCGATAACGATAAGGAATTTTCTTCTGGAACGATTCCAAGATTTTGACACCCATATTGTTAGGGTTCAATTCAAATAATTTTCTGGCAGTCCGTGGCCTCATGCGAACCTACTCTGAACTGGCAATAACTCCGCAAACGTTTTTCTGGAACAATTGTCCCATGAATCTAGTCACCATAGCTGATTGTCATTCCATGGCCAAGTCACACACGGATGGTCCAATAAGTATGGAAAACGATTTAAAGAATTTTGAAGGCCATATTGTTCGGGTTCAATTCAAATAATTTTCTGGCAGTCCGTGACCCCATGGGAACGTGCTCGGGGGAGCCAGACAAGTCACCTGATGCATTGGGAGTCGTCATTCCTGATTGTATTATTTTTTTTTGTGACTTTTAGTGTCATTACTGTTGATTTTCTATCGGAATCTCTTATACGTAACATTTCCGGAACATGGTTCAGGATATCCGGTATTTTCGGAGACGAATGATTTACATCGGTCATATTAGGCAATCTTGAGAAAGTGGTTGAGTTCTTGAATCCAAAACTGTGAAAATATTCCAAACCGGTTGGATATTTCAATAGTTAAGGTCATTCTAGTTCCGTGGGTAAAAACACACAACGGTTAAGCATTAAGTAATGTCATACATAAATATATAGGAACGGTCTCACCCAATCAGCATCCAAGAAATCATTTCAACTACGGTGGTGACTGTGGTGACTTTTCGAGATATTCTTAAGTCTCTTCGATGATCTTTGAACTCCTCCAAAACTTCCAGTTTTTTGTGTTCCAAAACTGCTCGAACTCTTTAAAGTTCTATATTAACTAATCCATAAATTTCTTGTCATTTCTCCAAAAATTTCTTGTCATTTCTCCAAAGTTCCTTTTGAACAACACAAAAGAAAAATTGGAAAGTTTCCTAGTGACCCATGCTAGATTTCTGAGTTTTTAGGATACTTTTCCTTTTCTTTCCAGCAACCTCCCAAAACATCTTGTGGTATTTCCAAAAAGTTTCTATTGGAATTTCCTCAATGATTTTTGAAGAATTTTAACAAAGTTTTTTCGGAACATTTCCTAGATTTCCCACAGATCTACTTCAAAAAATTTCCGCTTCCAACAGCGTTCTCGAATGTACATAAGAACTCGTCCTAAATTCTTAGCTCCTTTAAACATTCACAGAGCTCGCAAAATACTTAAATTTACTGGAAATTTCCCCCAATTTTTGGCGGAACTTAAAAAAAAAAATTTTTTTTTTTTTTTTTTTCATTTTTTTATCCATTTTTTTTCTTTTCTTAAACCAGCCAAAAAAGAAAAGAAAAAAAAACTACAGAGTCTTTATTTTTAAGTGTAAGGAGTGTATCGAATATAAGCTATCCACATACATTTGCGTTGGACGCATGTATTTGTGATGGTTTTTTATGCTCTGAACACTGCATGCTGTGCGTTTGACTGTCAGCTTTCTTTTGTTTACTTGTTTGTGCGGTTCAAATTCTGCGTTTTCAAAATGTCGCGTATTGAAAAGGAAGTGAAACTTAAGGTTCTGGACACATGGCTAAGTGAGAAGTGTATTGCTATGCGAAAATTGGCGAAGCGGTTTGGAATTCATCATGCGAGTGTTAAAACCATCATTAATAAGTTTGGGGAACACTATTCTTTGGATGAGCTACCAGAAAGAGGCAGAAAACCCGGTTCTTCCAACCCGAAACTGGAGCAGAAAGTGGTATCTCTAATCATGAAGAACAAATCAATGTCAATACGTGATTTGGCCAAAAAAGCAGGAACGAGTGTCGGAATGCTCCAGCGTATCAAGAGGCGAAACCACCTGAAGACCTACAAGAAGCAGAAAATCTCGAAACAAAGTGCAGAACAGAAGAAGCGAGCAGCAACAAGGGCCCGGAAATTGTATTCGCGTCTTTTGCAGCGTCCGGATGCATGCGTTTTGATGGACGATGAGACCTATGTAAAGGAGGACTCAAAAACCCTTCCAGGTCCACAATACTTTACTGCCGTCGTTGGGGAAGATGTGAGCGATGCGGACAGGTCGATTCAAGTGGAGAAATTCGGTCGAAAGGTACTGGTATGGCAAGCAATATGTTCCTGTGGTTTGAAGTCAACCATTTTTTACACTAACGGAACTATAAATGCGGAAATCTATCGATCTGAGTGTCTCCAGAAGAGATTGTTGCCTTTATATAAGAAGCATAGTACACCTCCACTGTTTTGGCCGGATTTAGCGTCGGCTCACTATGCCAAAACCACTCTCAATTGGCTTGCGGAAAAGGGTATAGATTTCGTTGAGAAAAATATCAATCCACCAAATTGCCCTCAGCTACGACCCATCGAACGTTACTGGGCAATCGTGAAGAGGGTCTTCAAGAAGACTGGTAAGGCAGCTGGGAACATGCAGGAGTTCAAAAAAATTTGGGCTCAAGCGTCCAAAAAATGCGATGCAACACTTGTCCGGAACTTGATGAAGAGCATTCGATCCAAAGTTCGAAAATTCGTGAAGGAATAACTTAAATTTCATCCGGTCTTCATTATGTTCAAGTTTAACCTCGTACAATAAAGGATCAATTTTTTGTATGAATAAAATATCGGTTTTCAACATAATTTGAAAGAAAGTTTGTGGATAGCTTATTTTCGATACACTCCTTACACCTTTGAGGTTCTGTATGAAAAAGACTATGACTTATTTTGACAGCTGTTCAGTTTCAATGTTTTGCTTGCCTTGTAAACAAACGAAAACCTTCATTAAAAGTTAAAGTTTTACTTCAAGCGGAACAATGCGAGGTCTTACGGAAGAAAAGCGAAAATCGATTTTGACCAAGTACTGCACTGAAAAGGGATTGTCGCTAAGAAAATTAGCAAAAGAAGAAGGTTCTAGTGTCTGTGCGGTCCAAAATGCGATCAACCGGTTTGTTATGCATAACACAATGAAGGACCTACCCGGCCGAGGTAGAAAAACAGGTGCGTCAAACCCAAATTTGGACAAACAAATTTGAAAGGAAGGAAAAAAAGGAGGTCCCCATCAGAGATTGCGCAAAAAAGTGCGGAACGACGATTGGAATGGTCCAACGCGCAAAGGAGCGAAACTCCCTGAAGACGTACCGGAAACAAAAATGCCCGAAACGCAGCCAAATTCATGCGGATTCCGTGAAAACTCGGGCTCGGAAGCTGTACGACGACGTATTGAGCAAAAATGACATGCATTATCATGTATGACGAGACGTACGTCAAATTGGACTGAGTGAAGCGTGGAACGGATGTCCTAAATTCGGAGAAATCGATTTTAGCGAAAAATTTGGAAAAAAGGTGTTGCAATTTGCCAGTGCTGTATGAAATCGACACCTTTTTTCACTACCGCAAATATGAACGCCGAAATGTACCGGAAGGAATGCCCGCAGAAACGAATTCTGCCACTAATCCGAAAACACAAAGGTTCGACACTGTTTTGGCCTGATTTGGCATCCTGCCACCATGCGCGTGCCACCTTGGACTGGTATGAAGAGAACAATGTCCAATTTGTGAAAAAGGCGATGAATCCTCCAAATTGTCCGCAAATAAGGCCCACTGAGAAATTTTGGGCTTTGATGAAAGGAAAGCTGCATCGGAAGAAGGCTAGGGGAGCAGATGACATCATCAAATTCGAAAAAAGACTGGGTAAACGTAAGCAAAACCATCGACGGAACTGTTGTGCCAAACCTCATGAGGAACATCAAGAAGAAGGTGCGAGAGCTGGCCAGATCTACGAAAAATTAAATGAATACTGATGTAATGGGCTTTTTTGATGGTCAATAAACAATGTAAATGAATTTGAGTTGCAAAATAAATAAAACATATTGAAATACAGCAATTTTTAGGTGTACTTATAATTAACGATACAGTTCTTACGTTTTGATTGTTTCCTTTGATTTCGAGCATTTCTTTAAAAAAATCAATAGCAATCATTTAAAGTTTTCGCGTGCTTTCCAAAATTAACTTTGCCATCGCTAATTAAATTGTTGAAAAAATTTCCCTAGCGATTTCATTCGCTGTTCTTATATCAAGGGAGCATCAATTCAGCACGTCACGCTTTTAAGAGAGGGGGGGGGGGCGCTCTGGGTTTGGAAACTGTGATGATCCATGCAAAAGTGATTTGATGTCCATACAAACGACTTGACGATGTTGGGAGGGGGGAGATTGTGGATTTTGCGTGACGTACTTAATGGACGTCCCCACAAGGGGAATCACTGTGAAGTTGATTCAGCCTGCGTGCTCCAGCACGATGTGTTCAGAATAGATTGGTTTTCCATTCCCTCTAAAAGCGTGCGTTGTAAAGCGTCAAGAGCTTTACGTGTCGACCTGGCTGAATCACGTTGGGAACATAAATTTGATAAAATATGAATTTCGCACCCTTTTCTTCGGTTGGCACGTTTGGTTCATACGTGAAAGCCATTATCCCAGCCAACGCACAGAAACGGAACCGGAAGAAATTCTACACCCCGTTGAACGTGCGGACTGCGGTGCCTCCGGTGATCCATCTCCTTCTCCTGGTGCGGGGATTCGCGTTTATGAAGCGAAAATTAATGGCAGCTTTCCATTTTGTTTCTGTGCAAGCAAACTGCGATGTATGCCACCGGAGATCAGAGCGTTTAACCCTCCATTTAACAATCAGTTGCCGCATGAAAATATCAGATTTGACTTATGTCAACAGAAACAACTGTTTTAAATCCAATGGTGTTGTCGACTGGGTGATATTGAGTTATAGATAATTGACTGTTTGAACGATTTTCGGGCATTTTTACTCGGGTCACTTTTTCAACTAAGTACTAAGCTAAACCCGGAAACAGTAGCTCACACAAACCGAGGGAAACTGGAAAGAAGGTCTCGGCAAATTCGGGATTATTGGCAATGAGCCGGATGTAATTCGATTCATGTTTCCTCTTATGCTTTACCCGCATTTTGCGATGCCAGCAAGATTGAAAGAGAAAATTGAGTTTGGAAGCGTTTTTCGTTCTTTACGATTGATAACTGCACAATGAGTGAGCCGGTTTCAATTTGTGGAAGCGAATGTGGTTTATTTTATTCTTTGGGAAATATCCTGGAATCAGGCATGTTTAAAGATTGCCACTGCATGACCAAAGGCAATACATGGCTGCTGATGCTATTCTATCGACTTTCTTGAGATAGGATCCTTTTTATTTCGAAATTTTAGAGAAGTGATTTTAGGTTCATTACTTTCCAATTCATCTCAGAATGTTCTTCAAGTATCAAGCGAAATTAAAATTAATTTTCTGAATACTTCTGGAAAATTGTCTTTAAAATTAAAAACTCTACAAAAATCGTTTCAAATTTCTCCAAGTTTTGAATTTTATAATTCGTTGCATTGCGGTGCGTTACGTTAGTAATGGAGTATTTCGTAGATTGCATACTGCAGTCCGTTATGTGACTTACATATTTTCACTTTTATTCCTATTGCTATGTAAGAAGCGACAACTCTCCAACTAGAGGTCAGAGAAGCTAAGCAGGTAAACTTCCATGGCCGGCCACTCTTCTTCTCCTTTACGAGGAAAAGGGAAGGATAATGATGATACGACATCTACTTATCCGGAGGCCAGCGACTCACCGACGCCCTCATAGATGACTCTGAGTTGGGTCCCGAACAACACACAGCCATCCAAACGAGTTACAACAACTTGATTTTGACTAGATTGAGTGATATACAGGTTACATCAATCAATTTGTGACAAGTGTGCTGCTGGCGGTGGTTTGAAAGTATTTGGTCTAGGACTCACAATAGTGAGTGATAGAAACTGTTTTAAAATTGATGTTTTTGGTAAATCAACACATACAGATTGTTTGTAAAATTTTGTAGAGTATTAAGTATCAAAGTACATAAATATATAGGAACGATCTCACCCAATCAACATCTAGGAATTCACCTCAATCCGTGCAGCTGTGTCAGCTTTCTATACCAAACAGCAAACAAGGTCACAGTGAATTAAAAACATCAACCAACACTACCGGCAAGGCTGGAAGCGATGATTCTCTCCGGCGGCACAATCCGTCCTTTCTGTCTAGTCAATAAGTGGTTTAAAAATGAACCACTACTACTGGAAAATATCCTACAAAATCTTCTTTCTTCTTCTAACTCTTGATCTGAACTCCATTCGACCGCATCAATTTGATCCTGCAAAACCAGACCTGCGACACATCCGCACACTATTACACTTCGAAACGGCATTTGTAGACTTTTCATACTTCCTAGTTTTCCACTTCCGGTGGAGTTGTACCATGGGGTGTCTCAGTGAAATCGAGCGCAACGAATTCCAATTGACTTGCATTCAAAGCGAAGGATTCCAATTCAGTACTTTTGATCAATTTTGCAACACACTTATTACGCCAGTTGCACCGATTTGACATTTGAGTTATGACAAAGCGTTGCCAAATTCTACAGCTGCGCATTTCCTGTCGAGTGGATGATGCATTTTGATTTGCAGCGAATTCATATCGATACAGTTACTTTCAGGAATTGAAATTGATTTCAACAAATAAATTTGATCGAATCCATGTGAGACATCCATTGATTTTTATTCACTTGCAAGCAACTGTTATTGTCCTCAGCAAGAATTCACTTACTGACGTAGTCACGAAACTCGGATCACAACATTCACAAACGTCACGCCGAGATTGACTCGTAACGTCGAAGAAGCAAAATTAAAATTTAACCACGGAAAAAACACGTGACAGGTCACGAAATCCCAACCGTTCCTGGGCAAAGCTCGCTGTGATCTTCTTTACTTGAATTTCAAAATCCATTAAAGTTACTCAAAAATGCCCTTGAGTTCTTCGAAATTTTTTTTAATTTTAGAGCAGTTCTACAAAATTAGTTCAATATTTTTCAACATCGCCAAACACCGCAGATATCCGTAAAAAAAATCGAAAATGTCGTTCAGTTTCTCTGAAATCCAGTGAAGTCCTGCGAAAATTTTCATTTTCATATTTGTTCGTGAGGCTTAAAAATAACTTAGTAGATTTTATCCGAAATTTTAAGAATTCTTCCAAATTTGCTGGAATCATCTGAAATTTGGTGGTTTTTTTTTTCAACAACAAATTTCATTTTATCTTCATCAAGTTCTCTGTAGTTTTCTAAACTAAGTAAACTGTTCAAATTCTTCATAACTTATTTAACTACTCCGTTCACTGAAATTCCCTTAAATTTTCGTTAACCAAAATTTCTACTGGAATTACTCGGAAACTCGGAAACAGTGCAGAACGGGATATTTTAGAGTCTCTTTTAAACTCTTTGAACTGTTCTGAAATTTTCATTGTTTTTTTTATTTCAAAACTGAAACCCGAAGTAGTCAATTGCTCTTTAGTATCTCGCGCCGGTTTTTTTTTCCTAAATTCTTATGATTCCTATCATAACTCTCTGCATTTGTTATCAATTTTAGAGTTGTTTGAACATCATTGGACTCGGTAAAATTCGTTTACCACGCAAAATAACGAATTTTGTAAAAAAAAAATATTTTGGTAAAATTTTTTTTTTGTTTTGAATCTTGTGTTGGTTTTTTGGTAAAAAAATTTTAAAAAAAAAAAAAATTGGGCAAACCCCCTTTGATATTTTTTTTTTTTTTTTTTTTTTTTTTTTTTTTTTTTTTTTTTTTTTTTTTTGTTTTGTTTTTTTTGATTTGTGTGGCAAGTACAATCCATACGCTATGCCCAGGGAGTCGAGAAATTTTCCTTTTACGAAAAAAATCCTAGACCAGACCGGGAATCGAACCCAGCCACCTCCAGCATGGTGTTGCTTTGTAGCTGCGCCTTCACCGACTGAGCTAAGGGAGGTCCCAAAATTTCCTTAAACTTCTCAGAAATTTCTTGGAATCTCTCTAAACTCATGGAATTTCTTCAAAATCATTAAATGTCTCCTAATATGAACTTTCAGAAAGTTCCACCAGTAACAGAAAGGATCTTAAATCGTCGGTTTCAGAAGTTCTGGGAACTCTGCAGAATTCTGAAAAATTCCAGCATGCTCTGGAAACTTCTCTGACAATGTTCATGGAGCTTCTTTTTTTTACGTTTTTGGAACTTGACAGGTATACGTTTTGGGCTCACTTGATCAAACGTTTAAGGAACCTGTAAGTTTTAAGGAGTCCTGGGAACTTCTAAGTCGTATGTTCTTGGACCTTCTCAGCCGAACCAAAATCTGCTCACTACGAAATACCAGAATAAATATCCGATTCGTCTCAAGAACTCTGGAAAATACCCCACAAACTGGAAATATTCCTCAAAAAAAAAAATCAGAAAAAGAATGCAGAAATTCCCAAAAAAAAAACCTTCACAAAAGAGTGCACTGTGATGTTCTCCCAGAACATCTGTAAAGTTTTCCCAGAAGTTCTGGGAAATTTTTCCAGAACTTCTGTGAAGTTCTCTCAGATCTTCTTATACGTTCCCTCAAAACTTCCGTGAAGTTCTCCCAGAACTTCTGTCATATTCCCCCAGAACTTCTGTAAAGTTCCCGCAGAACATCTGTGAAGTTCTTCAAGATTTTTTGCAAAATTTGATCAGAAGTTCTCCCAAAACTTTTGTGAAGTTCATCCAAAAGTTTTGTGAAGTTCTCCTTGAACATTTTTGACGTCCTCCCAGTTTCCACAGATCTTCTTTGAAGTCTTCCCAGTACTTCTATTAAGTTTCCTCAAAACTACTATTAATTTCTCCCAGAATTTCTGTGAAGTTCTCCCAGAACTTTTGTGGAGTTCTCCCAAAACTTCTGTGAAGCTCTCCCAAACTTCATTGAAGTTCTCTCAGAACTTTATGACATTCTGAATGAATTTGTGAATGGAAGAAAATATAGAAGTAAACTAAGCCACAAAAGGAAAAACTTATTGGAGTCACAGACCCTTCCTTTTCATAAATTTCCAACTTCTATGAAATTTCGAGGAAATTCTTCAAAATCAATTAATGTCTTCTAACAGGTAATCCATGAATTTCCAGATAGTTCCCGCAATAACAAAAAAAAAATCTGAAATCTTTTGTTTCAGAAGTTCAGGGAGCTCTGTAAATTCTCAAAATTTCTCGCATGCTCTTGAAACTTCTCGGTCAGATGTTCAAGGACCTACTTCTTCGGACGTTTTTGGAACTTGTCAGGTAGACGTTTTGGGCACAATCGATCAAAAGCTCAAGGAACCTGTAAGTTTTAAAGATGTAAACTGTAAACTTCGAAATCATATGTTCTTGGACCTTCTCAGTCGAAAGTTCTCTTGCCCAACGAACTATGAAAGAAGCATGAATGAAGCGATGTGATAAAAAAGGGTTTTGTTTGTAGACGCGGGCTGCATTATTGAAAAAGTATACTCAACTTTTAAGAAGCTCCAATAACTTCCCAGACCTTACTTTACCAAACTTGCTAAGCCCTGTGTGTCTTATGAAGTCGTCTTCATTCATGGCTGCACTTCACCTGCCTGACAGTCTATGGTAGATCCGCAGGTCGCTATACACTAGATCGCTACAGCTTGCTCGTTGCGGGGTTCTTCTCTTGTGCCAGTTGGTTCTTACGACGTGACCAGCCCACCGTAGTCGACTAGTTTTGGATGATGAGACTAACAATTCATGCATTTCGTTCTTGCACCAGTATATCCGATTCGTTTTGAGAACTCCGGAAAATGTCCCGAATGCTCCTAGAAATTTTACAGTTTCTCAGAATTAAAAACATTCAAAAGTTAAAGAAAACCCAGATTCCTAGAAGTTTCCAGAATTTAAGAAATGCTCTCAGAATCTTTCAGAAAATCCCACAACATGAAGCTGCCCCCAGAAGTTCTATGAAGTTTTCCCTATGAAGTTGTCCAGCCCAAATCCTTCAAAACTTTTGTGAAGTTCCTCCAGAACTTCTGTGAAGTTCTCCCAGAACGTCTGTGAAGTTTCTTCAGAACTTCTATGAAATTCTTCCAAAATTTCGATGAAGTAACGCCAGAACACTTCTGTGAATTCAAAACATTCATTCTGAGCAAACGTGAGTTTTATGATCAAATAATGAAGTTGAGTTTTTCGTCAAATAAATGTAGTTGTTTTTTTCGTTTTCGCACACATTTTTTGGCATTCCCACCACTCTATATCTTGGGGAGAGAAGAAAATCATAAAAAGTGCTAATTTGATGAATCCTAATTTGAAGAAAAAAGTTACTCACGAGAAAGCTGTCTTGCCCCTTGGTTTGTAGGCAAATAAGCTTCTCGGAACAAATATAGAGAATTCCGGGAATGCAGCAGTTGATACCTAGCATATGATGCATATTAACAAAAACTTACCAGTCAGTATACCATACGTATCCCCGTCGACTGAGTTTCGGATCTGCTCCATAGCGAAGTTTTCTCCCTTGAAGATAATTTTAAAACTTTAATAAACGAAGCTCCTTTTTTTTAATTACAGCACGGTGAGTAAGTCTTACTCACTTTGACGTTTCTCACTTACTCATGTTTTGACAACTCCATACATAGGAAAAAACTGAGTAGAATCGACTCACTCAGTGAGTAGCTCAAAAATAGCGTGTACGAGGCCGAGAAACATTCAAGCAAATGAATTATTCATCGTTCATCATCGTTCATCCTACGTTCATTGTTATAGCTCGAATCGTCCTGAATACGTTATTTTGTTATTTGATCTTCGTTATATTTTGTTGTCCAGAGACGTATTTTTTTCCGCTGCATCGGAATCCGCTGGACTTTCCAATTTTTCGCTTCTTACCTTCGTTTGTTGTGCCGCTTTGTGTTTTAAGGCATGGTACAAAGATCATCCAACGCAGCGCCATTTTGCGACGAAAACATATATTTTTGTTCTCGGTACACTTTATTCTCTTTCATATTGAGTAAATTTAAGCGAACACAACGCGTAGTGTTTTCGTGGCAACCGTTTGTTGTTCAGATAGAAGTGAAGCTTGTCGTAAATTCCCTCACAGATTCAAAAGTTTCTTTCCAAGCCTCTCTGAAATCTGAAATTTATGTTGGAATCATAATTCTTACCAAAAATAATTTTATTTAATGCTTACCATAAATACGTCTGCTGAAACGGTTTTCGCTAAAAACGGAGAGGGGTGATTCAAAGTATGCATGTTTTGTATTCGCTTCTAGTTGTGCAATAACCATTAATTGTTTGATTCTTCGTTTGTTAGTGAAACAGTAGCGATTGTATATTCCTAAAACACAATGTTTATTTATGTCTGTAAAAAAGCAACAAGCAAAAACAACGTTTTTTTTCTCTCTCTTTCTTCTCTTCTACCCACCCCACCTTCCATCCACACCGGAAACACACCCCTCCACCCAAAATCACGAAAATCCAAATAAATCAAAAATCAAAATTCATTTCACCAATCACAAGATCCATCTGTCGCAGGAACGTTAGCAGACCTGAAGAAGCACCGTTCGCAGAATCGATCCAGCGTCAGTCCGGACAACGGGTCCCTGCTGAGCGCCCAGAGTTTGGGCAGTCTCACCACAGGCCCGAACGGTCAACCCCTCGAGCTGTCGCTGGTCTCCGGAACATCGGCCGATCATCACCACTCGTACCCGCATGGCAACGGGAACGGAAACCTCGTGGGAGGTGGCGGCGGTGATAAATCCGCCATTTCCACTCTGAGCAGCGCCACCGGCAACGGGTCCCTCGTGATGGCAGCCGGTGGCGACGGAACACCCAGTGGGACGCTGAACAAGTTCAGCGGCAATACCAGTGACGTAGTCAGCGACAGCACCCGCTCGCGGCGCTGCTGTGTGGTAATGTAAACAAACAATAGAGGCCGACGTGCGAATGACAGGTAAGTCATTCTGTCAATTCATATCAAAATCAAGGCACAGGCCTTTGCACTGCGGATGCGGTCAAACGAGAGCAATACAGGGGGGAATTTGGAAAGCGGAGAAATATTTAGAGAGGGCTAGAGTATAGATATAGGTCAGCTGAAAAGCAACTGAAAGTTGTGATATATACGATTTGTGTTTACACATATTCAATTTTTTTTTTTCGTAGGTTAGGTTCCAATTTTTTCGCGTTTCCTTGCTTCCTCCCCTGTGTCCCTTAGTTGCAGATTGTGGATGTAGATATATTTGTATATTTGTTATTGTGTATTCTATTGTACATGAAATGATTTGCCTTCCTTCCCGGAAGGCCGGTGGAAACGCGTATATTATGTTTTGCTAGTAGTTCCCAGAACCAAATGAAATCCTATCGGCCGAATTGAAATTCATCAAATCATAAAAATCCGTAGAAACAGAACGCAGTATTCAGAATAGTACTTAAAGGAGGTCCGATATTCTCTCGGTATTAGCTAGTATGCCCTTCATTTCATGGCCTTAATTACTTAACTACTTACTTATACATGTGCAGCTTGTCAGAAGATGAAACAAAGATAGCATGCGAATAGCAGACATCAATCACAGTTTAGCTCCAATTTTGTCGTAATAACGATCCCTTTTGGGAAATCCTTCTCTTTGTTTAAGAGGTTATGTTTTCGAATATCAAACACCCACCCCAATCCACATTTCCTCACTGCACCTTTCCGAACAACTTGCATGATCCAAAGATTTAATTCCCCCAATGTTTCCCAGCTTCCTGAGTTCAAGAATAGCTTTTCGTTTCCACTGCCGGAAGCTCCCGGCCGGTCAAAAGAGCTTTACTCGAACGAGCAACAGCACTGAAAGAAGAAACTTCAAGCATAACCAAACCGCAAGCGTAGGAACAGTAGGCTAGGCAAAGGTGTAAATATTTTGTTAATTTCACAATGAATACATCCTACTCAATTACCGCACATACACTGGAAAACAGAAGAAATGCAATGAAAAATGTAAAACATCACACGTTGTTCAATTAATCAAACCTTAAGAAAAGCAAACAAAAACCCTATATTTACATAACTCCTCCGATAATAGTCGATGAAAATCGTGTAAGCATAGCTACAAGGCAATCGATAGAAATTCCGAGTAAACAGTTCCCAACAGCAGCACACTCGTACCGTGATTTATTCAAATAATTAGAGTTTTTGTTTACTGTGCACTCTTCTCCAGAGTAGTAAGAGAACTCGAGAAAAGTTGTCCTACAATCAACCAATGAATAGCTCCATCCACGAAGAAGGAGCTGTATTTGTTTTGTGCCTCGAAAAAAAAAACAGGCAAAAGTTTATTATCATAGTTATCGTATTATCCCGGGCTTTTTCCGTTCATCCGTTGGTAATAGCGGGGGACTTCAACGCTTGGGCGCTCGAGTGGGGGAGCCGCCTTACCAACCCTAGGGGCCAGATTCTTCTGGAGGCCTTGGCTAGGCTCAATGTGGACCTAGCCAACGTGGGTACCAAGAGTACCTACCATAGAAACGGAGCGGAATCGATTATCGATATAACATTTAGCAGTCCTGGGCTAATTAGCAATTGGAGGGTGGATGATGGCTACACCCATAGCGACCACTTGGCGGTACGTTATTGTATCGTCCACAATACAAGGCAGCGTGCGGAAGGAGGAGCATCCACTCCATTCGCCCGCAGATGGAGGACGTCCTACTTTGATGTAGAGGTTTTTAAAGAGGCGCTTGAGAGGGAACGAAACTTACGCGAAACCCAGGAACCTTGCGGCGAAAGACTCGTTATGACACTTACACGAGCGTGCGATGCGACCATGCCGAGGGAAGTCAAACCGAGGAATGGAAGATCGCCGGTGTATTGGTGGACGGAGTCGATCGCCGACCTCCGAAGAACATGCCTCCACGCAAGACGGAGGGTGCAAAGAGCGCGGTCAGACGCCGATAGAATCGAGCGTAGAGGGGCGCTAGTCGCCGCGAAGGCCGCACTAAAGAGGGAGATAAAGGCCAGCAAGCGAGCCTGCTTCGAGGGTCTGTGTCAGAAGGCCAATACGAATCCGTGGGGTGACGCCTACCGGGTTGTAATGGCCAAAACCAGAGGATCGGCGGCTCCAACCGAGCGTTCATCAGAGCTGCTGCAGGTGATCGTTGGGGGACTCTTTCCGAGCCACGACCCAAGTCCATGGCCCCCCGCCGCCGTAGACGTGTCCCATGACCAGCGTTCCAGTATCCCAGACCTTAACGCTGTCATAGCGACGGAAGGGTGGACGGCTCAGCCGAACACCCGTGACCACGTGGGCACCGACAACGGCACAACGGGGGTCGGCGACGAGGCGACGGTGACGAATGATGAACTCATTGCGATAGCAAAGTCGCTAAAGGTGAACAAAGCGCCGGGACCGGATGGTATTCCGAACCTGGCCATCAAGACGGCTATCTTGCTGGATCCCGAAATGTTCAGGGTGGTGATGCAAAAGTGTCTGGACGAGGGCGTCTTCCCGGACGCCTGGAAAATTCAGACCCTTGTGTTGCTACCAAAGACAGGGAAGCCACCAGGAGATCCATCGGCATATAGACCAATATGTCTGTTGGATACAGCGGGTAAGGTGCTCGAGAGGGTAATCCTCAACAGACTGACAACATACACGGAGGGTATAGGCGGTCTGTCTAGTAATCAGTTTGGCTTCCGTAAAGGGAAGTCGACGGTGGATGCCATCCTGTCCGTCACCAAGACGGCCGAGGTGGCAATCCAGCGCAAGAGGCGAGGAGTACGATACTGTGCGGTGGTCACCCTTGACGTGAGGAATGCGTTCAATAGCGCCAGTTGGGCGGCTATCGCCGACTCGCTCCAACGCCTTCAGGTTCCTGGGTACCTGTACAAGATTCTCGGAAGCTACTTCCAGAATCGCGTACTGGTATATAATACAGAGGCAGGCCAGAAACGTGTGCAGATCACCGCAGGCGTCCCGCAAGGTTCGATCCTGGGTCCGGTGTTATGGAACACGATGTACGACGAGGTACTGCGGCTTGAGTTCCCGAGCGGGGTAAAGATTGTCGGGTTCGCAGACGACATCACCCTGGAGATATGTGGTGAATCCATCGAGGAGGTCGAGTTAACGGCCTCACACTCCATTGGCATTGTGGAGAGATGGATGAGCTCCAGGCAATTGGAGCTAGCCCACCATAAGACCGAGGTCACGGTGGTGAACAATCGGAAATCGGAGCAACATGCGACGATTAGTGCAGGTAACTGCACAGTAGAATCGAAGAGGTTCTTGAGGTATCTTGGGGTTATGATCGACGACAAGCTGTCCTTTGTCAGTCACGTCGATTACGCTTGCAAGAAAGCCTCTATGGCTATATCGGCATTATCCCGCATGATGTCGAATAGCTCGGCGGTGCAAGGGAGTAAGCGTAAACTCCTGGCCAGTGTCGCCCTGTCCATACTTAGGTACGGCGGGCCGGCATGGATCACCGCCTTGAGTACCAAGAGCTACGCAAATATGTTAGGGTAAAGGGTTGGGGGGGGGGGGGGGGGGGGGGGGGAAGGGGGGGGTGGGGGGGGGGCGGGGGGGGGGGGGGGAGGTGGTTCAGGAGCGGCGTTTTTTTTTTTTTTTTTTTTTTTTTTTTTTTTTTTTTTTTTTTTTTTTTTTTTTTTTTTTTTTTTAGACGGGATGGAAAATCTGCAACCAGACACCTGAAGAACTCAGGGTGTGGGGATGAGGGTGCCAACTCCTCGACCCACTAAAAACCCACCCGTGCCTTTAGCCCTGGTCCCTCCCCGGAACCACCTTTCGGTATTACTTCGGGGAGGGGGCTATTGTGCTTGTTAAGCACCCACTATGTCTAACTACTTAGGGCTTTAGTAGTTAGGTGGTCCCTGCGACCTGCCTTTGGTCGTTTCGCCATTTTTGTTGGAGATCAAGGACGATCTGGGAGGCTGCTACGCATACCGCGTCCCAGACGTCCCGGTCTTGACACATCCTCTGGACCAAGTTATCCGGAGTCGTGTCGCGACCGCATACGGCCATCATGCCGGATCTCGCGCCGTCGAAGCGAGGACATGCGAAAAACACATGTTCTGCAGTTTCTTCGACTCCCGCGCACTCACTGCATGCGGAGGACTGTGCATGCCCATATTTATGCAGGTATTGTCTAAAACAGCCGTGGCCAGACAATATCTGCGTTAAGTGGAAGTTCACTTCACCGTGTCGCCTACCGACCCACCCGGTTAGTTCCGGGATTAGTCGGTGGGTCCACCGACCTTTGGTGGAGTTGTTCCATTCCCTCTGCCACTTAACCATGGATGCGGCTCTAGTGGTCTTTCGGATACCTCTTGTTCCACGTTGCTCGAAGCACTCTACGTCCTCTTTTATGACGATGCCTATTGGCATCATCCCCGCTAGGACGCAGACCGCGTCGCGTGATACCGTTCGGTATGCACTCACCACTCTTAGGCACATAAGCCTGTGTGTACTCTCGAGCTTATTTGCGTAGCTCTTGGTACTCAAGGCGGTGATCCATGCCGGCCCGCCGTACCTAAGTATGGACAGGGCGACACTGGCCAGGAGTTTACGCTTACTCCCTTGCACCGCCGAGCTATTCGACATCATGCGGGATAATGCCGATATAGCCATAGAGGCTTTCTTGCAAGCGTAATCGACGTGACTGACAAAGGACAGCTTGTCGTCGATCATAACCCCAAGATACCTCAAGAACCTCTTCGATTCTACTGTGCAGTTACCTGCACTAATCGTCGCATGTTGCTCCGATTTTCGATTGTTCACCACCGTGACCTCGGTCTTATGGTGGGCTAGCTCCAATTGCCTGGAGCTCATCCATCTCTCCACAATGCCAATGGAGTGTGAGGCCGTTAACTCGACCTCCTCGATGGATTCACCACATATCTCCAGGGTGATATCGTCTGCGAACCCGACGATCTTTACCCCGCTCGGGAACTCAAGCCGCAGTACCTCGTCGTACATCGTGTTCCATAACACCGGACCCAGGATCGAACCTTGCGGGACGCCTGCGGTGATCTGCACACGTTTCTGGCCTGCCTCTGTATTATATACCAGTACGCGATTCTGGAAGTAGCTTCCGAGAATCTTGTACAGGTACCCAGGAACCTGAAGGCGTTGGAGCGAGTCGGCGATAGCCGCCCAACTGGCGCTGTTGAACGCATTCCTCACGTCAAGGGTGACCACCGCACAGTATCGTACTCCTCGCCTCTTGCGCTGGATTGCCACCTCGGCCGTCTTGGTGACGGACAGGATGGCATCCACCGTCGACTTCCCTTTACGGAAGCCAAACTGATTACTTGACAGACCGCGTATACCCTCCGTGTATGTTGTCAGTCTGTTGAGGATTACCCTCTCGAGCACCTTACCCGCTGTATCCAACAGACATATTGGTCTATATGCCGATGGATCTCCTGGTGGCTTCCCTGTCTTTGGTAGCAACACAAGGGTCTGAATTTTCCAGGCGTCTGGGAAGACGCCCTCGTCCAGACACTTTTGCATCACCACCCTGAACATTCCGGGATCCAGCAAGATAGCCGTCTTGATGGCCAGGTTCGGAATACCATCCGGTCCCGGCGCTTTGTTCACCTTTAGCGACTTTGCTATCGCAATGAGTTCATCATTCGTCACCGTCGCCTCGTCGCCGACCCCCGTTGTGCCGTTGTCGGTGCCCACGTGGTCACGGGTGTTCGGCTGAGCCGTCCACCCTTCCGTCGCTATGACAGCGTTAAGGTCTGGGATACTGGAACGCTGGTCATGGGACACGTCTACGGCGGCGGGGGGCCATGGACTTGGGTCGTGGCTCGGAAAGAGTCCCCCAACGATCACCTGCAGCAGCTCTGATGAACGCTCGGTTGGAGCCGCCGATCCTCTGGTTTTGGCCATTACAACCCGGTAGGCGTCACCCCACGGATTCGTATTGGCCTTCTGACACAGACCCTCGAAGCAGGCTCGCTTGCTGGCCTTTATCTCCCTCTTTAGTGCGGCCTTCGCGGCGACTAGCGCCCCTCTGCGCTCGATTCTATCGGCGTCTGACCGCGCTCTTTGCACCCTCCGTCTTGCGTGGAGGCATGTTCTTCGGAGGTCGGCGATCGACTCCGTCCACCAATACACCGGCGATCTTCCATTCCTCGGTTTGACTTCCCTCGGCATGGTCGCATCGCACGCTCGTGTAAGTGTCATAACGAGTCTTTCGCCGCAAGGTTCCTGGGTTTCGCGTAAGTTTCGTTCCCTCTCAAGCGCCTCTTTAAAAACCTCTACATCAAAGTAGGACGTCCTCCATCTGCGGGCGAATGGAGTGGATGCTCCTCCTTCCGCACGCTGCCTTGTATTGTGGACGATACAATAACGTACCGCCAAGTGGTCGCTATGGGTGTAGCCATCATCCACCCTCCAATTGCTAATTAGCCCAGGACTGCTAAATGTTATATCGATAATCGATTCCGCTCCATTTCTATGGTAGGTACTCGTGGTACCCACGTTGGCTAGGTCTACATTGAGCCTAGCCAAGGCCTCCAGAAGAATCTGGCCCCTAGGGTTGGTAAGGCGGCTCCCCCACTCGAGCGCCCAAGCGTTGAAGTCCCCCGCTATTACCAACGGGTTCAGGCCAGTTAGCTCCGTTGTCATCCGATCAAGCATATTGGAAAACTGTTCGATCGACCACCTTGGCGGTGCGTAGCAGCTGCAGAAGAACACTCCATTCACTTTTACAACCACGAAGCCTTCGTTTGTGTTGGACACAACCTCCTGAACCGGGTACTTACCCGTCGTCCATAATGCCGCCATATTAGCCCTGTCCGCAAACCAGTTCCCGTTGCCGGGTGGGATGCGGTATGGGTCGGAAATTATGGCGATATCCGATGCCGACTCGCTAACTGTCTGACACAGCAGTTGCTGGGCTGCCTCACAATGGTTCAGGTTTAGTTGGGTTACCTGCATTACGGTTGGCTCGTTGGTATACCCTTAGCGGCCGGGCACTTGGCCCCCCCCATGACGTGCTTATCGTCCGGTTTCCCGGCGCACATCAAGCATTTGGGGGGACCTTTGCAATCCCGCGCCTTGTGGCTAGTGCTGCCACACCTTCTGCACATGTTGCTCCTATCTGGGCCTTTGCATTCCCAGGACATGTGCCCGCTCTCTAGGCATCTGAAACATGCCTTCGGCGGCTGGTGCAGGCTTAGTGGGCATATTGACCATCCCACCTTCACCTTCGCCACTTTCAACGCCGCGTCTGCGTCGACTGCCGCTACCCTCAGGGTTGCCACCTGGGTCCCAAGTGGACCCTTCCTCAGACGTATGTCCGCGGCGGCAACCTCGACCTTGCACTGTTCCTTCAGTGCAGTGGAGATCTCGTCTGCCTCGGTGATCTCATCCAGGTTTTTACACTGGATCGTCACCTGCGAGACGAGGGCGCGCACCTCCACACCCTCACCTAAGGCCTGTTTTGCCAGGTCTCTATACGCCGGGCCCTTAAGCGTTGTAGCTTTTTTAAGCTCCAGGAGCATTTCGCCGGTGCGGGTACGGCGTATACTCCGCACGTCGGCGCCTAGGCCTGCCAGTTTAGCGTCCCCGCGCATCGCTTTCAAGACCTCGGAGTACTTTGACGCCTCGGTCTTAACGATGAGGGCCTCTCCGCGGTTACGCTTGCGGGCCACCTGTCGCTTATCTTTTTCTTTTTTGGTTTTATTTCTTTTTTTCCTCACTTTATTCCATGGGGCTTCCCTGCCCCGCCTGGGGTCATCGCTTGTCCCCCTCCTAGCACTGGCATCTGCCTCCGTGCTGGTTATGGCTGTTGTTGTCATTGGGGCCCTGCCGCTTGGGCCCCCTTCGGCGCTTGAGACAACACGCGAGCTGGTTGGCGCGCCTTTCGCGCTGGGCTTAGCGCCGGGGCCTCTCTCTTTGCGAGAAGCCGAAGCTGGTCGCGAGGATGGACCCTCTGACCCCGCCGCCACGTTCGCATAGGTTCGTTTCCCCTTTGGGGCTTCCGACACGATGCGCTTCTTAGAAGCGCCGGGTGCCGTCTCGCCCGGGGACTGCCTAGCCCGCTTGGAGGTCCCCGCCCCCATGGATAGGGTGGACTCTCCGACGGAGACGGATGATTCCGTCTGCGTCTGCTTCGAGGCAATGTCCCTCGCCCTTTCGGTGGCCGCTAGCCGTGCCAACTCTTTGGCACTTTGCTCGGCTAGCAGTTTGGCCTCCAGCTCCTCCCTCTCCTTGCATGCAGCCTGCACTGTCATGCGTAGCCTAAGAAGGCTCAATTTTAGGTCTTTCGCAATGTTGTTGCGCGACGACGTAAAGTCGATGATCGCATCCAACTGCTCCGAGACCTCCATCACCTTAGGAAGGGTTTCCCGCATCCTATCCATGGCCCGGATGAGTCCTGGCCCATCCATGGCCACGCCTAGCTTGGTGCCACCTGCCTCCGATGCCGTAGCACTACCGCAGGTGTCGCTCACGCCCGATCCCACCGTTTTACGCGGTGGGGACCTCGCTAGGCCGCCTTTAGCGAACGGATTCGCTCTCTCTTTTGTATTTTTCGTTTCCTCCATGTTGTTGGGTCCCCCTCCAGCCGCTATCCAAGCCCACGTGGAGTAGTCGCTATTGTGATCCCATGGTTATCTATGCAAGCAGGGAGGCCATGCGAGGGTTGACACGGCCCTTCATGGGGAACCGTGTTCAGAGCCGGATCAGCGCAAGACAGGTATAGGTCATCTGAGCCTACTCCCACCCGACTGGCGAGGTCGGGCGGTGGAGAATGGAACGTACTGGAGGCCTGCCAGGGTTTTAATGGGACGGAGACAACCTGTGCCGCGGAAACCTCGCCATTTCCTACTCGGTGTCACCCGGCAGTACTGAGGGAGACGACACAGGCGCCAGCCCGAATACAACGGTACCACTCGTGAATCTTTTCGCAGCCAGTTGCCATAATTGGGGTTTTACTGGCATCCACCCCAATGCGTCGTATGACGCTCCCTCCGTAGTTCGTTTAGCCGTTAAGGGGAGCTTAACGTTTCCAAGGTGCACCGCGGGGAGGCGAACTACATTCACACCTCATCACATATGGCCTGCCGAACCAAATACTTCTTGGGTAATTTAGACACCTTTTGTTCAGAAAAACTCGGCAACGGCGTTTATTTTTTAAAATAGCGGTATAAAAAGCCAGACCCGGAAGCTGTTGAAATTGAAGACTTTATGTTCCATCCTACTGCACATATGTTCCATCCTCCATTATGGCACAAGAATTTTTTTGAAAAAAATTGGTGTAAAGTTCCATAGTACGTCTTTTTCCAGTGAAACTTTGCTTGTCATCGCGGTTGGGCACCTTTTTCCCTTTTTACACCTTCATTCCTTGCCTCTGCTTTACTAAGGTTGGGATTTTCTCAATAATGTCCACCACCTTCCTGTTACTTTGGCGCAAGCATACTTCTCAGATCATTCCGCTTCCAACCTTCCGATCCCAAGACAAGCGCTGGTCAAAACAATTGCAAACACTCAACACGGTAGTTTTTGGTATTTTTTTTTGTTTCTTGGCAATATCGCGTACCGACAACGTAGGATTTTGCTGCCGTTCGTTAAAAATGCGTTTGCACATTTCCACTTGATTCGATGCCATTTACCAAATGCAACAAGAATGTCAACATGTTGTACCTTGCGTGTTAAGTTTAAGCTATCCTAATTGAAATATTTCAGTGATTGGACAAACAAGGAAATTGCTAGCGTTTGCCAAAAAGTTGTACTTGAACGTGATTATGTAGGGTGGATACATTTTTAAAATATTGTAAATATTTATTTATTTTGCAATGAATCTCTAAATCATTAGACAATATATTCTCTAATGTTCATATCGCTCCAATCATAACCATGTCTGAATTCAGTTCTAGATTTGGTACAAACTGGGCCTATTTTTGATTTTTAGAACGGTTGCTATTAAATGATGACGACTTGGTTAAGGAAGTAGCGCATTCGGTTATGGACTGAGTGCAATTTAAAAAATCACAACATTTTTAATTTCTAAACATCTATGCTATAATATTTTAATAAATTTGATTAAACGCATATAATTAATGTTTAAAAACTGATAATTTTTTTTCCAATCAAAATGTTGAGAAGAGTCCTACGTTTTATGAGGTTTTCCAATCCGAAGGACAAAGATTCGATTCCCGATAAAATCGAATGTTCTTCCGGATGGAAAATTCGTAAGACTACCCTGGAGCTTAAGCGTATCATTGTTCATGCAACACAACTATACGATTGGATGTTTTGAAATGGCATAGAAGGCACTCAACTAAAAACTGTGGAGGAGCTTCGTAGAACCCTAGCAAAGTCCCGTCGGGCGTATAAAACCAAGTAAAAAAGAAGATATTTTGCATTTCATTTGAATTTTCCGTGGCATCAATTTTAGTCTAATAAAACCTCTAGGGGATACGAAAACAAATATTCGGTATAAGCTTACAGGGTGCGGCAGAAAATAATGTGAAAATGTTCAAACTTGAGTATTGGGTTCATTGGTGTAGCTAGTGACTAATTTCTGTCTAAAGTGTATTTGTTTATGTTTACTTTCAAGTGCTGCATCCAAACATTCAATTTGTTTTATTGCAAATTCGTCAAATTGTTCACGAAAGAAGTGATCACCAGTTTGTTGCTCGCCCAGAAGAAGCCGAAAGAGATTTTCAAGGTGGTAGGGTGCCATTTGGCAACAGTTTACCGCATAAAAAAGTCCCTGCAGAATGGTCCTAAGCAGCGGAAGCCGGGAAAGCGGTCCGCGCTTTGCACGCACGCCGAACGTGATCAAATTGGTCCGTGCAAAAATTGCTCGCAACCCGGTGCGTTCCATAAGAAAACTTGCAAAGGAAGCCAATATTTCGGTGAAATCCAATGCGAAAAATCATCAAAAAAGACCTGCATGCATCTTCCAGAGCCAGAGTGAAACGCCACTTGATTACGGACCGGGTCAAGGAACTACGAGTGACTCGTTCCAAGAGATTGCTTTCCTTGTTGAAGAATGAAAAAATCATAATCCTGTTCCCCGACGAAAAGCTTTTCAGCATCGATGCTGTGGCCAACAGCCGCACGGACCGGTCCATTTCACCGCAGAAATTGGAGAACGTTCCGAAAAAAGTGAAATTCAAATTTCAAACCAAACATCCGGCTGGTGTCATGATGTTTGGCTCGGTGGCGTCAAACGGTTTGAAAATGCCGCATGTTTTCTTTGATGCTGATGTTAAAATCAATACCGAAGTGCATATCGGTATTTTAAAGGACCCTGGGTGAAGGCCAACTTCTCCGAGGACCAAAACGTTGTCCTACAGCAGGATGGAGCGCCGTCCAGGATGGAGCGCCGTCCAATCGAGCCCAACAATGGTTGAACGATAACATGAAGTTTTGGCCGAAGGATTTGTGGCCCCCCAGCAGTCCAGATCTTAATCCGTTGGATTATTCGATTTGGGCATATGTTGAAGCACGAGCCTGCAATACATCACACCCTAGTGTGAAAACCATAACACACCATGACATCCATTCTCGGAAATTCAATAGATTTTTCCAAATAGTGTCTCCGTACTGGACCACTGCCCCGGAAACCCAGATTTACGGGAACCAGATGACGTAAAATGGTCATTGCTGATAATTTCTCTGAAGCGAATGAGTTTTTGAAGTTAACGGTGCCAAAATAAATAAAATCGGTCAATAATTGCCAGAGTTATAATCATTTGAATTTGGTGGGTACCCGGGTACCCTGTCGATCACTTAAAGGGTAAAAAAAATCGTCTTCGGCCCCCCTTGCTACTATACGAAATGTTTTTATGCAAAAAGTTGCCTTCCAACTGTTTTTAAGATGTCGCTGAATTTCAGCTTCCTGTTTTAAAATAAACTAGGAAATTTCGTAATGTAAAACATGAAAAGGTACCCGGGTACCCTGTCGATCACATAAGGGTTAAAAGGACTTTATAAAGATAACTGCACTCGAAAATGTTGATATTATTGCTTGAATTAGTTGAAAATTGGATTTGAATGAAATAGAACAAGTTTTCGCATTATTTTCTGCCGCACCTTGTACATCGAAACTTAGTTTTGAAGAAATGAGGACGCGATCAGTTGATTTTTTGTTTACCTCAATTTTTATTTCAGCAGGCGAAATTTCTTTGGAATTTTGTTTTTTTCGTTTACATACTTTCTTATCAATCAGACCAAGGCCGGTGTTGGCTCTGCTGTACACAGATGTTGTCTCCATTGTAATCGGTCCATGGCTGTACCTCGCCAGCCTCGCTGTCTGCGGAGGGTCCGCAGGTCGCCTTCTACTTGATCGATCCACCTTGCTCGTTGCGCGCCTCTTCTTCTTGTACGCCTCGGTTCGTTTTTGAGAACCATTTTCACAGGGCTATCGTCCGACATTATTACGACATTCCCAGCCCATCGTAGTCGACAGATTTTAACGATGTGTACGATGGGAGGTTCTCCCAGCAACTGATGCAATTCGTGGTTCATTCGCCTCCTCCACGTTCCGTCTTGCACTCCACCGTAGATCGTACGCAGCACCTTCCGTTCAAAGACACCAAGAGCACGTTGGTCCTCCACTAGCAATGGCCATGTTTAATGGCCGTAGAGAACTAGTAGAGTTGTTTTTTTTCAAACAAATCTGAGCGCAAATGAGAAGTAAAGGATATAATATTGCATTTTTTGCTGTTGACGCGCATGCCAATATCACCACACCAGATCAATATGGTGATGATGTCCGTCTGTAGAATGGTGCAATCATCCGGGGACAGTATAGCGTGAAAAAAAATAGAATTGAAAAAAAAATCGTTGTGTCAATTTTTGAAAATTTATTAACCAATACATTCAATAACAAGGGGTAAGGGGAAACTAGTCCACGCTTGCATAGTTTTTACTTCAAAACTAAAGGATGAGTTATGTCAGTGACATAACTGAATAGTTGAAGTAAGACTCCTTGTGACGTACAGAAATTAATGTTATCGAATTAATAAATTTCTTCTATATTTTATTCAGTCTAAAGTACCATGACACCCTATGCTATAAGTGTGTGTTACTATTGATTCTCAACGTAAATTATGGAAATCAACTCTTTACAACTCTTGAAATGGTCCTGAAAAAGCCATTTGGTATTTCGTTATTCGCTGTTCCTGGAGTGGTCCAAGTAGTACCGATATTTGTCGAGTTTCAGGTTATGATTTGATAGACGTACAAATGGGTGGGCGTTGATATTGGTTCCGTTCCGAGGAAGAAAAGCATATCATATTAGTCTTGAAGTGTTTTAAGAGCATTGATACATTTTATGAAAATTATAAAATTCAACCTTCTAGAACTCATAAAGTGGCCCTGAAAAAGGCCGTTTGGTATTTAATTGTTTGCTGTTTCAGGTGTGGTCCAACCAGTAAAGGGTGGTCAAAAACTGGTCAAACATGATTAAGTGCACAATGTTAAGCTTATTATATAAATGATCAATCTTTATTACTTTTTAAAGTTCATCATCTACAAAACACAGGAAAATGATTTGATTAGGCTTTCGATTTTCCAAATGCGTACTGTCGGGCTTTTCATTTCACACATTCCATCAAGTTTTGTACCGCTGTTATATCTACCTAATTTGATGCTGAACGCAAATTTGACTTGAACTGGTTTTCACTTCCAACTATTTTTTGAGGTCTCTTGAGGTTTCTCTTTACGATTGCCCAATATTTTTCAATCGGGCGCAGTTCCGGCGAGTTTGAAGGATTTTTTTTCTTGGGTACGATTTGCACACTATTGGCGGTATACCATTCCTGAGCAATTTTTCCGTAGTGGCAAGAAGCGTGGTCTGGCCAAAACAGCACGGAACAACTATGTTTCTTCAAAAAAGGCAATAAGCGTTTTTGCAAGCATTCGTTTACATAAATATCTTGGTTGATAGTGCCAGTGTTTACGAATCTTTTGCTTTTTAGCCCACGGGTGCAAATCACCTGCCAAGCCAAGTATTTTTTTCGGAAACTTTGAATTTGTTTCTGCTTAAACTTATCTTGAACCTTTCCTTTGCCAGTAGTCTTGTAAAGCTCTAGACCTGGGAGCTGCTTGAAATCGGCCTTGAGGTATGTTTCATCGTCCATTTCGACGCAATAAAACCTGGTCAACAAACTCGTGTACAACTTACGCACTTCCTTTGGCTTTTGTGTTTTGTTTATCAACTCGATTTGGTGTCACGTTAAATATTTGCAAGAACCATCAAGGGTGGTGGCTTCATTCCGAAGGTTAGCTAAAGTAAATGTAAAGTGTCTTCGCATAAAATTTAGACAATCAATGTTTTTATGTTTGAAAACATCAATATTAAAGTCTCCAGTCAACACAATTTTGCACAGCATATCTGAACAACTTGTGAATGAAGAATGAATTCAAATACTTGGTAGTTATTCCTGGTGAAATGTACAACGCATCCGGCAGAACTTCAATGTCCATACTGATAGCTTAGCTGCACAAATGTCCCAGGAATTATCGATAATGCTGAACATCTCGTCATGATGTTCACTGTTGTAGTTGTTGACGAATGGAACGTGGTTCGCAGTTGAACTTAGGATTTCTTTTAGGTTTTCTTAGGCAAAGTAGCATCTAGAAACTGCAAAACAATCATAGTAAGTTAATATTGGTCAGTAAAATTAGAGTTCACATTCGATAGTGAACTTATTCACTAAAATCACTATTATTCATGGAATAGGTGAAATTCGAACTAGTGAAAAACATTAAGTGAAGACAAAGCAAAAGTCCACCACAAAATCACAAATATGAATCCAATACGATTAAGTTAACAAGTAGTAGTAGTCAGTTTGGGTTTCGGGACTCGAAAACCTACGAGCAATGCAAGGCATTCAACATTTAAAATGAACACACCAAAAAACGATCAAAACGTTCCAAAAAGCCAGAGAAGCGAATCCAAGAAAATGAATGAACAACCGTGATTGTTCAAAGAAACGAGAATAAAATGGGATTTAAGAAGCAGATAACATTGTGCTACCTTTTGGCAGCAGTCTGCAACTTTTGAACGCTGCCTAAAGTCCAGAAAACCTTTGGATTTTGTTTCCAGACCATAAGACCTATAATAATCAGAAATTCCTCGAGAGCCATGCGCTGTGTAGGTGGTGGCCCGGGGAGGTTTCTTTGTACTTGCCCCACAAAATATAAATTCCTGCATTGATGATGGTTGAGGCATCGGAAGAGATCTCCATTAACGATTGCGAAAATGTACAACACTAATATTATTTGATCGTTTCGATGATTGCGATAATACTTGAAATATAACTTTTGATAGAAATTAGTATTGGGAGTCCTGAAAAGGATTGTTTTGGGTATGTGGTTGTGTGGCACATAACGTTCCAATTTACTTCTTGGCATCGTCTTTCTTCGGGGCACTTATCTTCGCTGGGACGGTCTTTTTTGGCTTCTAGGTCTTTGGTTTCTTGGCCACAGTCTTCGAACCGATGCACCGGATCCCTTGGTTTGGACAAACTTTCTCTTCTCGAAGCCATTCATGAAGGCCCTTTTCAGGAACGGGGCTAGCTGGCCCCGTAACCAATGGCTGCATAGCTAGCCACTAACTAGCTACAGTCAACTGCATCAATGCCTATCTGGCCTACGGCTGCTCACCAGTGCACCTTCCAGAGTGCTTACCACCGCCAGCTATCAATCCGGCTGATTCGAACATCTTCAAGACCGCTGAACGACTGAAGCTATACGTTGTTGTTGAATCCTGGAGAGTGTGAGCTTTTTAGTGGAATACCTGTAACTAGAAAATGAGATGAAAGATTAGTAGTTTCCATTTCATTCCAACTACCTTTATTGCTGATCTTTACAGATGCGCGTATTTCGTTTACAATGTGCAGACTTATTCAGAGTCGTGTACTAATACTCGACGTATTAGTACACGACATTGAAGAAGTCTGCACATTGTAGACAAAATACGCGTATCTGTCAAGATAAGCAATAAAGGTAGTTGGAATTAAATAGAAATTACTAATCTTTCTTCTCATTTTCTATTTACGTTGTTGTTTTTGGTTGTTTTTAAAGAGGGACGTCCCTAACTGAAGCGATACTCGTAGGTTTACCTCTTAAATATCGTTCACTGCTGCATAGGAGACCTTCCTTACTTAACTGTGGCAGTGTGAACCCATCAGAGAGTGGCGCAAATATGATGTCATTTACGACTAATAGCATTAAGCGTTTGGACATTTTTTTCTTTCAATTACTTTTTTATTAGTGTAAACAAATATAATGAATTAAGTAAGCAACAAGGGTTCAGCGTAAATGTTCTACCTTTCAAATGAAATACTTGTCGTATAATTTCTGTAGGCCTGAATATCCAGATATTATTGTTCAAAATCGCCACTCGAGTGTAACGCGGTCGATTTTAGAAATTTTAGAACGGCGCCCCTATACTGGAATAGAAAAAAGACGGCAAACATAATGTTGCATACAAAAACTAATAAACGATCCATAAAAAAAATTAAAATCGTTCCATAACAAACGCATTTATGATACATAAGACTCTGGACAATATCCATCATAAAATGGATATGATCCATAAAATTTATCAATGTGATCCATTATTTATATAAAATTTAGCAATAAATTGTCAAAAATGTACCGTTATATATCTAGAGAATGATCGATAAAATCGTTCGGATTACCCATACACATGTTACAAATGATCCAAAAATGGTTTAATGGCGTTCCTTAAACTTGCAAAATTGATCCACAGAATGTAACCTTTGTGCACTAAAATATATGCACATGATTCATAAATTATTGAAAATGTTCCATAAATAGATTTTCAATGATTCATAAAACAATCAATAATGAACTAGAAATATATAGAAATGATCCATAGCAAATCAACTTTGTGCACTTGAACATATGGGTATGATCCATAAATTATTTTTGAGTTTTGGTCAAATTTTTTTTTTTTCGTCTTCCTGGCGTTTGTGTTAGTCACCATGCAAGGAAATAGGCCTACGGAAAATAAACGAATTAACAAAAAAACGCTTCTACAACGACTTACTGTTAGGTTTAATTTAGTGTTAACAAGTAATCGCATTTTCCGATTTAAAACCATGGATACAGTACTACCCAACAAACAATATGAGTTGATTTGAGGCTGAATAAGCTATTTTCTAGCGTAAGAAGCTAATTTTCCATTGAACAAGCTCTTATACAACATGTAATGTTTGTTGGGTATGTATGAAAAGAAATTAATGTTTTCCTGGGAGCACATTACGTTGGTTTTTCCACCTTATGATTCGTTTTTCCACCTTATGAAGGAAAGACAAATTTCTATTATGTTTGCTTTTTGAAGCAACTCTAGTTGATATTTCTGTTCAGATCAACTAGTTTATTACCCATAGAATGGTAAGAAATTAAAGAATAATATTTAATAACATTGAATTGATTTATTTAATATGCATTCAAATTTACCAGGGGTTGTACGAGTAAACAATACAATGTTAACATTGACATTCGTTCTTTTGTGTGAGTCACACATCACCGCTTCAACCGCTCCTTGTCAAATTACAACCTCAAACTAGTTCTGTTTGCCGAGTTCCATGTTGTCAACTTCCCAGTCTGGTAGGGACGCATGGTTTTTTTTTTACTTTTCTTGCAAGAAAGGGTATACATATTGCATCCAGAAGTTTCAATTCGAACCGAAAAGCTATATTTCATCATCATCATCATCAATATTATTGTGAATAATTATGCTGTGGAGCGACGAATAATATGGAAAATAACTCTGATATTGTCAAGTCAAGATATTGATCAAACTATTTAGCTATATGCGTGTTCATGTGTATGAACCCGTATGATAAAGTTATTAAGGTTTCGAAGCAACCATCGGACTGGATCAAACAATCGCTAAATGAAAGGTGATTTGGTGTCATTGAGATAGTTTTAGTAGTTTTGTATTGTGTTCATTGAACTACCAATATTTATTGACTGTCATAAATATAGGAAAACCTAGCATAGCTCCGTGATTGAACAGAACAAAGCGATCCGGTGAATGGAGCTTGCATTTAGCATGACATTCTCAATGTCAACGCTTTGAGAATTCAATTTTTATAGAGTAAATAACAGCACTGGCTACGTACTTACAGTTATCGGTGCAGAAACGAATCTTAGTGGGACAATGGTTGCTACTAGAGACCGAAAAATCCTCTGCATCTCGAAATAGCAAGGATGCAATCTTTATCACTCATGAGTGTGTTGATGGTTTGCATTATGAGATAAAAGCGATCAACTCAAGCACACGATGCATGAAATGCTGACTTTACGCGAGATATGCTCATATATTTTAATATTATGTTACTACAACTTTACTTTATTTACTACTTGAAATGATTTGAACCCATAGAAGTGATGCTGTTGGAGCAACTTACATAAAGTAATAATGGTTTTTCATTGAGAAAACAAGGTGATTGTTAATAACGCTTGAGAGCCGTTTTGAACCGATTTATTCTACTCAATATAAATGCAACAAATTTTATTCACATAAAAACTAAGAAAAACGTGCAATGTCCATTGAAAAACCGAAAAAATAGAACGGAAACTAAATAATGCATATCCTGCCATAGAAAAAATATATAATAGAAATTAATAAATGAGAAATTTCAGATCTCACTTTAGGTAGGTATTTTTTTTTTTTTTTTTTTTTTGTGCCAAACCATTCAACCCTCCAAACCGAAAATTCAAGAGCCACTTTTGTGAATGCAAACCTTTGCCGGCTCGTTTAACCTCACACTCACTTTGTTAGCTGGTCAGGGAAGATCCTGCCACTCGATACTCAAAGGCACAGTTTATAATATTATTATTAGCCTGTCAACTTACACCACTCGCTTTGAAACCGAACATGTTCATTCGGTTTAATAATGAAAAATGGAATCGGACCTTCCTCCTCGTAGTGCACATGAGGTGGAAAAACGAGGAAACGAACAACGTTGAGAGTTTTGCTTACCTCAAGCGTTTTTTTTTTTGTTCTCCTTCGCACACAAATTCCGTGGCTCCTTGCAGCCCTTAGCTGTCCGATCGACATGCACTTTTCATTCCCTGTCATTATAATTGAGGCAGCTGATTTTCAGAGTTCGTACGTCTTTGAGCCTTTGAGCAATAATTTAGGGAAAGGCACTTATTTTGAAGTGCTAATGGAAGGATTTCAGTTTCTTAAAAAGATCAGTTGTTTTCATCGTTGCTTACCTGCTTTCAGCTCATTGGTTCTGATGGCTGCCGCTTTTCTCCACTGATGTATACCACCGACCGACAATTTTTTTTCCTTTTTCCACGCACCCAATTTCGTTGAAATTTATCATTTTTTTTTATAACGAAACGATAATTTATGGACTGTAATAAAAGGCAACAATAACAACAAAATACAGCGACCCAATGTTCATTGCCTTGTGTTGTGCTACTTTTCTTGGTGCCGAAACGGGCCGGGCTCGATTACGTGAGTAACAAATTTGAGCATTTATCTAACCTTAAATTAAACCACATCGATAAAGAGCAACAACGTATACGTCACCTGGCCTTTTGCACATAAAGAAACAGGCAGTCTCATATAAAACTTGATGCATGATGGTGGGAATCGAGCGGAAAAATCAAACCCAAACAGATTTATGACTCAATTAAGTTGTAAATTATAACTTTTTTTTTAAACAACCAGTCAGATAAGAAGGTGATCCGTCGGTAAAACTTGTTGAGGCGTATGATATTGTAGGGGTTGAACGATAAACTTGAATCAAGGTGCAGTTCACTTATTGTTTAATGGAAATCAAGTCGTATATCATTAGAGTCACTCCACGGTCTATTGTTTAAATTATTGTTAAAATAACGAAGCAAGCGGAATTGATTTATGAAGGTGCATTCAATCTAACTGACCAGATATCCCGTTCCCATGCTTTCAACGATATAATCACTGCACAGTTAAAAATAATGATGTAGGAGATATGTTGATTTCTGCAATGTTGCACACTTGGCAACCGATTTTAAAACCTCTCATGGTTTATATTCTTTCATCAAAGCACTTCACTTAATAAATTCATCTGATAACATTATTGTATAGCTTTAATTTGATTACCATCCAAAAGGTGATCCATTAAAGCCATATTTTTTCTTCAAATAAACCACATGCACTCGAAAATGCTGATATTTTCGTTCACACGCAGTTCATATGGAAAGTTAACCGAAAAAAGGAACTGCCGACAATAGTCATACTATTTGATGAAGTTTGGCACTTTATAAATACAGTTTCAAGCCGTTCAGGATAATTCTGTCGATTGTAATAACACATGCATTGAAAAATAATTACTAATTTCAGATGGCGATGAATAAAAGAACTGTAAAAGATAATTCAATTCTTCAAACTTTCATTAAATACTACGTTTATTAAGCATTCTAAGAAAATGCTTCGATGTCCTTCTAGGTGACCTTATGGCAGTTGGCCTAAACCTAAGCCATGGCTGATAAAAAGATAAATGTCGGCATGTTGTTCAGCTCTTTGGTGGCCATGGCGATCAGCTGCTCCTCCATTTTGGTCTCGAAATTCTTGAAGTAGATCCTCCGTTTGACGTTCTTCCAAAATCTTTCTATCGGTCGCATCTGGAGGACGTTTGGATGGTTGGCGGTCTTCAGTTTATCTTCAGTCGGTTCATTTACTCCAGTGATCCCTTGGTATGATGGGCTCAGGCCAAAATACCACGGTCTTATTGAAGGTGGCAAATTTCAACAGGCAATTTCTACTGTACGGGGTTGGCCCCATTGAGTGAATAAAAAATAAAACATAATTGATTTGAATTGAAATATTTTTTTTTATTGATTCCTTTTTTGCCTCCCTTACTAACACATTATAGTATAAAAAGATAGACTTTGAATTTAATTCGGTCACCATTCGTTGCCTTGAGCCGTTTTGGCAGAGCATTACAAGTGGCACGCATCTTTTGTGCATTAATTTCATTCCATATATTCTGCAAAGTTGTTTTGAATTTCTTAATGCCCATTGGTTTGGGGCTCCTGTTGAAAAACCGGTTTGAAAGAATTAAATGTCCTTTCAAAAGATTGTTGAGATAGTAATTGGCATTGATTTTAACACTTTTTTCTGTGTAGAGTAGAGGAAGTCGACCTTTCGAAGATATAACTCCCCAAACCATCACGTATGTTTTATTTTGAAATCGTCAAACTACTCGGACTGATGAAGAGATATCCTGGAGTCGATACAGCTGCAAACATTCTACCATTCTGAGGATTTAGACATGTTGTTACACAAAATTTATGTCTTCTGACAAACAAAACAATGAATCAAATATTCTCTAAAATTGTTGTAACGAGAACTACGATTGTTATTCGAATTTCAGCAGCCATTAATGACCCCACACTCACTTCAAAACGCTTGGAAAGAAATTGATTGGAAATCGAGCCGAGTCTCAGTTAAAGGGTGTCCACAGTTAAATTGCATCACTTTAAACTCGTCCTCAAAATCAAGTCTCTCAATCGATTGTCATGAAATATTCAGGGAATGAAATACAACGTATAATCTTGCTTTACGTTTTTTTATTTCACTGTATTTCTATACCAAATCCAAAAGCCCAAACTTTCTTATTAATACCACGCATAAGATTTTGTACAACGCTTGAACCGACATTTTTTACTTCTTTCAACCATGACTTCAACATTTCCTGTTCTGTAGTGACAACTTCAGGATGCTTACAAAGTTTGTACGTCATTTAGCCCAATATGTTTCAATTGGCCGCAACTCTGGGGAGTTTGGGGGATTAAGATCCTTCGTCACGAAATTGATACCATTCGTCTTGTACCACTCCAGAACATCCTTGGAGTAGTGACAAGAGGCTAGGTCTGGCCAAAAAATTTTAGGAACGTTGTGTGCTTTGAGAAACAAATCCCCTGCCAAATCTGGAACTTTTTGTGGAACTTTGACACTTGCTGTTTCCTGAGAGACTCTGGAACATCAAACTTGTCTTTCGCAGTCACATACTGGTTGCCGGGAATTTGTCCGCTTTTATGTGTGTTTCATCGTCCATGATGCAGCAGTGTGGTTTCGTCAACATTTGTGTCTACAGCTTACGCGCACGTGTTTTAGCTGTCCTATTCTGTTTTTCATTGCAGTTTGGAGCTTTCTGAACTTTGAATGAACGGAGCCCGGCTCGTTTCTTGGCTTTCTGAACGAAACTTTTGGTCAAGTGCAGCTTTTTCGCGACATCCCGAACGGAACAGTTGGGTTTGCGTTTAAAGGCAGCAACCACTCGCTTACGATTCTTCACACAGTACGGAACACTTTTTCTACCACTCACCTTCTTCCGATCGACAGTTAAACGTTCCCCGAAACGTTTTATGACACGAGACACTGTAGACGGGTGAATTTTCAACATTTTCCCGATGGCTCGGAAACTCACGCAGTGTAAATACACGCTGAGGTCATTTCCCCCAGAATTTCGTTGAAATCAACCCAAAGGGCGAAATGTTACAGCTTATTGAAAGTGATGCAATTTAACTGTGGACACCCTTTAGTACAATCAAATTAAAGCAATGCTCCGATACTGCCATACGATATTCATCGACATTAGAATTTATTCCATCGCTCATTTGGACGTAAATGCTGCCTCTTTGATTATGTGATGAGGTATCCTATCGAAGTCCAGTTCTTAGAGAAATGGAGATGGAGTGCAAACAACAATTGATTCAGAAAACTAATACGATAATGAACCACCCTGAGCTCTACAACCCTGGAAATCCATAACCGTCTCGGCAACAGCTGATCGACAGACGACAAAGGCTGTTGACCCATATCGGCTATTGTTTACATCCAAACTCTCGTTGGCAGCTTCTAGCTGCTACTTTCAATCACATCACCAAGGCAGCAGATGAGAGTAGCGTATGTAGCCGATGGTCGGTCGTCGTCGAAAGCAAACTGCTCGAATCCCCGATGGATTATTGATCACCCCCTTCGGGAGAGAGAGATTTGAACGACCACGGGTCAAGTGATGACCAGTAAATCGTCATCGTGTTAGATGGTTTCGGAACAGTTAGGAATAGGGAATTTATATTTGTTAGTTTTAAGTTGTTTGTTTTATTAAAGTTAATCCTTGCAAAGAAACAAATGTAGTGTTGGTGAGTAATAGTTTTGCGTAATGTTTGACTGCCACCGGATTAAACCCAGGAAGCCTCCTTGACCACTGCGCTTAGTTAACTCCGTACCCTACGTCCCGCTAGTAGCAATACATCGGCGATAATCATAACCCTATCCCAACCCATCAGTGTTGGAGTCGGCACGGATGTTCCACTGCCAATCATCGAACGAGGACAGCCGGCTATCCAACAGGACTAGTAGTGAAAAAGTAGCGTACTTGAAGTAATGAACCGGAAATGTCCGTCTTTCAACTCAAACGCAGAGCTGAAACCGTTGCTGGTCACTAGTGGGACCGCTAGTGTTGAGCGGTCTAGGGACTTCCTTACTCTGGTATCGAAACCTGCCAATAGGAAAGGCCTAACTTAATTCTAGGACGGATTTTGCATACTGAAAATAGGCCAAATCAGGCTAAAACTGAGCAGGAGAGTTTTTGTTTATTTTATTTCGTCAAGCAATGTAGACCACATACAATTGTTACAATGTTTACTTACATGCTATACATTATTTCTGTAGTCTTTTAGACGAGCTTTTACTTGTTCTTTAGATATAGTGATGTCAATGATTTCGCAATTTAAGTTATACAGGCGCATCATTCGATTAATGAGGCCATTTTTGCAAGATTTGTTCTGTATGATTTTTCTAAGAATAATTTCCGTGCTCTACGATGCCGGCTGGGAGTATAAAAGTTCAATTGCGAGAGTAGTACTTCTGATTTTATACGATGTGAAATAATGTCATTGATGTAGAAAAGCATTGCAAATTCGCGGCATTTCTCAAGTGTCTGTAAATTGATAAGTATGCAGCGTGCTTCATAAGATGGCAGTGGAAATACAGTCCAATTCAATTTCCTAAGGGCATATAAAAGAAATTGCTTTTGGACGGATTCTATGCGTTCGTCGTGTATGGCACAGTACGGATTCCATACTAGGTTGCAGTATTCCAAAATTGGCCTTACATATGTAATGTACAATAATTTAATGATGTATGGATGTTGAAAATTGTGGCTGAACCTCTTCATGAAGCCCAGCATGCTATTTGCTTTACTTATAATAGTGTTGTTATATTCTACAAAAGTGAGTTTAGAGTTTAGGATAATGCCTAAGTCCCTTACTTTTTTGCATGTTTCTACTTTTCGGTTTCCTAAACATATTTCCGTACGAGGTGTTTCAATTTTTTTGCTAAATGCTATTGAGTTACATTTTTTCACGTTAAATTGAAGTAAGCTTTTGCTACACCATGTGTTGAATAAGTTAATTTCGTTCTGGAATTCTTCTGCGTCGCTAGAATTATATATTTCCATGAAAAGCTTCATGTCATCTGCATATATGAGTATTTGGATTTTTTAAGCATGTAGGAAATGTCGTTTATGTACAAAATAAAAAGAAGTGGGCCTAAATGTGAACCTTGGGGCACCCCGAGGTGACAGAGATGGGGTCTGAAAGTTTATTTTGAAAACGAACAATTTGTTTACGATGCGTTAAATATGACTGCAGCCAATTCAACAGTCCAGGTTCCATTCCAATTTTTTGCAATTTAAAGAATAATAATGGTATGTCGATTCAGTCAAATGCTAAGTTTTGCTTTTTATATAATTTGTGTGCTCTTTGTTTTTGTTCTTTAAATGTTTTAAATGTGGATTGAACCACACTGGTGATTTATTGTTTTGAGTTCGCCTTCTTCTTTTCATTGGTACACTTTCTGAAATAAGGAACTGAATAATTCAATGAAATTTGCCTACTTCAGTGTTTAGATTTCCTACAATACTTATTCTGTTCTGCCAATTTATTGTACATAGTCTAAGATTTGCTTCTTCGTAATTTGCTTTCTGATATTCCAGCACTTCCTCGAATTCGCAGTCTCTGTACGAAGATTGAATATTCAATTGCTGTGTGAAATACTTCATTTTTCCATAAAGGTTACAATGAAGTACTCTCACAAAAGTCTTCAGTGCAGTTCGTAAATAAGAGGTCTAAAAATGCATTTTGCTGATTCTTTATATGATTTATTTGGTTTAAGCCAAAATGTGAAATTTGGTCGAATAGAATTTGTAAAGTTTCGTCTTCGCCTACGACTAGGTGTAGAATTGATTCATTTTCGATGTCAGGGATGAAGTTTGCATTCCGTTTATAAAAGTCACTATAACTATGCAGTTTTACTTCCGGTTCCATATTTAACGTGATAATTGCGACATTTTGAAAAAATAATTCAAAAGATTGTTTATTAGCATGTTCGGGTGGGAAAGATGCAAAAATGCGTGTTTCATCAGCAATGAGTGCTTTAACCCAGACATGCTCAAATTCTTTGTGCTTGATAGTGTTCAGTTCTTGAGAAGTAAAGTCAGCATTGATGGCAATGAGAGCTCCATCTCTAGACTTTTTATTGCTATGTTGCAAATTACGGTCATGCCGGAGTACATTAAAGTTATTTCCAAAAATTTCTTCGCTCTTGATGCTTTCATCCCAGCTTGTTTCGGTTGCCAGAATAACGTTGAAAGAAGAAGCTAGAAGTTTTTGTTGAATTTCTTACATTTTGGCTAAGCTTTTTATGCGATCGAAATTTTGGCAACACACCAAAATTTCAGTCGCATTCTGTTGACATTTTGACATTTTTGGAGGATTAGTCATACGAATACAATCAGGGCATACAATTTCACTTTATCTTCTTTTGACAGCCACTTCTTAGTCAGCTTCAGCAAAACAATCTTCAAACAAACATTTGCGACTAAGTTTTTCAATCATCGGTGTTTATTTTAGCCTTCGGCGTCAAACTAGTATGAAACAGGACAATTGAAATTCATGCAATACGTTCGGATTTATATTAACTTCTGAGGTATTCATTACACTAGTTTACAGCATTTATGAACTCGGTAAGCTGATCATCATTTCTAATGTGAAATTTCATGCAGAATATAAAAAAGCCGTAACAAAAATTAAAGTAGAACAGTTTTCGTGATATGGATAAAAGTTGATTTTTTTATAAATGAACAAAAACACATTTACTTAAAATGGAATATTTCCAACGCATGTGATCCAACTCCGAATATGAAATGAAGCAGAATTAAATTTAGCACTGATCTTTTGAACATTGAAATATTCTAGGAGTAATAGTTTCGGCGCAATTAAGAAATATATAAAAAAATTGCGTTGTTTTTTTGGAGATTTGTAAACAAAAAATGTGCTAAACATATGATTAATACCAAAATAACGTCAACAACAACAAAAATTGCATATGAAGCTTAAGGCCTATTGTTTGGTAAGATATTCTGACACCTAATTTTAATAGCTATTGGTAACCCTTCAAAACAAAACAAATTGTGACAGTTCGTTGTTCAGTTATCGGAGCGAGAAAAATGTGCGCTGCAAAACGGGAATTCAAATGCAAACATGATCCACAAATGTTTTGTTATGTCTGTGGCGTCTACATTTTTACGACACCAGTTAAATTCACTGCTTGTCTGCAATCTACGTTCCGGTTTTATTTTGAAACTTGTCCGCAGAATCTGGATAAACCATCCCAAGTAGCAATACAAATGCAAATTGGTTTTATTCATGTTTTATGGTAGTTTTATCAGAGCATTATGGAGTTCATCCGGTTTTATCAGGGCATTTTCTAAGTTAAGCTGGTTTTAATTCATTAATAGTTTTCAAGAGTGATTAAAGAACACTTGAAGAAACCTCCATAAAACTACATCATTTATAAGTGTAATTCACCTTATCAGTAGTTTTATAAGATACTTGATCCCCCTCTCAAGACATCGTTTCGCAACTTGCATAAAACCTGATAAAAGTTTTGTAAAGGTTTTATGACATTCTTCTTTAAGATGAATGTATCTTGGAAATGCTGCCATAAAACTCTCTTAGAACCATTTGATTTTAAATAAGAGCACATATTCTTGAGAAAGATCATTATGTGAAAAATAAACAAAGTGTCACAATGGACGCCCACAGGTGGAAAAAATTAAAAACCAGCGGACCGTTCAAGCGGAAATTCAATAAAAACCTATTCAATATATTGAACACTCCTTCATTTCAGCCACCAACGACAATTTTTTTTTGACCATTCCATTGGATTCGCAGCCTACTGAGACTAACTTATCAAAAGGGTCTATGCGTTATGCGTAAAATATGTCGCCAATTGAAAACCGAAATGCATAACTCATGATATTTGATTTTATGCCAGTTATGCAAGTTAAACCGAACGTCTCAGATAGTGCGTTATATGGCGCACCACCGTGGAAATACAGCGCAGTACTTTTGACGTAAGGTTTAATGTGCACTACGATTGTCAAATGTTATGTTAATGTTGAATTCTCCCAAGTCGTGCATTTCAGTTCACAATAGGCTACATTATATTTATACTCGTTGCAAGTAAAAATTGGTAAATCATCTGAGCGAAAATCGATTTTTCACATGATCCGCACGTTTAATTCAAAGTCGGAAGTAGTGCGCTGGAATCACCCAGTGATCCACTACACAGTGCACTTCTTCCAACGCTAGGTTCAGCGTACAGATCAAGAGAAAAATCATCTTTCGCTCAACTGATGTTTCAGCCATCGACGCAATCTGTTCTTGATGATGATGATGATGATGTAATACTACCATCTATTGCAGCAAGGAAACTTTCCATAGCAGTGGAATAATCTGAAAAACGATTTGATCAGGATTCTATTATTGTTTGTGATCATCAAGCTCCTGTATGAAGGGCCAAAAACGTTTGGGCGGGCCCGTAAGCAGAGACACTTACGCGAAACCCGCGAATATAGGGAAGAGAATCTCCTTCCAAAAGCAAGTTCACACTCACAGCGCTAGAATCGAGCCGTCGATTGACAGAATAAACCCAATAGATGGGGTCGAAGAGCCCGCCCTCGTTCCACGAAATGTTAACAATAGGGAGGAGGCAGTCCCATGCTCCCTATCCAAATCGTTTTACTTGAGTGCCCTGATGGTCCCTCCCTTTCCCCGTTATATGTTATTTAATATATAATATATTTTGTACATAACAAATTAAAATACCATTATAGACAAAAATGCTAATTTATTCAAATTTCAAACTTGAATGGATTGTTACTGAAAAATAAATAAAAGTTAGATATGTATTAATATCCTACTAGTCCTGGGAAAGCTGAAAACAGAATAGATCATTCGAAATATAAAAGATAAAATTTCAATAAAAGATATTATTTTATAAAACATAGTAATATTTGTAATATTTTTCTTTATACTGTTCTAGCAACATTTAAAAGATAGAGTGAACGAAGAGTCCGGTGGGATAATTTCTGAAAATAACGGCTTATCTTACCATAATACCACAAACACAACATTAAAATATAATCCTACATTACTTTTGATTTGAACGTTCACATTTTCTTTGTTTATGATGTGCCTTCTCCACAATGATTTTATGGCTATCTTACGAAAGACTTGTTTACCTTGAGCAATTCAAACAAGTTTTATTCAAGCGTTACTCCTCTTTTTCAAGAATAGAACAAGTAAAGATGAACTTATCGCGCTCCTAAAAAAATCTTGTTAGTCTTGTGCAAGAAATATTAGTTTTATATGCGTTTTATGGTAGTTTTAGATAAAACCATTGAAAAAATGGCGAGCGTGCCTATTCTGGATTCCCTCGGAATGGTAGCCATTTTCATATGTATGCAAAAAAACTCTCGTTTTTCCAATGCTACGAACAATTTCTGCTGTTTAAAATACATTTTGAAACTTGAAATGGATTGTAGACACAATTTATTCAAGATCTAACAATTTATCAGCCTTGTCACCTAATTGTTGAATTTTCAAGTATTTTTTATTTTTCAAATAAATCAATGGTCTAGCAATGATTCCGGGGCGCATTAAAATTTTCGTACTTTTATGTTATAAAACACCAATAAACTGAACGTCGCATGAAAAATGTATCAATTGCAGGCAAAAAACTCATGCATTTATGGTCATTTTTACAATTAATTTACATACGTATCCACTTTGGAAAAGAAACATCATGTGTATATCGATGTTTTTTTTTCTCTTAAAAAGTCCCCATTCAGCAGAACGAATCCAAAAATGAAATCTTCGAAACATATTTGTGACGGACTGGAAGTGTTCTTAAAGAAGAAAATCATAAAACTACTAAAACTTGTGGTAGTTTTATCATAGTTTTAAGCATGTCCTGCATGTCATTACAAGTATGTACCGATAAAACTATCAAGTTTTAAGCGAATCTTGGGAAATAGTCTTGAGAACCTCCTGTAGTATGGGCCTTTTTGAACTTATGAGGGTTTTATGGCTGTTTTATCGGTGTTATGTAGAAAATCTAGTTTTATGCGTGGTTTTATCAAATGATTCTTCAGAACTTCTTCAAGTGTACCTTAAAATTTAATTTGTTACTTGGGATGGGTGCCTAACGTTCTGTGTAATTCGTGCAAAACATGCCTGGCTAGCAGGTAAAAGGTATGTATGGCTTACCACTGGTCCCATTCAAATTTGTTATATACTCTCATTTCTGTCACTGTAAAGCAGCTATTTGTCCTTTGATAAGCCAGTTATTTGGAATGAACCTTTTTGCCATGCTACGGATTGTTATTTCTGCCTCACCGAAGTTCAACAACATGGCCGCCATAAGTCGGTGCAGTATGCTGATGTGTAATCCGTAGAAAAACCAACTCCACATTCGAATTCAAACCGGTACCCTATTTGCCCAAAACGAAAAAGGGAGTCTTCATTTGAAGATACTGCCCAGCTGGTTAACGAGGACGCAGATTAAAGCGACACAGAATTTGAAACAAAACCATCATTATTTTCCCAAGCAGAACTAAAGGATTTGGTACGTTATTTGGAATTGTCGAAACAAAAATCTGAACTGCTTGCATCACAGTTAAAAGAAGGAAATTTATTAGAGCCTGTTGTGACAATTTCGTACTACAGAAATCGTGATGAACAATTCTCTAAATACTTCTCCAAACAAAATAACGCTAGTTTTTGCCGAGATGTAAACGGTTTGTTCGAAGAGTTTGGGGAGCATCACAATCCAAGTGAATGGCGTTTGTTTATCGACAACAGTAAACTGAGTTTGAAGGCTGTTTTACTGCATCAAGGAAACAGGAAACCCTCGATACCGCTGGCTCATGCTGTTAACATGAAGGACTCGTATGAATCAATGGCGCTGCTGCTGAATTTGATAAATTATAAGCAACACTCTTGGACGATTTGCTCCGATCTTAAGGTTGTTGCCATGTTGACTGGGTTACAACAGGGGTACACAAAATACATGTGTTTTCTCTGTAAATGGGACAACCGAGCACGTAAGGAGCATTACGTTCAAAAAGACTGGCCAAAGAGGACCAGTTTGACTCTTGGGAAAGAAAACGTGAAATGTGTTCCTCTCGTGGATAAAGATCAAATTATTCTCAGGCCGTTACATACAAAACTTGGACTCTTCAAGAATTTTGTAAAAGAGTTGGAAAAAAATGGACCTGCATTTGAATATCTGAAATCAGTATTCCCAAACATACCGGATGCAAAAATTAAGGAAGAGGTTTTCGTGGGTCCTCAAATAAAAAAATTGATTGAGGACAAACATTTCTTCGCAGTTTTGGCTCCTGATGTTTTGGCGTCTTCCTGTCGCAAGAAGCGTGGAAATTATTTCGACTGGTTGTTACGAATTTTCTAGGAAACACTAAAAGTGCGGATCATGTTGAATTTATTGAGAATTTGCTGGAAAACAATTAGAAAATAGGTGATATTAAATCTTAAAATAACTTATCAAGTTACCCATGTTTCATGTACATAGTTTATAACTCCTTGCTCTTCATGACTATAGGTGTGAACATGTAATTGAAAATCCATTTCCTCCACTCACATTTGGATTTCTTCCCACTTAATCTTGGCGACAAAAGTGATGAGCACGGTGAAAAATTCCACCAACAAATGAAGCAAATAGAACGACGATATCAAGGTTTTTGGGACAAATCAATGCTGGGTGACTACTGTTGGTTTCTAGTGAGAGAAACCAAAACGACGCATAAACGACCAAGCTCAAGTTTGAATCATTTTTAAGTTTTAATAACTTATTTAAAAGAAATTTGCCTATAGTGCTCAAGAATGACAAAAAAGCGGTGTGTGTTTGTGAGAGAGAGAGAGAGAGAGAGAGAGAGAGAGAGAGAGAGAGAGAGAGAGAGAGAGAGAGAGAGAGAGAGAGAGAGAGAGAGAGAGAGAGAGAGAGAGAGGTGAGCGTATTTCTTTCGAATTTCTGTTTTTTCCTGCATTTCTGCACTTTTTCCAAAAACCAGCATTACTTCCTCATTTTTCAACCGATTTTCTACGTTTTTTTCTTCGTTTTCTTCGTCTTTCTTTGACTTTAAGCTTCACATGCAATATATTTTTTGTTGACGTTATTTTGGTATTCATCAGTACATTTTTTTTTCAAATCTCCAAAAAAAATCGCAAAAAATTATATATACTTATAAATAGCGTCAAAACTATTACTCTTAGAATATTGCAATGTTGAGAAGATCAGTGTTAAATTTAATTCTGCTTCATTTGATGACAAAATATTTGGATTTGGATACACGCGTTGGAGATATTCCATTTTAAGTAAATGTGTTTTTGTTCATTTATAAAGAAATCTAATTTTATCCATATCTCGAAAACTATTCTAAGGAGTGTATCGAATATAAGCTATTCAAATACATTTGCGTTGTACGCATGTATTTGTGATGTTTTTTTATGCTCTGAACACTGCATGCTGTGCGTTTGACTGTCAGCTTTCTTTTGTTTACTTGTTTGTGCGGTTCAAATTCTGCGTTTTCAAAATGTCGCGTATTGAAAAGGAAGTGAAAATTAAGGTTCTGGACACATGGCTAAGTGAGAAGGGTTTTACTATGCGAAAATTGGCGAAGCGGTTTGGAATTCATCATGCGAGTGTTAAAACCATCATTAATAAGTTTGGGAAACACTATTCTTTGGATGAGCTACCAGGAAGAGGCAGAAAACCCGGTTCTTCCAACCCGAAACTGGAGCAGAAAGTGGTATCTCTAATCATGAAGAACAAATCAATGTCAATACGTGATTTGGCCAAAAAAGCAGGAAAGAGTGTCGGAATGATCCAGCGTATCAAGAGGCGAAACCACCTGAAGACCTACAAGAAGCAGAAAATCTCGAAACAAATTGCAGAACAGAAGAAGCGAGCAGCAACAAGGGCCCGGAAATTGTATTCGCTTCTTTTGCAGCGTCCGGATGCATGCGTTTTGATGGACGATGAGACCTATGTAAAGGAGGACTCAAAAACCCTTCCAGGTCCACAATACTTTACTGCCGTCGTTGGGGAGGATGTGAGCGATGCGGACAGGTCGATTCAAGTGGAGAAATTCGGTCGACAGGTACTGGTATGGCAAGCAGTATGTTCCTGTGGTTTGAAGTCAACCATTTTTTACACTACCGGAACTATAAATGCGGAAATCTATCGATCTGAGTGTCTCCAGAAGAGGTTGTTGCCTTTATATAAGAAGCATAGTACACCTCCACTGTTTTGGCCGGATTTAGCGTCGGCTCACTATGCCAAAACCACTCTCAATTAGCTTGCGGGAAAGGGTATAGATTTCGTTGAGAAAAATATCAATCCACCAAATTGCCCTCAGCTTCGACCCATCGAACGTTACTGGGCAATCGTGAAGAGGGTCTTCAAGAAGACTGGTAAGGCAGCTGGGAACATGCAGGAGTTCAAAAAAATTTGGGCTCAAGCGTCCCAAAAATGCGATGCAACACTTGTCCGGAACTTGATGAAGAGCATTCGATCCAAAGTTCGAAAATTCGTGAAGGAATAACTTAAATTTCATCCGGTCTTCATTATGTTCAAGTTTAACCTCGTACAAAAAAGGATCAATTTTTTGTATGAATAAAATATCGGTTTTCAACATAATTTGAAAGAAAGTTTGTGGATAGCTTATTTTCGATACACTCCTTACTTTAATTCTTTTTGACGGCATTTTTTAATTCTGCATATAATTTCACATTAGAAACATTAGTCGAAAGTTCATCACTTTTGATTTATTTTGTAAACTAGTGTTATTTTAAAGACTAGAAACAGTGCCATCAGTTAAAGTAATTGTAGCATCGAAAACAATAATCAACCATTTTATGAAATGATAACTAAAATGCTGATATTGATGTTGCTTTAACACAATTCCTGCTGTGTTATTAGCTGCAGTGCAAATGCAATCAATGCAATGTCAATAAGTCACCGCAGTATCAAACAGAAACGCGCTTGCCAGCTCGGGGAGCTGTTTGTCGAGCAAAGTTACAGCAATGCGTGCATCGTTAATAGGAATGGGCATTTTGGAAAATAAAATCGATAAAGCAGCACAGATTTTTTTAAATCCAAAAAATCAATCCACGAAACTATCGAAAGTAAATAGTCGATTTTGAAAAATCGATTTTTTAAAATCATATTTGCACTCTAGAAACTGGCGGTAGATAATGGAATATAGCACTTTTTTTATTTAATTATTTATACATATAAATGGCCTATCGTTAAAAAAATTGTTACATTTTTTTGTCCAAGAATTAATCAAAAGCAAGTTCAAGGTCATCTCGTAACCAAGATAATTCTAGGGTTTTTTTTCAATAGGGCGAATCTACAATTGCGAGATTCTCTCCGGGCTCGCTCTCTTTCATTCATAAACCAATCAACTTTAGGTTTTTCATTCTACTATATGTAGAGTATGCTAGCCAGCACTGTTGTGTTTCGTACTGTACTAAAGAATCCCTCGAAAGTTTTATAATGGCGCTGTAATGAATGAAAGAGAGCGAGCCCGAAGAGAGTCTCTCAATTGTAGATTCGCCCTAATGAAAAAAAAAAACCCTAGAATTGAACGTTTTTTTAAAAGCATATTATAAAGCAATAGATAGGTAAATAAAAACACGTTACACTCGATATACAAACTAATTTCCAGAACAAAGCCACAACCTTTTTTTTAATAACCTTACGGACTTATTTAAGCAAAAACGAAATGATCAACAAACTAGCATAAGAAAAGAAAGTTTAGTTAAGAAAAAGAGAGACAATTTTGAAAATGACATCCACTTAAATATAGCTGAAAAACAATAATGAAACAACGTTATCGTAGATTCTTGGAGTTATGATTATTTACTCAGCACAGTCATCCCTTTCTGCAATTAATCGTTCACATGTGCAAAGTTGACAATATATAGAGCTATGCATAACAACAACTGCAGAATGAAGGTGGTTTTTTTTTTCAAATGTTATCGTGAAACATGGCGAATTTTCTAATTTTCTTTCGCTCCAACGAAAAATCCCATAAACAATTGTCAGTCTATGAACGACAGACAGTAAAAGCTGTCAAAATTATATAACCAAGTGTTGAGCGATTATATATTCTCCATTGCAAGGTTTGATCGATATCGATCCACTACTTGCACTCAGTAATGTGGATAAATTTCAAATTAATAAAACATCGATTTTATCTTTGAAAAAATCGATGTTGTCAAACATCGAACAAAAGATCTGATGAAAAAAAATCGATTTGTCGGGGTAAAAATATCGATTCTGTAAAAATCGCATCGACATCGCCCATTCCTAATCGTTAAATGACAATACTTCTAGCAACACTGGCACGCATGTTTGGGTGTGTTTGTCAACCCCTGGGCGGGGGGGGGATGAAATAAGATAAATTTGAGAAAGTTGATTCCGGTCGCTTCGGCGGTGGGGCAGGACGTCTTTCTATTGCAATCGCTTTCGGGGTGGGTTATCGCAAGGTTTTTGTTTATCTTACTGTGTTGGAGGGAGTGTGGGGTGAGTATGTGTAGTAAAAATTATTTACTTAAAAAACATAAAATCAATGTGGTGTAATGTAAAAAAAAGAGAGATTCATTTTCATTTTAATGCTTCGACGATGTAGGATCCTGCTTACAATACTATTTTATGATACACGCTCTTCAAAAGAGCGTGTTAGTGTTTCCGAAAATTGTGAGGGTTATACAATTTCAGGGCGGCCTCTTTACTACGCTGCAGCCGTTTTGTACGTTCACTAGACAGGAACGCTCGATGTGACTGAAGGTCTGCCAAGGCGTCATTGCGTGAGATTCCTAGTTCTGCATGGACGTCCATGGAAATCTCGCGCAAAAATTTTATGTCTGTTGGTTGTCCCTCGGCTGCTAGCATTAATGTTGCAGTAATTTTTGTGATTCCGCGAATACATAGGGAAGGTGGTTGGTCATGCAGTAATGAAAGGTAGGTCCGCACTAAGTCAAAAATTTTAGGGTCCCGTAGTCGCGCCTTCAGAAAGCTTTGGTCGCCAGATGCTGATTGTTCCGTCAGTCTGACTATGGGCGGCCGCATTGGGTCCAAAAGGGGTGGATGTGCAAATCCTGCTGCAACTCCGGATGCATTGAAACAGCGGATTGCTGCGTCATGCTTACGCTGGGCGGTGGGCGCATAATGTAAAATGACCAGCCAGGTGTAGAATTCGATTCCCGATGTGTTGATGTGTCGGTATTTTCGATTATGCCTGCGTCAGTATGTCGTTGTGTCTGATTTTCTGCTCGGTATGGGTTGATTGTTTTACCTTTTTTGAAGTTAATGAATTTTGATACCGAGAGGGCTGCAATTGGGTGGTCAGTGGACCTTGTTGGGTAGGCAAATTGTACTATTGCAGTAGCCAGTAGTTCTTTGTCAGATTTTTTTTTGTGTGCCTTTAATTTCCTTGGAAGTTGTTATTGGGTTTGTTGTAATAGTCGGAACGTTTGGTTTGGGTGAATTTTTGTTTGTTACGTTTTCTGATGCGTTTGACTTTTTTAACAGCTTTTTCCTGTAGCCTACGAGTCCGCTGTTTGGCGTCTGCTTTGGACCAATCTTGCTTCCAAAGCCATTTATGACCCAAAAATCGCCATCCAGGAGATGTATGCTCATGTTTTGAAAGAACAGTATTATGTACTAAAGGTCTTTCTGCTAATTAATCTTCCAGGGTCTTCTGATGTGGCTCTGTATTTTTGGTTGCATTGGTTTGAAGACTAGAAACAGCCCCAGACACAAGTTTTACTTCTTCCAGAATTTCCCGAAGCTTTGAGTCATCATAGTATAGTGGAGGTGATGACGATTCGGCATTTTCCGATAAAAGTGCCATGTCATTTGACATGCTTAATAGCCGTTCGTCAAAATGTTCTGTAATTTTTTGCGGCATCATGGAATTCGATTCGTTGATGCCAGCCGTGGTGGTTTTGTAACCATCTTTGTTGATAGTGTCGATAGAGACGAAACTTTTGTATTTTCGACCACAACTATATATAGCCTACCAATCCAAACACTTCTCGGGGATTTAAGACACCTTCGTTGTCCGAAAATAATCGGCAATTGCGTTTCGTTGCATTGCAGTATATAAAACCAGACCCGGAAGCTGTTAAATAACTTCGAGTATATATGTTTATTCGTCTATTATGCTACAAGCATCTTTTTGGCAAAAACTTGGAGTAAAGCTCTAGAGCACGACTTTTTGCTGTGAATTTTGCTTGTCATCGCGGTTGGGCACCGTTTTCACTTTGTACGCCTTTATTTCATTCATTTCTGCTTTACTTTCTGCTCTTGCGATTTTGATTTTCCAACTTTGCGAGCCACATTTCGCCCAGAAAGTTTGGGTTTTTTCTCAATCATGGCTTCCACCTTCTTTTCTATTTGGCGGGAGTATACTTTTCGCTTTGTTCCGCTTCCAACCTTCTGATCCACAGTCAAGCGCTGGTGAAACAACTTGCAAGCACTAAACATGGTATCTTTAGGTAGTTTAAGTTTCTTGGAAGATTGCGAACCGAAAACGTCGGATTTTGCTGCCGTTCATACAAAATGCGTTTGCGCACTTCCATATGATTCGATACCATTTTAACAAATGCAATCAAAATGTAAATATTTTGTACCACGAAATGTAGTGGAGATTTTCAGCTGTCATATAATTGAAACTTTTCAGAGATCCATAAAATAGTTCCGCAATTTAACACGGACAAGCTCTACAATATGCTACAATATGATATTTTGAAATGTGAAATTCATAAATGTTGACCCCCTTTTTCTGAAAATTAAGAATCCCATTTTTTTCGTTACTTCTGTAGGTCTACGTGCGCCACTATGCATTTCGTTGTGTTTTCGGCTAAACGAGATCAGTAGGTTGGTTTACAAATAAGAAGAGGTGTGGAACATTTAAAAAAAAATCTCATTAGTTTCTCTACATCTAAATAGGGGAAATGTTGGCTTCGGCAGTTTGGAATATTTATTCATCGAATTCCAATTATGTCACACAATTATTAATCCGTCAAGAAATGATATAGTTTAAATCATTAAATTAAATTCATCTTAAACATGAAGTTAAACATTTTTTGTGGCTTCGTAATCGGGGTGTTAAAAAAATTGTTTAGAAATAATAATCATAGCTGCTTTTCCTTAAACACTGTGATTATCATTTTGCGCAAAATAATATCCAAGATAACAACACATATATGAATTGGCTTTACCAATGCAGTTTTGAACAAATAAAAATAAGTCACGAAAAAAATATTGTGCCAAAGGGAATAATATAACGTAATATAAGTTGGAATGAATTATTGCAACGTTGTAATGTGAACAGGTTATAAAGATCAATTCTAGTTGTTCGTTATTGCAGAGAACTTTTTAGTTATACTTTAGTATGCATAGTTTTGTTGGTCAAAAACATGATAAATAAAATCATCAAATCTGGCTTTCTGCTATAAAAACACCCCGAAATACCAAATTTTGTTTACGTTTACTGATCTCTTAAAAGTTTTGTCGCGTAATAATTTCAAATAAGTAGCATTTATTTTATTTATTAAATTAGTAGTCTGAGCTGAAAACTTTCATATGTTAAGTTGTAGAACAATTACTTCGTGCTGCAATGTCAAAATTTTAATCAACATCAGTATTTTCATAGTGCCGTCTTTTAAAATCGTGAAAAGCAAATCCAACGTCGCTTTTTTCAGTTATCTAGAATTAGTATTTGAGGAGATTATTCTCTTTCCCTCATAGGATCTATTTTCCCCATTAATTGAAAATAAACACGTTTTGCCAAATGAAATGTGGCATCAACAGCTGCTTCGGCTCTCACTGTCTGTCTGTCTATCTTCGTTGAGTTCTTCTTTTTCTTGTTGGTGTTGTTGTTTTGCAGGTTCTCTCATGTTCCGCTGCCTGCCGTAAGCTGCCATCATCGTCTACCTCACGGGGAGCTGTCACGGTTGCCTGTCTGTGTACGCTGTTGCACGTCGTATTAATTTAAAATTTTTAACTCATGTCACGAATTATGAGCTGATGATATGCGGCTTGAGTCGTTTCACTGTCAACTGTTGTTGCTTCTGCTTTTATGCTGCTTATTCGTGTTTCTCTTCCAACCACTCGCTCCCGCATCCAAGATATTTATGAGATATGTTTTATGCCAGGATGACGATGGTGATGATGATGGGATGCTTCTCTGTCGGCGGCGGCGCTGGTGATGAAAAAAGTGTCATTTTCAAATTATGAAATACAAGAATACACAAGAAGGCAACGAGTGCACTCTGCGCAGGAAGGGTTAGTCAATGTGGTTGCAGAGCAAACGAGATGACACTGAAATGTATAGAAAGAAATGTTCTCACAGTCCGAAAAAGCAAAACGAGTGCAACAGAGCATAATTTAGATCAAAACGCAGCGCAGTGCTTTGTTGGTTGTGGTTAGCGGGAATGTAGGGAAAAAAGTTGATATTGCATCTCTGGTGTTAAATTGCCTCATGCGGTTTTATTTAGCCAGCTATTACTATTTCTGTATTTCTTGTTTGTACTATACAAATGTAGCTCAAGTTCTGAACAGGTCTAATACTTATTAAACAAGTTATTTGAAAAGCTACTGAAAACAGTACTTCAGTAACCAGCCATTTAAATTCAGGGGTGTGTTTTATACCATAGTACCTTACGTATGACTGGGAACGTGTTGCTTGGGGGAAAAAGAGGTTGTATGCGATTTGTCAGCTCGTGCAACAGACAGGCAGGGTTCTCAATTGAGTTATAGCTTGTCGGTCGGGGGTTATCCTAGTGGTACTATACCGTGTAATTGTAATGGCTTACACGTTTCCTTTTTGACACTTTCAACTAGTTAATTGGGCTGGAGAATTTATTCAACAGGCAATTTCAATCCGCATCGTGCTCTTTTGCCTGCTTGGATTTTTATTTTATTTTTGCTGGTAGAAAACTAAAAGTTTTGTCATGCTTTAGATTTTAACATTGATCTAATTGGGGTTTGTCTCGGAGAAAACAATTATCATCCTACTTTTAAACTCTATCTGACCCTTTGAATAAAGCCAATCTCACAAATTCGAATAATCATACGAAACATCTATTGCCTGCAAATAAGATCACAGTATGCTTAAAATATATGGTTCGTTGGTACAAATAAAATGCATTCGCTCAAAAAGTAGGCGACGAAAAAATCAAACGAAATTTCATTGGATCAAAAATGGATGTGTATCGAAATTTTCAATCAAATACTCAATATTTCAAAGATTAATTGGGCCATAGGGTCTCACATTTTTATTTAACCTTGTTTCTTGAAAACCCCAAATTAATTGTTTTTCTAATTTCCCGGACATCACCAAGTTCAAAAATTCATAATTCAAGAACGGAGCATCGTAGAATAAATACATTTTCCCCTAAATTTGCTCAAGAATACGGAAAATAAATAATCTGATAAACCTTTGACACAAAAAACTTCATGGTGGAAGAAAATTGCAAAGATAAATCTGATAAATTATAGGAATATCATGGATTTTTTTTTTTTTTTTGGAAAAACGTTTTTCCTTTTTTATGTTAGACTAAGCTTATTTGATTTTTTTAAATTGTTATAAGCTCGTCGTCTTCAACACATTAAGGAAGATTGTACAGACTGATTCTTACTCTAGGTATATTATTGTATTGCTAAAAGTTATTTTCGTTACAAAGAAATCAAAACTGTCGATGATTTCGTTGAACAGCCTACAGCTAGCAGCAAATGGCTCAAAGTAATCGTATTAAGTGCGATGAGCAGGAATCCACAAGAGGATACGATTGCGAAGATTACGCGCAGGTACATGAAGACACAGGTCTCTTAACAAGTGGCTACAATCAATCCGATCCGTAACTAGGTCGAATATGAAGAATGTTCGCAATTTCTTCCTACGCATAGCATGCATCTCAAAATTAATGAGCCTACAGCGATTTTCATATGCCGGTAAATTTGTGGGATTGGGCCATGGCAAGCGGCGCAGCGCATATCCTAAAAACGACCTCTGAACACTTTCTATTTGGATTACTTGCTCTCTATGTGAAACGAGGCCCAAACTTGAACGGCATACTCTAATGTGGTTCGAACTATAAAGCAGAATTAAGTCTTTACGGCATACACATCCACGAGAGAAGCCGTGTTTCGTCTGATGAAACGAAGCAAAGAGTGTGCACTGGCAGTTATCGTTGAGATATGTTTATTAAATTTAGCTTTAGAGTCAATCAACATACCAACATCCCGAGTTTTTTTTTCCGCACGTTCTAAATTACCTGAACCCATTCTGTACAGAAAATCGATTGGAGAGCGCTGGCGAGTGAAGGATATTATTTGGCACTTTGTCACATTCACTTGCATACCATTTTTGTCGCACCAAGCCAGCAAAGCAATGCGTCAATACAATATGCTACAATATGGTGTTTTGAAATGTGAAATTCGTAAATGTTTACCCCTTCTTTTTGAAAATTAGGAATCCCATTATTTTTGTGGCTTCTGTAGGCCTACGCGGCGCCACTATGCATTTCGTTGTGTTTTCGGCTAAACGAGATCAGTAGGTTGGTTTACAAATAGGAATGGGTGTAGAACATTTAAAAAGACGAAGATCTTCCTGAAGTGCGCAGCAGTCCAGCGCTGAAAAAACCGAGCGATAAATCTTAAGGTCATTTGCGTACATAAAACAATAACAACGAAGAAGAATACAGATGTCGTTGACGAACAGTACGAAGATGAGCGGACCGAGAGCACACCAGAGTTAATTTTAATGTTATCGGAACATGTATCAACGATTTTCCCAAGCGGTTCGTTAAGTACGAATGCGTCCATTGGGTCTATTAGAAGCCGATGCGTTTCATTTTATCAATAGCAATCGAGTGTGGAATCTTGTCGAAGGCTTTTGAGATTTTTTTTTACCCAGACTGTTGAGTATTGAGATCGGACGATAATTCTCGACATCGTGGGTGTTACCGTTTTTGTGGATTGGCGAAAATGCAGCTATCTTCCAAGCGTCCAGGAAAACACCGTCAGATTATGACTTGTTGAAAATAATCGACACAGGAAGCGAAATGAGGATGCGCACTGTTTAAAGAACGCCGGTGGCAGGTGATCTGGTGCTACACCTGTTGACGTGTCGACAGTAGAGAGAGCCGTAAGAACATCATTAGTGGATACTTCAAGGTGAGGAAGATGGATGGAGCTCGAGGAGTTGGGCGTTGTACATTCTACAGTTATCCGCACGTCACTATATACGTAGCTGAAGAAATCTGTAAATAAATTGGCGGAGTCACAAACATTGGTTTTGAGTTGATCCTTATTCTTTGCTCCACCAAGGGCACTTATGGTGAGAGTGCCAAATTTTCTTGACCAGCCTTTAGTATTTACTAGGTAACTAGGGTAGGTTACTAATTTGAGATAGTCCTGAGTCAAGAATCGTCTGCGTCAATGTTATTTCCTGCTATGAGATAGAGTCGGCAGATTATAATCGCCTAGAACGATGACTATGTCGGCATTGTTTGCTATATCAAGCAAATGCTGAACGCTGCAAGATTATTGTCTGTATATCACTGGATCACTATTTGGCCTTATATAAATGCAACAGATGTAAATCGACATATTTGAAAGATTTACTTTAACAGCGGCTTGCTCGAGATGAGTTGCGTTTGGACGGTGCTATATTTCAAGCACTTGCGTAGGCCGATTAGCACGCCATCGCATTTCGTCAAGTTGCTAGTCGAAGGGTTATGATTGCAGCGATAAACCGCGTATTAAGCGGCCAGTCCAACGTTGGAGATGTCTTATCGAAGCCATGTCTTCGTGAAAGCAATTATGCCATAGTCGCACGAGCATATTTTGAGGTGAAGGCCGTTCGTTTCTGTTCGCAGTCGGCGAACGTTTTGATAATATACATTTAACAGCTTCGTCGGACAGGTTGCTGAGAGATCATGAGGCGTACCAGCATGAATTACGTCAGTTGGACGGTTGGATGGTTGTTCTTGTCTGACGGCCACCAAAAAAACGGCTGGATTGAACCGTTGGTTTTGAATTCACGGCATTTGACGCCAATCGACCAACTATCGGGAACATAGCTTTAACCTTCAGTTTGGAAGGCATTCCAACCTTGAAGGAGATGAAAGTTAGCAAACGTTCGTCTTTGCCTCTAGGAACTAAGTTTGCAATGGTGAGTTGGCTCGTTCCTAGACAAGCGTTTTGAAGTGCTCGTTTATCCCGCTCGGATGAATACCTGACAGATACAGCCAGAATTGCTTCCGACGAGACTCAGCAATGGTAGCTGTTGAGACATCAGGGTTGATATTGGCACTTGTGCCACAGATAAGTTTGGCGGGACGACGATGTGTATCATTATCAAACTCCGCATCACGGCGACGCTTTTTCCTGCTGGAGAGCCGAAGTAATGAGGGAATGGAGTTCAATATGGCCACAGGAACAGTCAATCAGCTCATTGAAATTTGTAAGTATCTCGTTGCAAACACAAATCCACACTAGATGTTTGTGAGATTTTACAGACGAGTAAATCTCTGACGGGATCAACGAACATCTGAAGCAAAATTGGCCGGAGCAGAACCATTTAATGATTTCGCCGCTTGGCTTATAAGCACATTTTTCACAAGCGCAAGTCATCTTGCAAAGAAACCGGACTTGAAAAGGTTGCGAGTGAATGAAGCGAGTATCTGAAAACAGATGGCGCAGCGCACGAGAACAAACCGTGAGCGAGCGTTTGGCAGATTATTTGGTGATATTTTCACGGTGTATCTTTTTTGCTTCCGGTCAATGCCCAAAAAACTAGCAGCCAGTCACGCATTTTCATACTTTAATTCCAAAACTATTGTCTTCTTGTTCTCTACATCAAGACGTGTGTGAAATATATAATTTGCTTATACCATGAGGGCAGTGACATACTAAAAAATGAAGATTTCTTCATCATCAATAATGGAATAAGTAAAAAATATTGAAGTTTATTCATAATGCTGTAATCCATTTTGAATAAGAAGGCCACAAAGTGGTGAAAACGGTGTAAAACAATGCCAACCTTTGCTCTGCAGTTCCACCGTTCGCTCTAGTAAAATAGGAAATGAACTGACTATCGACTCCGTGAGAATAATAAAATTGAGCCTCAATGTAAACGCAGTACCTTGAAAAGAAAAAAAAATATTTGGCTGCTACTTGTATAAGTTTTATTGATTTTACTTCATAGATGATTTAAGCATTACTTATTGTTTCTTGATGTCCAATTGTCTTTGACTCCCTTTCAATTAAATCTTCCCTGTTTTCCTAACTCAGGAGCAACAACTATTAGGCCAGCAAAAATAAAAGCGGATTGCTGTTATAAAATCAGCATCAAGCAGCAAATAGTGACCCAACAGTAAATTAAAATGTATAAATGTTAGTTTTGTAAAATGTCACTTTTTTTTCAGGATACCACAAACTTTTTCAGGATACCTCAAATCAAGATTTTGGTGAATTGCTGCTATTGCTGAAAACGAGCGAAAACGTGCTCAAGCGTGGAACCACAAAACTCTACACTTTAACACTTTACAACATTTCTTGCATTTCAGGATCTACCGAATGAAGATCATATATAGTAAATACGATTGCTTGTAGTATTTTTCATTTAAATAAATACATGCACTATAACCTAAATATTTCAGGGACCATGGCATGATAAGGCTAATCAGTGGTTATTAAAGCTTTATCAAGTCTAACAGAGAGGAGGGCCCATTGATGTCGGACTTAGTTTCCATGCTGCAATGGATGGTAGTACATATCATACATCAGACATCATACGAGTGAACAAACATTAAGATTTACACGTTCATGTAAGCATAAATTCTTAAAAATTGAAACAGCGGAAAGTTTGAATTTATTATTTCATCACACCTATAACATACATTGTAGTACATATATGTTAAAAAATGCTAATATTATTGAATTTCAATTGAAAATTCAACCACTTTAAGGAGTACATAGAGGCATTTTTAAATGGCTCCGGTTTACATCAAGTATAGCTTTAATATTTTTTGCTGTGTAGTTCTTCAGATTGCGCTAGTCAAGGTGGCGGATCCGTTCCTGCCTTGACCTACCCCACAAGGAAATGTGCGGCAGAAGTGTGTGCGTTTACTTCGAAATACAATTTTCATAACCTGCCGAGCTCTATCGGACCAATTGATACTTTCTCTTCACATCTTTGGTTCTGGCAGAAATGGCAAACGTATTTTTGCATATAAAAAGTAATAAACGACCCATAAAAAATGAAAATCGTGCCATGAAAAATGCATTCTTGACCCCTAGGAATCTGGTGAATATCGATAAAAAAAATTGAAATTATCCATAAAATTCACCATACTTTATATAAAATATAGCAATAAAATGTCAAAAATGTACCGTTTTATATCTAGGGCATGAACGTTAAAAGTGTTAGGATTACTCATAAACACATATTGCAAATGATCCTTAAAAGGTTCAATAACTTTCCTTAAAAAGGATTACTCATAAACACATATTGCAAATGATCCTTAAAAGGTTCAATAACTTTCCTTAAATTTGTAAAATTTATCCAAAGAATGTATTCATTGTGAATAAATTTTAGAAAATTATAAATTAGGATAATATATTGTGTATGTTTTTTTCTAGGTTGGAAAACTATTTTTTAAAATTTTGATCTATAAAGATTGTAAAATTGATCCCTAACTGCGTAACTACTCAGATTTAGTTACATGTCCGTTCTTTCAGGTATCCGGATAAAATATTACTACTAAAAAAGGATTGCGGAGTTTATGCGGAGCCGTATTGAGGATTGAAGAACTAAACGGTAGATGTTCTCGACATCCGAAGTGTTAACATAGCGTAGAATAGATTCCAGACAAACGGCTGATTTGCCCGGTATAATGCAAACGGAGGATGTTTTTTTTAGTTTGGTCCGACGAGCGATAGCGAGTTGGACAGCAAGCGTCTGCCTGGCATAATTTATATCAAATTTTCTGAAACAACAGTTTAATCAAGTCATAAATTTGACCCGTAGTTCTTTATGTACAGGAGAGCTCTTTAACAAATTTCTTTACAAACATGTGTCGCAGTTGCGGGGAGATCAAATAATGTTAATTGTGCACCTGGTTTGTTGGTTTGTTATGAATCATTTTTTGAAGACTATGATTTGTTATACAAACTATTACAGATCATTGGCAATTTATTCATGGAACATTTACAATAATTTATGGGTGATATGCACATATGATAGTGCAGAAATGTTAACGGTTAATTTTTTATATTTTATTGCTAAATTTTGTTAAAAGTATGGATCAAATTGATGAATTTTAGGGATCATTACTATTTTTTTTTGTGGGTGTTCACCAGAGTCTTATGGGTCAAGAATGCGTTTTTTATAGAACGAATTTCAATGTTTCATGGATCATTCCTTCAGTTTTAAAGGTGCAAACATAGGGCTGCCGTAGTTCTTAACGTGCACGAGTGCTCTTTGCCAAATTTATTGGGAAACATGTATCGCAGTTGCGGCCGTAAAAGAACGTAAGATCGCAAAAGTATGTCAGCTCTCTGAAAATTGAAAATCTTCTTCAAAGTGATCCTTCTATTACAGCAATAATTAAGCCGCATATATAAAGGAACGGACATGTAAATAAATTTGAGTAGTTGCGCAGTCTAGATCGATTTCCCCGTAGTTAAAATCTAAAAAAAAATATAAACCCAAAATTGGAATACCTCCGGCATAATTTATGGATCATACAGATTATTTTAAATGCACAAAATTGATTTGCTATGGACCATATTCAGAAGTTTATGATTCATTTTCAAACCTATTATGGATCATTAGCGGTTTATTTATGGAATGTTTTAAATAATTTGTTGATCATGTGCATATATTTTAGTTCACAAACGTTAAATTCTAAGGATCAATTTTACACGTTTAAGGAATGATATTGAACCTTTTATGGAACATTTGCAATATGTTTATGGGTAATCCGTTCAATTTTATCGATCATACCCTAGATATACAACGGTACATTTTTGACATTTTATCGCTAAAACTTACATAAAGTATGGATCACATTGCTGTATTTTATGGATCATTTTAATTTTTTTTAATAAATTTTCATCAGAGCCTTATGGGTCATAAATACGTTTTTTTATGGAACGAATTTCAATTTTTCATGGATCATTTCTTCAGTTTAAATGTGCAAACTTAGGGCTGCCGGCAGAAATTGCTGTTCACTACTGGGATCCCATGAGGTTGGGAACCTTCTCAATAACTACAATGAATTTTAGCAATTTTTGTTATGAACAGTTCATCTGAGATTCATAAGATAAGAAACGCTTAATTTATTTCAGATTTTAATCTGCCAAATATACGTTACCGTTTGTTACATTTATTTTTATATTCATGTTTTGTTCAGTATTGGAAACAGTGTTATACTTTACATTTTCAGAGACAACTTAGGACTGTATTCAACAAAATTCATCTTTTACTTCCGAAATATCTATTCATGCATAAAAATGAATAAAATTCTACAACTGGAAATATGTATGTTAACGTTTATTAAACATCGTCTGGTATTGATTGGAAAAAATAAAGTGCTCACAAGAGGTATCGTAATGAAAAGATTGTAAAATAAAATATCAATATTAAGTATGCCCATCTTTCGCCTGAATCACAGCTTGTAGATGTCTTGGCATGCTTTCAACGAAGGTTGTGAAGGTATGCTTCATCGATGTTCTGCCAAGCTTCATTCCAGGCTGTGAACAGTTTGGTTTTGTTCGCCATTTCCGTGATTTCCGAGCTGTGTGCTTTGGGTCATTGTCCTGCTGGAAAATGAAGTATTCCTCGAGCCCCATCTTAAGCAGCGATGTAACGATCAGCAGCCAGAATGCCTTCGATTTGCACGAGATTTCCTACTACGCCGGACCACGCGAAGAACCTTCACACCATAATACTTCCTCCACCATGCTTCACAATCTTCTGTACGTTCTGCTCCAACAAGCCTTCTCTCGACTTCATCCAAACATGAGGGCGCATTCAATGGCAAAACAATTTGAACTCATCAGACCACACCGCTTGTTTCCAGAATTCAACGAAACAGAATTCAGCATACTTTTGAGCAAAATTTATTCGTTTGATTTTGTTGAACTTTTGACGTAGGACTACGTCTGTGTTTTCAATACTGGGGTACACGTTCGAATTGCGAAAATTTGGAGCGTCTCGAAAAATATATTGGTTTTGAACGTAATTAACTAAGTTATTCCACGATTGATTTTCAAAATGTTTTCACCAATCGATCGAGACATTTTCTACGCTTCGATTTCAATATTTAAAACTTTTGATTTTTAACATTCAACTATTGAAACTAACGCAAATAATAGGTGATGTCTTATAATGCCGATTTTTCAGAGTAAATTTACTAAATGCAAAGTACTTTAAGTAAGGATCGTCTCACATGCAGCAGTGCACGATATAAAAGGGGGACACCTTCAAATTATCTTCATTTGCTCGGCAGCCATGGAGCTGTGCAGAGTGGCAATGGGCCAGTACTGCTCTGGCAGATGGCGGTAGCAAGTATCCTGAAGGAGAGTATGCGGCCGAGCAACCAGCCAGAATGATGGCTCAGCGGCAGTCGCTAGCGAGTGGCTTATGGGTCCATAAGGGCAGCCATTTTTAATGGAGTCGTGTGCTATGCCAAGCTCGTGGCAAATTTATCAAATTTGGAGGGAAACATGTCTGATCCAGTTGGTAGTCATATCACGATATATTTACTAATGTATATGTATAGATATATATGTAGATGATTTTGAAATATATGTAGATGATATAGATAAATATATAGATGTATATCGTCATATGATATTGATATATTTGTAGATTATATCGATATATATGTAGATGATATAAATGTATTTGATGATGATATTGATATGTTTGAAGATGATATCGAAATATATGCAGATGATGTAGAGAAGACGCAACGTTGAGTGTTAAAAATCCGCAATCACTGTGTCTATACAGGCAGAACGGCATTTTTCGGGGTAGAACCATCTGTGTTTAGCGCCCTGGTTCCCAAATTTCGACAGAATGTCAATAACTATTATATGATGTATTTCACACAAAAAGATCTCTTCATGGCTACTATTCTAATTTTGAAAGAGTGCTATTCTGAATTATTATAAGAGTTTGCTCATTGTATCCGACACCTACCTTACACCTACCTACCTATGACACCTATCTAATTCGTAAATCCTGGCCGATCCTGAATTTCGCACAATTTCTGTTCGATAAATACCAAATATTTCTTAAAATCATGTTTCGGTATAGATAATAACTCAGGGTCGTTTAAAGTTTATTTGCCTTTTGCAATCGCAGCCCGCTGGTTGCTGGCATGTTATGATTTCCCTACTACAGACATAATTTTATTATAACAAGTTGTTCAATGTTGGTAATGTTCTCTTCAAAATCCAATCAGTGATTGAAAGTGTTTCTGTTCGTTTTAGTGCATTGGATAGAGTCTCTACCTTGCAATAAGAATCAAATATTTTTGAGAAAGTGTTTACAAGAGCAAGTGAATTGTCGCAAAATATGGCTGCAAAGTATCGGAGCAGCAATCAGAGCGATTAAATACTTAAGCTATTTTTAATAAAAGCATGAGTTTAAAGTCGACTTTCATTTGGCGAAATTATTAAGGGTTTATTGAATTCCTGCAAAAAAATTATCTTTTAAATTGATGACCAATTAACATAATGATTTTTATACAGTTACATATTCTTTAAAGAAACCTTGTATGTACTTGTATATAAAATTCATATTTCGAACAGATTCTCAACTATCTTTCATGAAATAAAGATCAGAACCCTCTCAACCATCGTAGCAAATACGACCGTGTCCGTATCATCATTCAAATCTTTTCAGAGCCACCAAATGCTTTCTAAAGAGGGTACAATAGAATTTTGTCACATACTTACTTTCTAATGCTGGTCTACGAACACCCACGCTATTTCGACCTAGACTACGTCCATCGGCTAGGGTAGAGGTCAAATGAAAATTTGAAAAATAATTTGACTATCACGAATATTTGAAACATTTTGAACGCTAATAACTTTATCATTTCTCGATAGATTTTTGAGATTGTTGCTGATCTTGAGATAATTGACTTTGAATTCCCCAACAGACTTTCAATAATCTATAACGCGATAAGGATAATGGTCTTCAACTAGTCGATCATATCAACACAATCACCACTGCCAGCTCAGCCGTTGCCCTTTCATCATACCAACATTTAAATGCAGTCTAGCACTGCCAAAAGATTTGTAAAGAGCAAATTATAGAATTTTCTAACATACTTACTTATCTATGCCAACGTCCCATTAGAACAGCACCTACGTTTCAATGTTGCTCTACGAAACAAACGAAACTAATCTACCATGTTAAACCAGACAATGCATCAAACGGTTTAACTTTGTCTACATAAACCGGTTGTGAGTTATACACTGATTTTCAGCAAGGCTTCTTGATCCAATCGATCAATGCAGCCTCTATTCTAATACAGGCAATTACAAATAATAACAACAAAATTCATTACACATTGCTGCGTAGTCCTACGTCAACTTTGCGTATAACCCCATTGGGCTGTCCCTTATAGTTTTTAATTAGAGGACGCTGACTTGCATAATTGCTCTTCAATCAAGATTTTTGCAGTCTGTAACGAATAATTCTTTCGGAGACCTTCAGATTAAAGTTTTCTCGTATAGCACGACTCAATGTTGATAAACATGTTCTTGCCTCTCGCACGATTCTCGACTCACCACGTGGTGACGTTAGACGCTTCCTCCCACGAATTGATTGATCTGCCACACTTCCATATTGTTCGAATTTCTTCCATACCTTCCTTACACCAGAATAGCTTAAAACATACGTAGCTGCAATCTTCTGGGACGATTCATGGTCCCAAACCCGTCGAATTCGAGCATTCTACGACCGGTCTACCTGGACGAGACGTTCCTGCCGCCGAGAAAAGCTACTTCCTACCACCACCAGCCATCGTCGAGAACAGTTGGTGTATCCCAACGCTCACCTGAGGTCTCCATCACCACTATTTTCCGTCGCCCTGCCGATAATCACCAACAAGTCTCGTCACTTTGCAATTGACGCCATCTTCATCGCCATCATACCCTACACGCTAAGATGAGAATACCTAGATATCGTTAAAAAGTACCGATAATCGCTCAAAAGTGTACGTACCCAAATTATGCGTAAACAAAAATTACCTAATATTGGGTAATAGTATTGAAAGAAGAGAAATTTTAAAAATTATCAATTTTGTATCGAAACTTTTTAATGAAAATTGGGTATTGTTTTGTAGTTTTATTTTATAGAATGCTTAAAAAAGACATGCAATTTAATAATTTATCCATTTGGACTAGTGTTCTAAATTCTACGCTTAAGGAGATACGAATTTTCAAATGTGTGTGTCCAAACTAACACCCATCGGCCGGCAATGGTATTATGGAAGAAATCTGTTTACAACAATCATTCAAGTGACCATTGGAAGCAGCTTTAATCCGGGAGCTAGAAAGTGATAGTTCTGCTGCAGATCCAGCAACCCATTTCAGAATGTCTGGAGAGTCACGCCCATTCCGAGGTTACTTTCACATACAATTAGCCCCACATGTTAACATTACCGATATCATTTGGATAAGGGCACAGCAACACACTTCCAGATTTGGAAATTTTAAATTTACAAATCAGGCTCGTATTTAGTATTATTTGGAGATAGGATTATTGTTAAATAGTTATAATCAGATAGATCTCACCCATGACCGCCTACTCAATCACACTATATTGTTCATTCGTAAAAATAAAAACTTTCGAAAGACATGCAACCTGCATAACAAAACTCTGTACACCACTTGGTGCATGCACCTAAAATTATGTGCAATGTTTTCACCCGCGCATGCGCGATGTTTTCGTTTGCTGCTTCTGACCAGCAAATGGCCGTTCTCTACATTGCACTAGACTTCTTTTTTTTTCACTCCACACTCTGCCAATAATGCAAATCCCCGCTATGAGGCGACTCTATAGTCTATATTGAACTTCAAAACTGCTAATAATCATCGATTCACTCGCGATAAAGCGCAAAAACACTCTAACTTAATAATTTATGTCCGGGTGTCACATTACTACCACTAATAAACAAAACTAAGGTAACGTAGCTCTTCTTCCGGGAGAAACAAATTTTCAAATGTATCACAGAAATATTTGGTCTGCATTAAACAAAATTAACAAAGTAATATTTTTTCTGCGTCGACCCAACATTCTGATGCGTTCATTTTTTTGCTCTCTAGTGAAGCCGAATTGCACCTCGGGACTCACGTTGGAATGAAAAAGTTATTACTGCAAATATTGGGACATGAATAAACTATTTACTGAAAGATTAATTTAAAAAAATAACCTTTCCGCTGAGAAAAATATTGCGACACGTTGCTTCAGTGACGAAACATTTATTCAATCTTGGGTAAACACAAACGTCTAATATTATAAATTGAACATTACTCAAATATATATATATATATATATATATATATATATATATATATATATATATATATATATATATATATATATATATATATATATATATATATATATATATATATATATATATATATATATATATATATATATATATATATATATATATATATATATATATATATATATATATATATATGTTTATGATGATTAAGATGTATAGGTTGATGATATTGATATATTTGTTGATTATATCGATATATATATGTTGATTATATAGATGTATTTGCTTATGATATTGATATGTCTGAAGATGATATATATGTAGTTGATATAGATGTGACGCAACGTTGAGTGTTAAAAATCCGATCTTGTTAAGGCGGTTTTGGGGGTTCCAAATTTCGACAGAATGTCAATAACTTTTAAATGATGTATTTCACACAAAAAGCTCTTTTCAGGGTTACTAATCTGATTTTGAAAGAGTGTTTTACTGAATTAGTAGAAGAATTTGCTCATTGATTGCTCATGACACCTTCCTAATTCGTTAATCCTGGCTGATCCTAAACTTTGCGCGACTTCTGTTCGATAAATACCAAATATTTCTTAAAATCATGTTTCGGTTTTTTAAATAACTAAGGGTCGTTTAAAATTTGCTTACTTTTTGCATTCGCAGCCCACTGGTTGCAGGCATGTTATGATTTCCCTATTACAGACATAATCCTCTTATAACATGTTGTTCAATGTTCAAATAATGTTCTCTTTAAATTCCAATCAGTGCTTAAAAGTGTTTCTGTTTGTTATGGTGCGTTGGATAGAGTCTCTACCTTGGAATAGGATTAACATATTTTTGAGAAAGTGTTTTAAAGAGAAAGTGAAATGTGGCAAAATATGGCTGCAAAGTATCAGAGCGGCAATCAGAGCGAATAAATCTTTAGCTATTTTAAATAACATTATGTGTTTTAAGTCGACTTTCAAACATTTGGCGAAATTATTAAAGGTTTATTGAATTCCTGCACAAAAAATGATCGTTTAAATTGATGACAAATCAACACAAGGATTTTCATACATTTACATGTTCTTAAAAAAACTTTGTATGTACTTGTAAGTCAAATTCATATTTCTAACAGATTCTCAACTATCTTTCACGCCATAAAGATAATAACCCTCTCCACGATCGTAGCAAATACGACCGTGTCCGTGTCATCATCCAAACCTCACGGTTCAGAGCCACCAAAATCCTTTCTTTAGAGTGTACAATAGAATTTTCTAACATACTTTCTTATCTACGCCAATCCAACGTCCCGTTAGAACATCACCTACGTTGCAATGTTGCTCTACGAAAAAAACGAAACTAATCTAACATGTTGAACCAGACAATGCATCAAACGGCTTAACTTAGTCTACATCAATCGGTCGTGTGTTATACACAACCTCACTGATTTTCGGCAAGGGGCTTATTGATCCAATCGATGAATGAAGCCTCTTTTCTAATACAGGCAATTAAAAATAATAATAACATTCATTACACATGAATTTGTAATGAATTTTATTATTATTTTTAATAAGACCTTTGGGCTGTCCCTTATAGTTTTTATTATGTGTCAACTGTCTTGCAAATAAGGCTTATTGAGATAAAAAAAAAATGCCTCAAAATACTCAAATTTTAACAAAAAAATAAGCATAGTGGTAGTGATAGTATAAAACAAATGCAAAAGTATAATTCAGTCAAATAATTATGCAGAATTTCTAATCAAAACATGCTCAGATTGCTCTTTATCTTTTCCTCAGGCTACTTTGCCTTTTTATTCGTTTTTGTGTAATTGCTTCTTATCCATATCCCAGCATACTTTACTGCTTCCGATTTTTCAATTTCTTTCTGTGTTACCTCTTCTGGTTTTCTCGTATATCAAATCTTCATTCGTTCAATTTATTTCTTCAGTTTTTCTCTTTTGCCATCCCTCTTATTTCTCTGTTTTTCTCTGTCTATTAATATGTTTGCACTTCTGTATTAGCATTTTCGATACAGGTGATTTGCTGAAAAAGATCGAATCACAGCAAGCCGTGCTTCTGAAATGAACGTGTTTTGTTTTTGCTGCGTCGTTTTCGCAAAAAAAAAATATCAAAAAATATCTCGTAATTCGTCTTAAACAAACAGTGAAACCATAAAATCTCCGAGTGCTTTGTGCAAGACGTAGTGAATATAATCGACTCTCTCCCAAAATGTGTGATGGTTGGTATTATATCCCTGTTTTTTTTTATGCTTCGCCCCCGCACCCGGAGGAAGAGTTATATCAACTTAGTTTTGTTTGTTCTATTAGTATTGTACCACTGGAAATAAATTATTAAATCAGAGTCTATTTCCGCTTTGTCGCGAGTGAATTGATGATTATTAGCAGTTATGAAGTCGGTATAGAGTCGCCTCACAGCAGGCTTTTTGATTATTGGCAGAGTGTGGAGAGAAAAAAAAAGAAAACCAGTGCAATGTAAAAAACGGCCATTTGCTGGTCAGAAGCAAGGAGCCAACACGCATGCGCGCGTGTGTGCCTGGCATATAATTTCAGATGCACTCACCACGTGGTGTACAGTGGGAGAGCTGTGAAGTTTTTTTTTCTTTCGTTGCACAATGATTGTGATTTTTCAACTTGAATTTCTTCTCGAAAGTGTTTTTACCTGTGATTTTCATTATATTGCATTTGTGCGCGAAGTACTAATTGTCTCTGGGCTGTTCCATTCGAAAAGGATGCTGTGAAGATATTTGCCGAACAACGGAGCGCTACTTCTGTAGAAACATAAATGCATCCTTTAGCATCACAGAGAAACCGTCCAAATGAAGATTGTACATCAGCAACCATTTCCTGTGAGATCTATCTGATTACAACTAAATTTTAACGATGCTGCTAAATACGTGCCATCCTCAAAACAATATGATTTGATGATGGAAGTGTATGCACAGTACCTATATGCATTTGATGTTTGTACTGTGTTTATGCGGGGCTTGTTGTAAGTGAAAGTGACCTCGGAATGGACGTGACTAACCAGGCATTCTAAAATGGGTCTAAAAATGTTTGTTGAGTCGACAACAGTTCGTTTAACTGCAAACATTTTTCTTCCATAAAAACACTGCCGGACGGTGGGCGTTGGATTGCACACACACACATGAGGTTTGCTGGAAAAGATCGATGGTACATAGACGTCTATATGAATGTCACTCAACACTGCAGAAGCTTGTAAGTCACAGACGAAATAGGCCTATCTACCAAATGATAACCTTTTTCTTGTGGAATTAAAAAAAAGTTATAGTGATAGTTTGAAACAGTGTTTTAGTTCCTTATGTTTTATTTTTTTTTTAAAGTGATCATGTGAAGTGTCAATTCAAATTTGCTTAGCTTTCCAATAACAATCATTTAAAAAAGTGTTTTATTTTTGTTTAAGGCGAAGCTATAAGAATCGTAGTAGAGTTGCGGCAAAACACACGAGCTGAGAACAGCTTTTATAGCGCGTGATAGGGTGGTGGCCAATCGACAACAGAATGCCCAAATCGAAAATCAAAAGACATTTCTGCAATGTTAGCATAAGCTATGTGAACCGCTTACAGGAAGTGACGGATACTTTTTACGAGTGGCTGGAACGAGAATACGACAGCTGCCCAAGCCCAAGTTCAACGCCCACCTCCATTCGAACGAAAACGGCCTCAAACTCATCGATTCAATTGCTTCTAAGAATATGTCCATACGTAATACCAAGCACATCATCCCAAATCGGCACATTTGATGTAATCACAACAGACCGAATCACAAATCAACAACGTTTGGATCGATGGATGGCACTTCTCGAATATAATATCGACGTCAGGGCTTTTTATGGTACCAACATACAGGGGATGATCAAAAAGGAGAAGACTAGCAAAATTTTGTCCAGATTCAAAGTGATGCAGTTCGGTGCATAATAAACCTTTTTTGATGAAACTAGAAGCGTTCGACGGGTAATTTATTCTAGTTTGAGCATGTTTATTCAAAATTTGATTTGACTTCCGGGCACCGGAGATAGCACGGATACTTTCAAATGTGCTAATTTTCTGCAGCTCGTCATTTTTTATGTTACTTGAAAATCGGAAATGTTATATTTTTCTCAGAAACTAGAATTCATAACAAGTCTATTGTACAATACAAGGTATTGTTTTGTAAAATCATGAAGTTTGATGTGTCGCAAGCCAGGGTTTGACATCATTCGAAATCTGGCTACTTCCCTGGGGGAACCCGGAATCCGGAACGTCACCAGGTGTGGCCAATGTGAAAGAATACTCTCAGGTTGACCACCAGCAGTATTGTTTTGTAAAATCATGAAGTTTGATGTGTCGCAAGCCAGGGTTTGACATCATTCGAAATCTGGCCACTTCCCTGGGGGAACCCGGAATCCGGAACGTCACCAGGTGTGGCCAATGTGAAAGAATACTCTCAGGTTGACCACCAGCGGTATTGTTTTGTAAAATCATGAAGTTTGATGTGTCGCAAGCCAGGTTTGATACAGTTCTAACTCTGGCCATTACACTGGTAGGGTACTTCCTTCACGATTCCCGATAATGAATCCGGAACTACGGAAAATAACGAAATGTCCGCTACTCTTCCAAAAACAAAGATAAATTTGTAATCGTATGGAAAAAGTTGCTTCTAATTTGGTTAAGGGTACGCAGAGTTACAGATAAATAAAAAAGAAGTTTTTCAACATAAGAAGTGTCAGGCAATAGGGTAAAAAACTACATTTTACGGAAATGGCCATATCTCGGTTGTTTATGGGCCAATTCACGATCTTTAACCACTGACAAACTTGTTATGAATTCTAGTTTCTGAGAAAAATATAATATTTCCGATTTTCAAGTAACATGAAAAATAACGAGCTGCAGAAAATTAGCACATTTGACATAACCTCAAAGTATCCGTGCTATCTCCGGTGCCCGGAAGTCAAATCAAATTTTGAATAAACATGCTCAAACTAGAATAAATTCCCCGTCGAACGCTTCTAGTTTCATCAAAATCGGTTAATTACCGAACCGTATCACTTTGAATCTGGACAAAATTTTGCTAGTCTTCTCCTTTTTGATCATCCCCTGTATGTTCAGACCACTATCTTGTACCTGTCAAAATGCGTCAAAGACTTTCCGTTATAAACAACATTCTTTAATCTTAAGCGACTTAAGCTAACCGAAGTAACAACTGAGTACGCGCAACGCCTAGAGGCTGTGTTGCCGTATGAAAGAGAGCTATTTGAAATTCCTACTGGTTAAGGTTAATAACTTTAGTCCAAGCTCCATATGGCTTATGATTATAGCGCCATTACTCGCTTTTTGCAACATTTTTGCGTTTATTTATTTATTTATTATTTATTATTCTTTATTTCTACATCCAAACATATACCTAACTAACTGACCAATGGCTGGTCATTGCAAAGAGAGAGCCATTAATGTTGGCAATTTTGGTTTCTTCTGTAGATTTTCCAAATTTCCCGAAGTAAAGCTGTTTTCTGTAAGCTTAACCGAATAATAAAATATTTAACCTAAGATTGCTTACTGAGTCCAACAACAAACTCCGGTATTGGTTCAAATAGTTTTAGTAAAGTGAGAGTGAGACTGATTCAATAAGGTTTCAGTTTTTTTTTATTTTTTTGTTTTTTTTAAATCATCTATATGTGCAGGCTCAATCGAAACAACTTTACAGAGCCAAGTTTTCATATTTAAATACATCATTTATCTTAAAACTAACGTTAAGGGATTTAACCGATAACTCGTGGCCGTCTCGAGGTTAATAGGAATAATAATTGAACGAATGGGAAGATGGGTTAGAATTTAAAGTATATTTTACAAAGCACGTTTATTTTTAATTCGGAATTGGCTAAACTCTTATAACTATACAACTTTTGGTTTTCTTTTGACTTTAACATTTTTGAGAAAAAAAAACATACAAAACACAGATAAAAAAAAACTTATAGTAAACATACAGTTTAAACTAACTACAATCTAAGGCTTATGTTAGTCAAAAACACATAAATAAGTTTCATAAACTCCAGATCACGTACAGACAAAATATCTCGAACTGGTACATTGGGTTGTCTACCTCGAGCCCGAAGAGAACCATGAAGCTCAGATCTGACTCCACGATGCTCAGCACATGACCAAATAATGTGATCTGCGCCCTGGTAACCTTCACACAAACAAAATGTCATGTAAATTTCTGTCCCCTGAGACCGACACATGCAAGCGTCCTTTAACACATAAGAATGAGTTGAAAGAGATGAGAAAATAAATTCAATAAAACACATCTTTTGTCGAATTGCGTATTTGTCAGTTTCAGGAGACATAATTTTACAAGAAATCTTTGTTTACGTTTCCCAACTTTTTACAAGCAGGAATTATGTCTCGTGTAACATTCATAATTTCTAAGCGTGTTGTCCACATTCACAGAGATTGCTGTTGCTCAGCCCAACATGGTATAAATGAGCGTTCAAAGGATAATGATTGTACATGAGGCGAGACATCACACGAATGAAGTCTCGACCTACATCCATCCCCCCAAACCAAGATTTCTTCGACACCTTTGGGATGATAGAATGTTGCCATCGCCCTAAATCTCTTTAAATCCATTTATACTGCCAGCTGACGAGTGACTGTTGACAAAAAATAGTAAAAAATTCATTGAAGGCGATTTGTCGATCATAAATCTCGCCTTCTATAGCGCCCACCTTTGCAAGCAAGTCCGCTCTCTCATTGCCTAGAATTGAACAATAAGATGGGACCCATACAATGGTGATGATAAAATAACGAGTAGATAAATCACTTAGAAGCTCCTGTATTTTCATGAGAAAATACAAGGAGTGCTTTACCGGCTTCAAGGAGCGAATATAGAACTGAGACTATCCGTGAAAATATAATACGGATCCGGTGTTAGTGAAGCAACAGTTTCTAGCGTAAAGTGTATTGCCGCTAATTCAGCGACATATATGGAACAAGGAGCTTGAAGTTTACGATTGGCGCTACAAATTTCATTGAATATACCAAAGCCTACTGACTCCTCCATCAATGATCCGTCAGTGAATAACGATTTAGTGGAATCAACTTGGCCAAACTTTGCAGCAAATATCACAGGAGCAAATGCGATACCTAGCTCGAGAGCCCAAGTAGAGAAATTGTCTAAGGTATCCTGTAAGGGACCTTGCAGATCGACCCCATTGGGCCCGTGACAGACACTACGCCGTCATCTGCAAGTTGTCTCAACGTTCAGTTGTCACTTAGACAACCGTCAATGTCTTTAACATAAACATTATACAAAAGAGGGCTTAATCATGATCCCTGGCGGAGACCCATGTAGCTAAATCGGGAAGCTGTGGAGTTTCCATGAGAGAAGCTCATATGTTTCTCTGATAGCAAATTGTACAAAAAGTTGTTCATTAATTAATCTATTTATTTATTTATTTATAGCGTCAATCAGTAGTAGACCATATGTTTAATTACATTTCATTCTTAACATCTATGTTCGTTTCACTTTTACATTTTATTATTGACTTGCTAGCCTCAAAAAGATTTTTTTTGTTTTCAATGTGTATCTGTCCATAGTAATATCAATTATTTCACTATATGTATTATAGCACGATATCATTCTATTTAATGGCCCGTTTTTGGAATAGGCTATTTCTATTTCTTAGACCGCGAATAGGAGCATAAAAGTTCATATTTTCTAGAATCACCGGAATGTATACTCTTTGCGCAACAACATCATTTATAAAGGCTACCATTGCAAATTCTCTTCGTTTTTTAAGTGTGTCTAAATTAATTAGCATGCATCTTGAATCATACGACGGCAATGAAAGACTCGCCCATCCTTACTTCCGTAATGCAAATAACAAAAACTGTTTTTGTACTGATTCAATACGATTTACATGTGAATCGTGATATGGAGACCAGAGTATGCTACAATATTCAAGGATGGGTCTAACATATGCAATATACAATGATTTGATAGTGTAGGGATCCTTGAGATGAAAACTAAACCTCTTGATAAAACCGAGCATGTTGGTTGCCTTGTAGATAATGTTATTATAATGCTCGACAAAGAATAACTTGGAGATAATTATAACACCTAGGTCTTTAATATGACTGCATCTTTCAACTTGCTTCTGGCCAATGGTAACTGCTTCTTGCCTTATGACGTGCTTTCTTGAAAATGATATGGAATGACATTTTTTAACATTTAGTTCTAGTAAACTTTTCGTGCACCAGAAATTTATCGATTTCGCGGTGAAATATTTTCAAATCAGATGCTTTACATATTTCAAAGAAAAGTTTCATGTCGTCAGCATATATTAAAACATTCAAATGATTAAAATTCAATTCTACATCGTTGACAAACAAAATAAACAGTAATGGTCCAAGATGAGAACCTTGTGGCACTCCAAATGTCACATTCACTACTGATGACAAAATACCACCAAATCTTACCGTTTGTGTTCTACCAGTCAAGTATGATTGGATCCATTTTAGTAAACTCTGATTGAAACCTAGCCTCGATAATTTAAACAGCAATAAAAGAATATCAACGCTATCAAACGGTTTACTAAAGTCAGTATACAACGTTTCAACATAATTTCCGTTATCCATTGCGTTTAAAGAGTTTACCAGGTTTTTGAATTGCAATAACTCTCACCCGTCTCCAATCATCCGGTACAATGTTTAGTTCCAGAAACTGACTAAACAAATTCAACATGTGCCTCTTAGCGACGTCTGGGAGGTTCTTAAGCAAGTTGAACTTGATCCTATCAGCCCCCCTAGGAGCCGTATTTCCACACGAAAGGAGTGCGAGCGAGAGTTCTACCATTGAAAAAGGTTGGCTGTTCTCATCTATCGAATTCTCTGTTTTGCGAGGAATCATCCGTGCCGGCACAGAATCTGGAGAAACTTTTCACGCGAACTTGATGATCCATTGGTCCGAGAACTCTTCGCTCTCGTTGCTCGTAGTTCGGTTACGCAGTCTTCGCGCCGTGTTCTAAAGAGTACTCATCGACGTCTCACGCGATAGCCCGTCCACGAATCTTCGCCAGTATCCGCGTTTCTTGGCCTTGATGAAGCTCTTCGTTCGCGTTCGAGAGCCGTGTATACTTCGAAGTGCTCAAGTGTTCCACGTCTACGGAAAACTTTAAACGCGTCGGACTTTTTACGGTAAACCTCGGTGCATTTCTGATCCCACCATGAAGAAGGAGGTTTCCTGCGAAATGACGTTCCTGGAACTGGTCGAGTTTGAGCTTGAAGCGCGCTGTCTAAAATCAGGTTGGAGTGGCAGTTATATTCCTCCAGCGGTGGACGGCTCATCTACTGCTGTCCTGAACTTTGTCCAATCGATATAACGGATAAGATCACACGCGACGTTGATGGATTCCGATGGATTGAACCCACTGGCAATCGAAATTTTTATGGGCAAGTGATCACTATCGTGGGGATCTTGAATCATTTTCCATGTGCAATCTAACGATAATGAATTCGAACAAAGTGTGAGGTCTAATCTACTGCCAAGTGAGGATGGACCAGCCAAACGTGTTACTTCTCCATTGTTGAGAACTTTCATATTGAAGTTGTCACAGAGGTCATAAATTAAGGAAGACCGTTTGTCGCCGAACAGTTCTCCCCAGCCTGTACCGTGAGAGTTAAAATCTTCCATGATCAAGGGCGGAGCAGGAAGAACCGAGCAAATATCTGAAAGTTGTTTTTGGTTTATTTAGGCTCTAGGAGGAATATACACAGAAGCCATGCAAAGGCTTTTATTTTTAATAACAGCCTTACATGCGACATCCTCAATACTAGGAATTGGAGGAAAAGTCACTCTATAGAAGGAGTAGCACTTTTTGATCCCCAAAAGTACTCCTCCTCCACGTGAATTCTCACGATCAAGACGAATAATATTGAAACCGTGAAATGAAAGATCGTTCTCGGAAGAGAGCCATGTTTCACAAAGAGCGAATGCATCACAACCAGTATTTAGTGCTAAAAATTTGAAAGATTCCAATTTAGGAACAAAACCTTTACAATTCCACTGCAGAACAGTGATTAAATCCCCGACCTCACTTGGAAAATTATCCATCGAAGGAAATAATTGCTGCAAGGAGGGGCCACTTTATAGTTGATTGCTCCAAAAACGTTTTCAACGTGGGAAGCATTGCAAGAACAATGCTTTCAACGGATCAGAAATTTCGAGGTACTTGAAGATACCTTCGGAAATGTCATTAAATGAGAACAGCCCACTCGAGGAGGGGGCTTCTGTTCTTAAAATCGGGACATCAGGGGTTTTGAATGTCCCAGGAAGAGATGGAAAGTCCTAGCTGTAGTACTACGAAAACCAGGTGGAGTTGGATTTTCCTTTTTTCCACCTTTCCTTAAATGGGCAAGCTGATTACGGGCTTCTATTCAGCAACTTTTCGTAGACAGACGCGTCTTCACTTCTGTGAAGCATCTTCCGGAAAGCTGACTGATGTTCCCTCTTCAGCCAAATCAAAGTCAGACTCGCCATCTGACCGAGGAGCAAAAGGATTTGTATTGGCATTGGGTGATGGTGAGGCTTTCTTTAGCATTTCTGCAAAAGACTGCCTTGAACGTTGTTTCAGAGAACGTTCCAATTTCTCCCCGCATTGATTGTACGCCGGGCACGACGAGAGAGCATGAGGAGGAGTTCCCTTGCAGAAAGCGCGTTTGGTGTGCTGTCTGCGCAGACGCCATCCGCATGTTTCTGCCCGCAGTTGAAGCAGCGTGCCTTATATAATGGGAGGTCGTATGTCCCATCTGCTTGCATTTTTGGCAGATCATGACCCGAGGTACAAACAAGCGCACAGGTAGTCGAAGTTTTCCCAACTCGACGTTTTGAGGGAGGGCTGAACCAGAGAAGGTCACACGAAACGAGTCTGACGGTGTAAACTTCTTTTCACCCTTAGTGATCGATGCTGTGCCTAACTTTTGCACATCGAGTATCTTAACTGGAGAAAGCAGGGGGTTCTTGAACCGACCAACCGCCTTTTTCAGCATGACCTCAGGGGTCAAACTTGTTTCGGTGACCACTCCTTCAATTTCAATACCCCGAGCTGGGATATACACTCGATACCCGAGTGTAAAGAGCTGAGAGACGGCAATCTCATTAGCTTGCTTGAGGTTGGACACAACGACCCGATGTTTATAGGGTCTTACTTTAATTATCTCGGTCATGGCCGAGAATCGTTTCGTCAGATCGTTCGAAATTTGATATATATTCAGATGTTTCGTTTTGGGCTGAAAATAGACATCCCATGGACCAGCTGAACCATCTGGATATGCACGTGATCGGGTAACTCTATGAGCTACCTCATCATTGCGCGCCATAGATGATTCATCTTCCGTCAAATCATCCATGGCTCGTGCGTGAGAGCTTATGACGCTCAACCACTGAGGGAATTATAAACAATCAAACACAGAAAAACAAACTACAGCTAAAAACACTCTCTCACACGCACACACACACGTACTCACTCAAAATTAAATATAATGTATTCAGGAGAGAGAGAAACAAAAACTCATCTTATATGAATCAATGATCTGCTGCAGCCGGGCGAGTATGTGTGGCCTCGTGTACTGGCTAGAAGGGGAGCTCAGCGATGATGATGATGATGATGCTGGTCGGTGGTGGTAGGCAGATGAACGAATGCACGCAACACAAGACGGACTGCTGGTGTGCGTGCCACGCGGAGATGCGATGCAAAATGGATGATCACTTGCTATTTGGAATCAATTATTTTCCTAATTACACCGTTTTAACTTTTTAGAACGCTTTCAGAAACAAAAACTCGATCGAAGGAAAAAAAACTGAATTCGAATGTAAATAACACGGTGATAAAGCCAAAACTATGGAGCACGGAAGGTGCGAACATCACCGTTCACTTGTGCACTGAGGAATGCAATACTAATATGTTAATAATTGTTTCCAAAACCTGAAACCATGCCTTTTCATTTCAGCATAAATTATAAAAATCTCGATTTTCACCACACAAAATTGATCAGTTTTCTGTAAACCTCGCGTTTCTTTAAATTGACGAAATGTTATATATATTCACCGAATTTCGTGGATTCGTTTGTACTTCAAATAATTTTCACAGGCGTCACTTATCAAATTATAAGTTATAAATAAATACGCATTCGATTCATGCGTTAAGGAACGTACATTTCTTACTTCCACTTACATCATTGATACCCATATAACAACATTATAAGATGCATTTCAAATGACACTGCTTATTATGAAACGATCCCCCGCGATGTTATTTGAACTACAAAAAAAAAATTGTGTTTTATTTGTACTACACACATAAGTTTCATGTGTTTTACAGATGGTACAAAGCAAAAAATTAAATTGAATATCGCATCAAAGTAGAGGCACATCAACCATGTCGAATATACAGTATATTTAACAATGTTATTCGAGAAGTGAATGCTCATAAAATATCATCGATGTGATATTATCTATCATGATTGTATGATTTTCGTTTGTTAAGTAACTACATTCGTATTTTGGTATGCTTTACTCGGTTCTTGGTTTCTGAAAAAAAAATCTAAAAAAGAATCTACGAAATTTCAATTGCTTATATACAGCCGGGTCTCTTATAATAAGATATAGTGTTAATGCACATACCGTGGTTTCTCGGCCAATTTTCAATAGCTACCAAGTTTATCATAGCTTCTAACTTCAAACAACAAAGCAGCTCAATTGGTTGCCGAACAGCCGATATATCAGACTGGATGGATGGTATCACCCACAGTATTAATATAAAATACCTAACTGCACCGATTCATTAGTATTGGAATCCTGGGAGTAAACATTATTCATTTGTAAATATTTTTGTTAAAGTCGATTGATTTCTGCCCATCGAAATTTTCCTGAACCACTATTCTATTATTCAATGCAGCAACTTGTTATGCATCCATTATAAATGAACTTTGATTAATGTGACACTGACAGACTTTGTCATCATCCCATCGTTGGAAAATGAAGAAATTGTCACTCTGGTGATGACTGAGTAGATTGTGATGTGATGGTCTACCACCACCAGCTCGGGTGTATAGATCTTAACCAACCCGGCACCTATCGCTGAATGATGGAAAGCAAAGATCTTGGTTGACGTCAAAGTGTAAGGGGTGTCAGAGAAAAACTTCCACTCGCATATTTTCTCACAATATGTGCTCTGCTTCTGTATTCGTCTCGCAAAGACATTTCTGCACTTCGGTTCCGTCCCAGGGAGGAGAGAGCACCGTTGTGTCGCTGTGTTCCGTCAGAGACACCCGTTCACTGTGATATATCTGGTAGAAAAATCTAACTCTCATGAATGAACGATGTCATCATCATGAATCATGTCAATCAAACAGTCCATCCATGTGCCTTCATGGTTTTCCTGTCTCGTACCCATACTGAACTCTTCTAGACTGACTTCAGTCTCTCCTTCTGGTCCTTGTCGCTGTCGTTCCGACCAACAGTTGCCGGCTGATACAATATAAATGGATATGGAAATGAACTCCTTTTCAAAGTTGGAGAATGACAACGACGACGAGTGACAGTGCACAAATAACTGAAGCAGCACACAGCGGCAGAGCAAGGCGCAAAAAAATGCAAGTCAGGAAAAACCGGGTGCATGACACTGACTGTCGGCTTGGTGTGCTGGGAGAAAATGAGAGATTGAAAGAGAATGAAAATTTAATCAGCAGAAATTGATCACACATCCCGCACGTAACTAACCGATCAATCAAAGTCGCTTTGGGAACCCAGCAAAAATAGAGAATGAAGAATTGAGAAATGTCAAAGCAACGACGAAGGTCTTTTCTCATCCATCCGCCGTTGTGGCTGATGTGACCTACGTGGCAGAGAGTGACAATGATGATGACAAAAAAAACTCTAAATCGGTTGTCACTTTGAGGTAAGAAGCGACATGGCTGGGTGGCAACTGAAGATGTGTGGAGGAAACCTGAAGCTCATTTGTGTCTGTGAGCACCTCAGAGGTTCTCAATATTTGTGTAGAGGCGTGCCGGTTGATAAGTAACTATAAATAAATATTAAAATTTATTAACCACAGATTTAGGTGATTTTTTGCAAGCGATATCAAGCAATTTGATTATTAAAAGATGCTTGTAAAATACAACCATTTGCTTAAGTCCAAACCTCTGGTGAATTTGTTAATTGAGAAACTATTTTGTAGCACTATACAGTATAGGAAGAAATAAAGTGCTCACCCGAAACTAAATTTATCATCGCTTCGAAACATTCTTAAATTTGATTAAATGCTTTAACTTACTTCTGCAAAGTTGACTAAATGTCTTTTATATTTAATTTATACAATTTGACTTTTCTGTTGAAATTTATTTTTTTATAGAAATTGAGTTGTTTTTGAACTGGTAGAAAAAAATGCACATATCAGCCTAATTATATTTTGTATTGTTTGTTCCCAGTTGCTAAGATTGACATTTCCTCTCATGATTGTTTACATGTGGTATGTACCACAATATTTTTTTCGTGTTTCACTAGGTTGTGGTTATAATTCGGTTTTAAGTTGGAAACGTAGCAAATTAATTAAAAAAAATTCGTAATCTTATCGTTTGGGACCACCAGAACCATGAATCGCTCCGTAAGATTGCTACTAAAGATGCTTTAAGCTACTCTGGTGTAAGAAAGGTTTGGAAGAAATTCGAACAATATGAAAGTTTCGCAGATAAATCAGGAGCCGTATTGCGGATCTCGAAACGAAGAACTTTTTCTCACAAACGTTCGTACAAAAAGTCGTTCGTTTCGAGCTACGTAATGCCACCCCAGGTCGTGGAAGGAAGCGTTCATGTTCATCAAGGACGAGTTATGCTATACTATAAAACTTTAATCTGAAGGAATTATTAAATTCAGACTGCGTAAATCAGGATTGAAAAGCAAGTATGCCAGTCGGCGTTCTGTAATTAGAAAATACAACAAAATCAAATGTATGCTGAACAGCCCGTTGAATTCTAGAAACAAGTGGTGTGGTCTGATGAGAGCAAATTCGAATTGTTTGGCAAGAAACAGCGCCCTCGTGTTTGGATGAAGTCGGGATTGCTTAGTGTAGCAGAACGAACAGGAGACTGTGAAGCATGGTGGAGGAAGCATCATCAGCGGCTGGATAGTCATGAAGAAAATGAATATATTTTTTTGCTCAGGAAGTACTAGCACCTCGATCCGAAGCTCGGTCCCAAGCTTATTTATTCGCCCTAATAACGCAACTCACACCAACACACCCTCAAATATTCTGCCAAAATAACATATCAAATCAAAACAAAAACAAAGATACTAATATCGAAAGGTACTGAAAAGCGCAAGAGTGTATTGCAAGGAGCAGACTGCAAGGTGTACTTCGGACATAAGGCCGTTTTCAGCGGTCGCGGTCTATTCTAAATGTTGACATTTAAATAGACCAAACCAAATTTTCCATTTTCACCGGTGCGTTCTAATTTTCATTTTCGAACAGTTTTGGTGTAAAAAAAGTAAAACTGTCATACGCTTTGTTTTATTTTGTGCCGAATTTGGAACGGAATCCAGCGCGTTCTAAATGTGTTAAAACAGCTGGAAAACGGCGTAAAACAACAACAAGGGCAAAGTGCACAAACGCGTCGATCGCTCGCTCGTTTTTCGGTATCTCTGTTTTCAGCGGTGTACGTTGTGTTAAACTATTGTTGTGAATGCGACAATTAGCCATTAATTTGATAAAATAATTTCTCGATCAATTAAATCCGAAAGTTACGTGCCGTTATCAATAGTAGGGGAAAGTGCTCTAATGTGGGTCTACAGAGCTAGAATTTGGCACATATTGGCACTGATATAAAAGGTAGTTTAAACAAGCCTAAAATGCTTATTTTTATCATGCATGATTTTTGTAACAAATATTGTTTACACTATACTTGAGTCTTCCCCAAAAAGATGTATTTCCCATATATTGAGTTCTGTGCACTAGGGAAGCATATGAAGGCTAGTAAGAGAGATGCTTTAGAAAATTCCAGTCACAAATATGATTTTTCGAAGTATTTGAAGCATTTCAAATAGCAACACAAGTTTGCACTCCTGGAAGTAAGTACACAAAAGGAAGAGTGACACAAGTTTTGCCAAGCTGAAAATCCCAAACATCTCGCACCTTGCGCAATCAGCTAATAAGCCTAAAAAAGGCTTTTGAAATGCGACCTTTAAGGGGCTGCGCGAGCTTAGATGCGGGATATTTGGAATTTTTCAGCTCCGCAAAACGTGTATCACTTCCTCTGCTGAGAAATTACTTCCAGAACCGGGTGTTGATTCACGAGGCAGTTATGGGTCAAACAAGATCAAGACGGAAGTTTTGCAAGGTTCCATCCTCTGGATCGGAATGTTCAATAGTGCTAATGTTGGCGTAGTGATCGTTAGTTTTGCGGATGACATCGTATTGTCGATAACAGGCTAGTGGAAAACGGAGGTACTGTTGGTCGGCAAATGAAAAGTGTCATTGCTCCGAAAGGATTGATGACGAACTGAACTTCAATAGCTATGTGAGCTATGCCCAGGAGAAGGCGGCGAAGGCAATCAACGGAAGGGGTAAGACCATGCCAAACAAAGGTGGACAAGTTCGTTTCCGTTTAATACTTCCTTCCAGGACAAATGTAGTTCTCGATGACGCGATGCTCAACTGACTGAGAAACGCGAACCTTTTGTAGAGGGGCTTGTAGAAAGTCCTGTCGTATGAAATCTGTGGGTGTTCGAAATTTAGGCACACCTAAAAGTCGGAACTAACGGCGATCCCGGAAGAGGTACTGGCAATGGAGTTTCAACTCAGGGTTTTCAACCGGTCGGAATGCTTTATTCAGGCCTGAAATTGTTGTCAAAACAGAGATGAACTGAGATCGCAGATTACCCAGCACATTACCGATGGTTGGTCAGCTAGTGTCGTACTCTCATCCAGTCAAACATAATAGTTACGCATATGAAAGCTTCCTCCGTGTAAATAAATTTTTATTTTCAGCTGTTTCAGCAAGAAGGAAATCCTTCACATCATTCATCATAAAACGGCACATAACAGCCGCTCATCTTAATATTCGCCCAGCACCAACAAGTATTGGGAGGAATAGATCGCGATAAACTGGCACCTTTTGACTCGGAAAACTCGGAAACTTTTTAGAATCGTTTTGAAAAGTCGAACGAGCACTTATTCTGACATTATATATAATTTCACATCAGATACTCAAAGATACCTTATCTCCCTACTTATATATCTCATGCCCCTCACCTGTATAATATTACCAAATTAACCTAAAATTAATATGATTGAGCCTTTAAAATGAATGATATTTATTTAAAAAAAAGGTACGAAGTTCTAAGTCTAAATCGTCAACTTGGAATATATTCTGATGGGATATTGATGATCATCTGCGAGAAACCATGGAAGTTCGCTTCCCTTTTAATACTTTCTTCCCGGACAAGTGAAGTAGGGAAACTGCCCCCATATTAATCTCATTGTTCCTATATTCATCCTACGATGAATCAAACAATTGGGCAGTTGAAGGATCGGTTTCGTGTTCTAATAATGTTTGCTCATGTTAAATAACTACAACAAACATTACTAACTAATCCTGTCACGTGTATATCGTTTTATTTCAAGTAGGATGAATATAGGAACAATGAGATTAATATAGGTACATCTTCCCTACTTGATGACGCGATGCTTAACTGGTTAAGAAACGCGAACCTCTTGCATTGGGACTTGTAGAACGTCCTGTCGTAGGAAACCTGTCGGCAATGGAGTTTCAGGGGTTTCAACCGGTTGGTTCAAGCTCAATACCGATCCTTTATGTCACCTAGTGCCGTACTCTCATCCAGTAAAACATTCATAGTTACGCGTATGAGAGCTTCCTCCTAAAAAGGATTTTTTTTTTTGACTGATTCAGCAAGACGGAAATCCTCCACATCGTCTACCATAAAACAGCACGAAACAGCCGCGGAATTCATTACTGATGGTTATTCCGAGAGTCAAAGTGAGGGTTGTCTCTTGGTGAAGTGAGAAAAGTCACCTGCAGTGACGTAACTTGGCAAATCAAATGGAGAGTCACGTTACTGCAGGTGACTTTTCTCACTTCACCGAAAAACAAACGTCGTTTTGACTCTCGGAATAACCCTCACTGTCTGCAACCAATCATTTATCTTAATATTCACACAGCGCAAACATGAATCGGCATCTTTTGACTCGTGAATCTTGGACACTTTTTAGAATTATTTCAAACCAACACAAACCAAATCCAAACGAAGCAGGTGGAGTTCCAAAACAAAACACACACATGGACGTCACCAGACAAAATTTAGAACAATGGCGGTGAAAATGGAAAATAGTTGATCTATTTTTGGTGGTCTATATTTTTGGAACTGTTATAAAACTAGACCAAAATAATAGAACACCGCTGAAAACGGCCTAAGGGTTCTACAATGTCAATTTCAAATCGCTATTTTCATATTGATTGTTGGTGGGGTGTGTGTTTCATATTGATTGTTACTAAGGGGGGGGGGTGTTTTACGGGGGGGGGGGGGGAAAACCGGGCAAACGACAGCTTCTGCTTGGGTGGTTTTGATATAAAATGAAATGGGGGGGGGCGGTTAAAAGGACACAAAAAAAAAAATCGGGGGGGGATAACAAAAAAACACGGCCCAAAAAAAAAAATGGAAAAAAAAAATAGGGGGGGGGGGGCGGGGACAAAGGTGGGTATACTAAATACTGAAATCTTATTCTACTATCTTTTCATTACAATTCCTCTTGTGAGCATTTTATCAACAATCAATATGCAACTAGCGATTTGAAATTGGTTCACTGTTGTAGAACCCCTTGGTCCGAAGTACACCTTGAAGCCAGCACCTAACTTTACATATTTGCGCCTTTGTTTTGATTTGCTGTGTTATTTTGACAGAATATTTGAGAGTGTGTTCGTGTGAGTTCATTATTAGGGGCGTATTATTAAGCTTGGGACCGAGCTTGGGACCGATGTGCTAGTACTGACTGAGCCAAGAAAAAATCGTATTTGTTCGGGACCTACTGGTCTTAGAGTTAGTCTATGATTTTATGTTGTCCAATAAATACCAGTAGAAATTCAATAAAAGTTAACATATATATATATATATATATATATATATATATATATATATATATATATATATATATATATATATATATATATATATATATATATATATATATATATATATATATATATATATATATATATATATATATATATATATATATATATATATATATATATATATATATATATATATATATATATATATATATATATATATATATATATATATATATATATATATATATATATATATATATATATAGCTGCGAATTCCAGGTCCGAACGGCAAGGATAGCAATGCGTTTTTTTAGGTATTCTGGATCAAATGTTGCTAATAGATAATCCATACTATTCCCATCCACTTCTGAGAGCTCGACAGTGAAGAAGACTGTAAGTCGCAGACAAAATAGGCTTATCTTTAAAAGAAAAAGCTTTCTATAGTGGAATTTAACGGAATTTGCTCGCGATTACTAGAGATAGCTTGGAAAACTGTTTCAGTTTTTTATTTTTTCTAAAAGTGATCAAGCAAAGTGTGAATTTAAATTTTCCTAGTTTTCCAATCATATATTTTTGGTCTAAATGAGTGATAAGGAACAAAATACACTAGTTATAAACGGATGCGGATACTGGTGGACCACAGGAGCGGGAGCTGTATGTAAATTAACGACCACAAGATTATAAAAAATAATCATCACGTTTAAATTGTTGTAACCTTTTGTATGATGAATCATACAAAAATATGCATGATAATTTTCCATAAATCTCATCTGAAGAAACAAATTTCGAAACATTTGAAAAAATAAGAATTAAAGAAAACTTGTTGTTTTGGACACTAATAAGAATTAAAAAAAAATTGTTTTTTTTAACACTAGAAAAAGTGTGTTTTCAGCGAAGTTGATTTGTTTTACAGTCTTTACAACCTAGCCTTTGACTACACCATTATATATTGCATCCACAAGAAGTTAGTAATAGCACTGCCCTAGCGGTGAAGTTTTGAACAAAATACACTGAAACTTTATTTTCGTAAATTAGCTTTCACTCGTTTCGTAAACATGGATTTTGTTTATAGAACAAATGTCTCGCAAATTGTGTGAAACATTCATATTGCTTGTAATCTAACAAAATGCTATCATTACACCTTTTTTGTACAATGCACAAAATGAATTTCGTGAAGACCAGCCAATCTCTGCTTCTCTTCGATCGTACTCATAAATGTTGGTGTTCCTGCTGGGACAGGCGGGAATCGCTAAGTTATACCAAAATAGAAATTGAAGCGCTGTCGAGAGTTAGAACGTCATGCACATTAATCAAGTAACTTCTCACGAGTCAACATGGTTTAGTGAGATCAACCATGGACTCAATATCAGCTCTTCCTATAAATACATTAAAAAATAAAACGCAAAACATGGTTTCGCTTTCTTATATTTTGAGCCGATAATGTAGATCTGTGCAACCACCAGAAAACGTTACTGTTTTATTGGTAACAAATTACTCGCAGCTCTTCGTATTGTTTTTGTACAATAAACGAATGTTCTTTCGTGTCAACAAATGCTTAGTGCTTTTGACAGTTGCGGGTGTGGCATTAAATACGAAGGTAGCTTCTTAAAAAGTACAAACCTGTTTCGTTGCAGAAAACAACGCACAGATTTGTTAGTCCTACCTTCGATTTCGTAATTTAAACGAAAATTATTTTTCACTGTAAAATCTGCAAAAGAAGGCCAACTTCCTTACGATCAACTTTGCAGAAGGCACCATGTTACCAAATGGCAATTTCAAACAGTTTTAATTTGGTCGTAAGAAAGGTTTTTCCGATCACTTTACGTTGGATTATTTTGTTTCTCAGTGTAACCAACTGTCACAAATCGGGTACAACAATATTTTGATTTTCTGATTCTGATGAACAATAAATGTAACTTCGAATTCTATTTAACCATTGAAATTTTAAGTAGAATGGGATAGTCTACCAAGCAAAAAAAAGCAAGTATAAACTTCTTGGATACTTTGCTAAAAGCAATGAATGAATTTATTGTTGGCCTGTCCTGTCATAATGACCCTTCACGCTTGCCATTATCTGGAATGTCTATAACCTGATTATGCTAATCACAAAAGACTAGGCTAGCACAAACCATTAAAAGCGTCACCGTTCCCATCAACATGGTCGTTATCGTCTCAGCAGTCAGTTGACATCCCATGCAAAAGCATGCTTTCACGTCACCAAACGAGGGGTTAATCAATTATTATGATTGATGAGACAACGTAGAGGAAGGGAAATTGCTTTTATAATTAGCAGGATTTTTTGCCTTCTCCTAGTCATCAGCCCGATTATGGTCGTATACCCTCGACAAAGTGAGAATTTTATCCACAGCTTTTTTGAGCAAACAGAAGTCTCAAACCATAAGGATAGCATCCTTGCACAAAACGAGGGAATCCATCAACAGCAACAAGAGCAACGTTCCTCTGACGACATAGACGAAGACGGTGATGAATTAAAAAAAAAGATGAAGAAGTAAGTGTTATGGATGGTCCCCGTCATGATTAAGTGAAATTTTATATACCCACCGAGTTGACAGCGAATATCGCTACCCTTCCTTCCATGACAGATGACAACCCTCGATTGGCAGGAGTCGAGGGGGGAACTTTGACAGTGAAAAACGACAGGAAAATGAGTTGAAGTTGAAGCCTTGGCCTGAATTTATCGACAAGAGGAGAGAAATTGAAGGGAAGGGTAGCAGAATCAATTGTTAAAATGTCAACCGATATTATTTTCGGTCTATCAAGAGTGAAATGTCTTTGTTTTCCCTGCGTGATGAATGATGTCGATCCTGTACAGGAAATACCGAAACTGACGGTAAAATGGTAAAGAGGATTTTCAAAGTGGCCAAATCAAAACAATGTCATTTTTTGTATGACAGCTTTCAGCTGGATCGCTTATGATGAATTACTTCCACACACTCTCCAATATTTTACAAGATGATGATTGATGAGCTCGTTGTTTGTTAAGGTTGTTCCAAGCACGCTTGGATCTGTAATGGAATAAATGGTTAGAGAAAATTATTTTAGATTTTTGGATGCTGATGCGGCTAAAATGTGTATCTGAGTGAACCGGATAATTTTATTAATTTGATTTCAAAACTCTTTTTGAACGTCTAGATAGTGGAAAACCTAGTTGAAGAAAAAGAGAAAGAGTAGTGATTTCAATTCAAATACAATCGTTTTGCTAATCTTTGCCACAGGTGCTTATTTCGTCAACTGAGGCAGATTTTTTTTTGTCTCTTTGTTAAAAACTGAGTTGAATATAATAAGGAAAAGACTGACAGAATCTGTCTGTATTGTTGACGTAATAGGCGTACTTGTCAAATATATGAAAAACGGTAGGGGAATAAAAAAAATCTTGCCTTCTCTTGCAGACAAATTGCAGACATGGACACTTTTTTTTTATAGAAAAATCATTACTGTCTTCTAACCGTCATTATTCCCGTATGGATTATCATGTAGGGAAACTGCCCCCATATTAATCTCATTGTTCCTATATTTATCCTACGATGAATCAAACAATTGGGCAGTTGAAGGATTGGTTATATTTTCTAATAATGTTTGCTTACGTTAAATAACTACAACAAACATTACTAACTAATCCTGTCACGTATATATCGTTTTATTTCAAGTAGGATGAATTGCAAAGTGATGAGATTAATATAGGTAAATCTTCCCTATGTAGGAAAGATACTCGAAACCATAGGATAGACACCCGACTTGGTTTGTGCGTAGTTTGCGAGGTTTGTATAATCTATTAAATGTAAGCAAACATTGTTGCGTAAAGAAATCAATCATTTTAATTTTGAATCTCAACCCGCAATGCGTGTAGATCACTTTATCGTGGTGCGTTACGGTGTATCAGATCCACCATTGAACTCTAGTTAGACTTAATTCAAACTCAGGAGCGAGTTTGTTTTTGTCAAAGGAACAAATTTTAGTCCTTATTACATTTTATGTCTTGTTAAGAGGGACAATATTCGGATTTAACCACTGATGATGAGCTTGAAATAAGAAAAACATGGTTAGTCTTCATTTGTGTGAATTCTCATTTTCTAGATAAGAGGTTCCATAGTCTGAAGTGGTTAGGACTTCGGACCTGATCAATTCAATTTTGCTATATAATCACCTGTTACCTCGCAAGCTTCCCAAATATGACTTGCCGGTATTTTGGCCCACTCACTGACAATGGCTTGGGGTATTTTTTTTACTTCGGACATTGCTCTCCAGAATGGCCCAGAGAGATTGTGTGGTCGTAATGAAGTACGGAACTCTGATGATCAGCCCAGTGGTGGCACGGGGACTCGATTTTAACTTTTTTTTGGTAACATTTGACACTTTTCATAATGACCAAAGTGAATACAAGAAATAAAAAAAATACTACAATTGAAAATGTTATGACATTCTGCAAAAATAAAATCATCCCGCGTAGAAATTTACACACAAGTGAACCGAACTTTTTCCTTACCGTGAATTAGCAAGGCACAGTATAATCGTATTTCTTCTTCTTGCGTTGTATTTTTCGTAACAGTTGCATCACGTTCTTTTGCTAGTGTCTTTTCATCACTGCACATTATACAAACCAATACATACATATCACCAAACCACGCTCGGGACGAATGATCGTCACGTTGAAGTCCCGTAAAAACAACAAACAAGAAGAAGAACCTAACCACGCACATATTTAACCGTTGTGTGTCAAAAACAAAAATTACCTTGAAGCGGCCGACAGGGAACATTTTTAGCCATGAAATTATAATGACCATTACTATGGAAATATCCAACCGATTTGGAATCTTTTAGCAGCTTTTAATTCAGGAATAAAATCACTTTCTCAAAATTGTCTAACATTACCGATGGACGTCATCCGTCTCCGAAAAAACTGAGTTTCCGGAACTATGTTTTGAAAATGGGATGCTTATAAAAGATTTCAATATAAAATCAGCAAGAATGATACTAAAAGTCGTGAAATGATTACACAGGAACGTGTGTGATTGCCATATGACAATCCGGTGACTTGATCGGGGAACGGTTACTTTGGAGCAAGTTCCCATGGGGTCACGGATGACCAGAACATTATTTGAATTGAACCCTAGCAAGAACCCTAGTCAAAATTCTCGGAATCGTACCAGAAGAAAGTTTGCCATAGTTATTAGACCATCCGGTTACTTGGCTTCAAAGCGGCCAGTTCAGAGGAGGTTCCTATGGGGTCACAGATTATTTGAATTGAACCCAAGCAATATGGGTGTCAAAATTCTCGAAATCGTTCTAGAAGAAGGTTTGTCATAGTTATTAGACCATCCGGTCACTTGGCTTCAAAGCGGCCAGTTCAGAGGAGGTTCCCATGGGGTCACGGATCACCAAAAAATTCTTGGAATCGTTCCAGAAGAAATTTATGCCATAGTTATTGTAATGAAAACATAACTAAATATCATGTCTTAAAATTGAAAAAGGCAAATTTGTTCCCTGTTGGAAACAAAACGGTTAACCATGGATAACGAAACCGGAATTCCATATTAATATTTCAATAAGGTCAAAGTGCTATTAAAACTTATTGCTTTTATAGTTGGTTCACTAATGCAATCCTACATTTGATCATCTAGTAGGAATGTTTTTTTTTTCCACCAAGGGGCACGCATTTTAATTATATTTCAACACAAGCGTAAATAAATTACATTAGCTTTAGCTTTAATAACTTGAATTACAGTATATTTATGGATAATTCATCACTTACTGACAAAAATGTATAGTTAAAGGTATTAGATAGGGTTTTATTATGCCAAATTTGTTATTTTTTGTCGGGAAATTATTATAATACGTTAGTACGATACAGAACCTCGGTAATTATTAAATTATTCAACTCTAATGTGAAGGTTACTAAAAGAGACTAACTAGAGATAAATATTCTTCGTATGGCAGAATTTACTGTGTATAGTAAATATAGGAAGTTTGAATTAATCCACTAAAAAACACTGAGAAATTTGATGTAACAATTAGTTTCGAAGAACAATAAGTTTCCCATTTCGGTCGTATTCGAGCAGTTTTTGGGAGTAAAGTGGTGAAAGTTTAGCTCAGTTCTGCGAATTTGGTTGGCTGAAACTTGCGTTGAATAATGCATTTCTTTACACAACGTGAGTGTGACGTGTGTTCTATGATTAAAGCTCTTAAAAAAATATTTTTTCTGGAGCAAATTAATACACTGATAGGCAAAATAAAGTGCCCACCTCATCGTTTTTTCAATTTCTCTCATTTACTTGGTTCAAGTTAAAGTAAACACACTGTATTTTTTTTATTATCTTATTTTTTATATTTTTTTTTAAGTTTCACTTATGGAATACTGAAAAAAAAGGAGTTTTACTTAAAGAAAACAAAAATCAATTTGTGTTGAAAAAAAAACAGTGACAAAATAAAGTGCCCACTTCAAAAATCGATATGTTTTCGATAAGTTTCCATTGGAAGACCCCTCGATTGTTTATGTTTTGATATTTTGACATGTTTTGAAGCAAACGGCTCAACCTGGTGCATTTGTATACGTGATCGCATTTCATTCAATTGAAAAAAATGGAGAACGCAGTGCTTTCGAAAGCAATTCCCTTGTGTATCCGAAAATTAGACGTTCGTGATGTGCAAAACAGTGAATCGCACCGGGCTGTCGCTAAGAAGTACAGTATCAGTAAGGCAGCGGTTGGCAAAATTCTTCTGAAGCTTAAAACGTTTGGATCAGTGGTGGATCGCCCTGGCAGAGGCAGGAAGCGGAAAACGGATGCGAGAACGGACACCAAGATCATGCGCGAAGTCAAGAAGAACCCGAAGGTAACTGTCCGCGAGATCCAGGAAACCCTTCAGTTATCAGTTTCCGGTCGAACTGTTCGTCGCCGTCTAGTAGCACAGGGGTTGAATAGCAAACTTGCCCGGAAGCGCCCATTTATCAGCAAGGCAAACAAAGCCAAACGGCTTAAGTTTGCTAAGGAGCATGCTGATAAGCCCCTAGAGTTCTGGAAAACGGTTCTCTGGACGGACGAATCAAAATTCGAGCTGTTTAACCGAAAGCGGCGGGTTCGTGTTTGGTGCAGATCGGGAGAGGAGCTTCAGGAGCGCCACATCCAAGGCACGATGAAGCATGGAAGAGGAAATGTGATGGTCTGGGGGTGTTTTTCGTGGGGTGGAGTGGGAAGCATTGTGAAAATCGACGGGATAATGACGGTAGATTTTTACATCAACATCCTGCGAGAAAATCTGGAGGTTTCGCTGATCTAGACGGACCTTGAAGAGAAGTTCGTATTCCAGCAGGACAACGACCCGAAGCATACTGCCAAGAAGACCAAGTCTTTCTTCCGGTCTTGTTGGATCAAACCGCTGGAATGGCCTCCACAAAGCCCGGACCTCAATCCCATCGAGAATTTGTGGGCGATTCTCGATGCCAGGGTTGACAAAACTGGTGTTACCAATAAAAATAACTATTTTGAAGCCCTGGAGCGCGCCTGGGAAGAGCTAGATCCACAGCACCTAAAGAACCTGGTCGAGAGCATGTCGAAGCGCCTGCAGGAGGTCCTGAAGGCCAAAGGAGGACACATCAATTATTGAAATGCTTTTATTTTACTTTAATTTATGTTTTCTGTAGCTTAAATGAAGTGGGCACTTTATTTTGTCACTGTTTTTTTTTTCAACACAAATTGATTTTTTTTTCTTTAAGTAAAACTCCTTTTTTTCAGTATTCCATAAGTGAAACTTAAAAAGAATATAAAAAATAAGATAATAAAAAAATACAGTGTGTTTACTTTAATTTGAACCAAGTAAATGAGAGAAATTGAAAAAACGATGAGGTGGGCACTTTATTTTGCCTATCAGTGTATGTATCTACCTCAGAGAGGGCAGCGAAACTAAAATCCACTCAGGTTCAATGTAAACCAGAACCCAATAAGACGACAGACCTATCAAACGATTTAGATGACTTTATGACCGATTTGTTTGGAGGCCTTCATCCTGGAGCTACACAGGAGATATCTACTCCTTTGATCAAACAACTCAACGCTCTGGATGTGGAATCTCATATAAGTTTTTCTTACGATGTTTGAAACCATTGATGGTACGTCGGAACTCACAACCCCAACTAGCGGAGATTGCGCTGCTTTTGCTGTCAGTAACCTCGAACCAAGTAAATGTCGAGATGTCTTTCAGTGCGATAACGTTGGTGCTAACTGATCGGCATACCAAATTGTCCGAAGAAACATTTGAAAATATTTTGTTGAGTAAACCTAACAGTGATTTAGTTTAAAAAATGTACGTGGCGCGCATAATTTTAACGCAATCTATTGAGATTTGAATATGGCTACTTTCCTGGAGGAACTTGGATCCTGCAGGGTCTCCCTAAGTGGTTAGTATGGTCAGTTTTGCAAAATCATGAAGGTTGATGTGTCGCTAGCCAGGTTTTGGCAACAATTTGAATATGGCCACTTTCCCGGAGGAATACGGACTCCGGAGGGTCACCCTAATTGGCCAGTATGGTGAGAAATCCTCAGAATGTCCCCCAAAGACCTCTTTTTTTCCATACTATAATTGTTATGTCTGTATTCTCCGTACTCTTTTTTTGCAAAATCCTAAAGTTTGATATGTCGCAAGCCAGGTTTGGTAAAAAAATAATTATGGCCTTTTTCCTAGAGGAACTCAAAATACCGCAGGGTCACCACAAGTGGCCAGTATGCTCAAACACCCTCAAAATGTCCTCCGAAGACAAAGTTTTGCAATATAATGAAGTTTAATGCGTCGCAAGCCAAGTTTTGGTAACGACATGAATATGGCCACTTTCCCGGAGGAACTCGGAACCCGCAGGGCCTTCCTAAGTGGCCAGTATGATCATGAATCCTTTGCAAAATCATGAAGTTTGATATGTCACAAGCCAGGTTTTGGAAACGATTTGAATATGGCTAGTTTCTCGGAGGAATCCCGCAGGGCCTCCCTTTTGTAGCCAGTATGGTCAGACACCCTCAGAATGTCCTCCAAAGTCATTTTTTTTGCAAAATCATGAAGTTTGATGTGTCGCAAGCTAGGTTTTGGAAGAGATTTCAATATGGCCACTTTTCCGGAAGAATTCGGATCTCACAGGACCTCTTTTAGTGGCTAATATGGTCAAAATCCTCAAAATGTCTTCTGATGAACTCGTTTTGCTAAATCATGATGTTTGATATGCCGCATGCTATGTTTCGCATCTAAAATTATTTTTAGATCCATTCCACCATCCCCGAACAGGTATTTACCCCAGTACTCCCACCTTGGAATCCGTAACTACGGACATTTTTGGAATAACCAGTGCAGATTTCATAAACTAGAATAATTTTGAGATCTATTGGAAAAAAAACTACATCAGCTAACGATGGAGTATCATTAATTTTAAATTTGATTTTTTTTTCTTTCTCAGAGGGGATGGGGACGTACGTGTTAAGAAAAGTATTGTTTTAAACACGCCGCGTTTCTGAGGGTGACAATACAGTATTTTTTAGTGAACCTTTTCATTTAACGAGAGGGCTTATTACTGTTCTCACTTAACCCGTGATAATCGTAATGAAAACAATAATTTCCATTCCAATTTCCTAGATGGTAAGTATTACCGAGATATGCGATGTCACAGAGTTTCAATATCGAACTATGAAAACCTAATGAAATCTCATGTCTTGTAATCGAAAAAGGCGAATTTGTTCCTTATTGGACACAAAACGGATAAAAAATAATCTGTGAAGAGACTTTTTCCGAGTTTGTTCGTTTGCTAAGAAGAAATGTCTTCTACATTTTCTTTTCTAAATGTCATGACATATTTTTTACATAAATATAAGCGAGAGAAAATAAAAGGGGAATATGACCAAAAGGAATCGAAAAAACGAAAGGGTGAGTTATGTCAGTGACATAACTGCAAAGTTGACGTAGGACTGCTTGTTGATGTGAAGAAATTGATGTCATCGAATTAATAAATTACTACTATATTTTATTCAGGTAAAGAACCATGAAACCCTACACGCTTTGAAAATATCATGTAAATTTAAATCTTCGTGGATGCACATAGAAGAAGCGGCCCGTAACACAGACATTTGCGCCTGTTCACAAAATGATGTTTTACAAATGCTGCAACTAATAATGCAAAAACAAATGCTTCATGATGCCCGTTTCGATCCCAAGAACCTAGTTCTAGTTGTCATCAGAACAATTCTAAATTCGGTAATCAAATTGAATAAAAGAAAAAGTTCTTCAAGGTTATCCATTGTAGTGGTAAAAATTAGCGCAATCTTAACCTGTGGGATTAATTTGGTTCCTCCCCACCAAATGCGGGGTCTCCTCCTGCATTCATCTCCAAAATAAGAAAATATTTAAATTAAATTAGCTAGTTGACCATAGCCAAAAAAGATTGATCAATGTCAAAAGCAAATGAACTCGTGCTAAGCTGCGTTTTTGTTTGCAAGTCTTCATCTCTAATATGCAAAAATTACTATAATGTGCAATGATAATCATTCTGTTAAATATTGCATTTAACGCTGAGCACTCGTTTTAAAATCGATCACGGAAGAGAACAAATTTTTACTTGTACCTTGTCGTGACAAGGTGGCAAAAAAAATGCAATTGCAGTTTTTACAATCATATCTTGATAAATCCGCAATTTTGGCCAATTTTATCCACAAAGCGTTTTATGGTACAAATGAAGCTATGCACGTGTGTGAAAGCGACTCGCAGGCACAAATAGCTCGAAACAAATTTATCGTTGACCTTGTTCAATCATCATCAACACATCAATATACAATATGGATGAGTCGAAAGCACAAAATGGTGCAACGCTATTGGCCACTGTTGTATTTCCGCCGTCAAGTGTTCTATTTTTGTTCTCATTGATCATCGACAAAGCGTTTTATGAAATAAACAAAGCTAGTGTGTGATAGCGACAGGTTGCACACAGCTTGGTGTAAAATATATCCATTTGCTTCAATGCTGTACCCTGAATTCATCGCCATGCGAACCAAATGTAAAGTTTCTATTACAATGCCCTTAGTTTGTCAAAGTGGTTGAATGGATGCCATCACGGGCGGCCATGTTGGCAGCCACGGTTCAAATCTCGGTCTCGGATTTGCACATTTTATTTTTGGTTTGATCTCAGATCTCGGTCTCGGATTTGGACTCATTTTATTTTTGTAAGCCATCTGACTTTCGGACTTTCATCTCTTGAGGTTGCGCACAACCTCACGCACATATTTAATTTTTCAAAGCGAATTGCTGTGTTGCTTTTTTGCCCACAGCCAATGTTGGATTTTTCCTCCAACTTACGATCCACAGCACGAAATGGAACAAAAGCAAGCGAAATTATATTACAATCTTGCTTTTTTAAGTTGGGTGCAGAGCGAATTACGAAGAACTTAACCTAACACCCGTGGACCAGTTTGGACATTTTCGTTTTGCAAAATGTTACATAGGCTGGAACGGGAATCGAAAGCTCAACTAAATTGCAACCGCTTGAATGACGGGTGACGCCGCTAACCACTTGACCACGAAGATGATGTGGACGATTGATTTGGCCATTTTCTCCGGGACGCGGCTTTTTCTACGCCATATTGAGCCGGTGCGTGGTAATGAAAATTTCAATAAGCTCAAGAGAAATTTCTAACAAACATACTCTTTAGTAGGCAACTTGATTTGGTCGTCCTGAAAAAGACGGATTTTAGTTGATAACATGGTTCGCGATTGAAATTTTCTTCAGTCTTCTTGGGCTGCAGGACACCACTCTGTGAAATGGTCACACCGGAGAAAAGTTTGTTCAGCTCCTCTTTGTTGCGGATGGCTAGCTGCAGGTGACGTGGATGATTCTTTTTGGTCTGGTCTTCGTGTGTTCACGGGCGGCGTTTTCTACTAACATGCTCCGCAAACACGTCTGTCGCATGCGGATACACAGCGAGAACTGATGATTGGTCGGTCGTCCCCACATGTTTGATAATCGCTGGCACGGTAACTGTGGCAGTATGAACCAATCAGAGCGAGGCGCAAACATGATGTCATTTTCGACCAATAGCTTTGTGCGTTTTGACATTTTTCTTTAAAGTACATTTTAATTAGTTTAAACAATTGTTATGAATTAAATTTGCAACAGAGATTCAGCTTTTATTTTCTACCTTGCGAATGAAATACTTATCGTAAAATTTCTGTGGGCCAGAGAGGAGATATTATTGTTCAAAGTCTCCAAACCCGCGTAACGCTTGCGATTTCAGAAATTTTAGAACGGCGTCCCCATACAGGAATAGAAAAGAGAGACGTAAGTCCTACGTCAAAAAAAAAATTGTCTTGCATACGACACCGCACACACTATCTCATCGCAAAATGCAAAATTTAAAAACAAAATCCCGGGATGTTCATGCTGTTTGCTTTTCGCCTCCGGTCTCACAACATTTACAACAAGCTTCAAGCGGGCGGCAACAAATGTTAGATTTGTCCAGCGACAAGAAGTTTAGAACAGTTAAGAAGTAAACTGTTACTGAAAAATGTGAACCGTTACCACCACTGGATCAGCCATTCTTGGTTGATTCGCGCTTTGTGAGACGGTGCCGAGTCTTGTCGAAACGTCCATGGTCTGCGACCGAAATGTTTGTCTGCCCACGGCTTCAAAGCAGCCTCCAGAACACTTTCCCGATAAATATGCCGCATTTTCTTTGACGCCACGCTCATTTGCAGTTACAGTTGCCCAAATCATTATTTGTAGCGGGTGCTGCCTCATGGTGGCCAACCGATGGCATAAATTCTCGTTTGAACGGTCGGTCAAGTAAACCCTATCATTTCGAGAGTTTGGGAATTGCTCAATTTGAAAACAAAATTCGTCAGAAAACACGATGTTCGGAATTTGAACGCTTTTGGCCAAGCGTAGCAACTCCTTCGCTCTCTCAAGTCTAACTTATTGCTGCTTCGGTGTGACATCATGGGCCTTTTGGAACTTGTATACGCCTTCTAGCCACTGGATCCGTAACATCAACGTTCAAGGTTCGATTCAAAGTTGCCATATATTTTTATTTTTTCAACTTCATTCTGTTTCATAAGGCAAGTTTATTTCGCTAAGTGAGCAACACTCTGAACTGTCATTCAGCCAATTTATAAACAGCTGATGCCAGTGTGACAGCTGCGCGAACGATCTGAAGTAGGTTACACTTTGAGTGCCGGACACTTTAGTATCGCAGTAATTCTTTGTTGTATTTGCAATGAATCTGGTTTTGACTGATATAGGGGCGCGCCTTTGAATAGTGCTCTCACTCCACAAAGGGTTTGAATAGCGGAAACTTTCAATACAACTCGATTCATTGCTAACAAAACTGGCAATGTCAACTGTAACAACAACGAATGCTTCATAGTTTCTCAATAGTTATGAAGAAACTCGACATGCACTAAACATAGGATACGGGATATACTACAAAATAACAATCTACTCGTCACGGTGGTTTATGTCCCGAACACAGGAAAAAAAATTCAATCTCTTGATTTAGTTTTGAAGGAATATATCAGGTGGGCTCAAAAGCACCTCACAAATAAATGGTGCTTCAACTCATTTTCAGTAAGTACCAACATTCAAAAGACAGCGGGCTGCAAAATGATGAGTAGACACATGGGATGGAGCGTGCGTCCCCGCAACATAGCTATGGTCCTCACAAGTTCCTACCTCATGCTTCCACGGGTCAAGAGATGACAAAGACCGCCAGCTGAGGGTTGCGTACTTAGCTGGTAGTGCAGCTTGGGCACTGTTGTCCTTCTGACTTCAGCTAGATTGAGAAGGTGCGTGCCGAGCGTCTGTTCACCAAGGAGGTGCGGCTCAAATAGCCAAGAAGTTTCCAACAGCATTGATAACTTGTTACTTCCCCCAAAGTTACTCTGATTACTCAGTGATTACAAGGATCATTGTGATTACTGATTATTCGTGATTACTCACGATTACTTGATGATTACTTATGATTACTTGCGTGATTATTTGAGTACTCAGTGATTACAACAGGGTGGCCACCCACCGGGAAAAACGCGTGAATTTGAAATCACCGGGAAAAACCCGGGAAAACCCCGGGAATTCCATGAAAATTTTGAAATTCCTGGAAAATTTGGTTGAGGTCCCAAAAAATAATTACTCATGGTTACGTTAAATTATTTTTAACTGTTCAACTGACAGAGAAAACTCATTTTTTTCTAAAGGGTGTTTCAATAGAAATTTGGTCGACTTAAACTTAACGCGTTTCCTCTCATCATGCATTAAAACATTTTGCACACGCCTCGTTTTGAAGATGTGTGCGTATAGCATCAAACCTCTATTTTGATTTTGAGATTAGCACTTCAGTTATCAAAATGTCGTCGAAGGAAGAGAAGCAAAGCATCAAATTTTGCACGTGCATGGCGAAAATCCAAACTACTCTAACGCCAAGTTTTCGAGCGGAACCCCAACCTCTCCCTCCGAGATATCCCAAAGCTGGGAGTGGCGCCTTCAACCGTGGATAGAGCTAAAAAACGAGCTGTACTGTCGACTTACAAGAAAGTGATGACTCCAAATCACGACGGTGAACAAAACACGTCGGCCAAAGCACGATAGCGAAAGTTGTACACGACTATGCTGACGAAGTTTGATTGCGTGGTACAGGACGATGAAACTTACGTCAAGGCAGACTTTAAACAGCTTCCTGGACAGGAATTTTATACGGCAGCCGGACGGGGAAAGGTGGCAGATATTTTCAAGCACATTAAACTGCCAAAGTTTGCGAAGAAATATCTGGTGTGGCAGGCCATTTGTACCTGTGGCTTGAAAAGCAACGTTTACATTGCGACCGGAACCGTCAACCAGGAAATTTATCTGAGCGAGTGCCTACAAAAACGTCTACTGCCTTTCCTGAAGCGACACAATTGTTCCGTTCTATTTTGGCCGGATTTGGCATCTTGCCATTACGGAAAAAAGGCAAGGAGTAGTATGCTGCCAACAACGTTCAAGTCGTGCCCAAGGACAAGAACCCTCCCAACACGTCAGAGCTCCCCCAATCGAACAATAGTTCCCTAGATTTCGCTTCACAATGGCCCAATATCTTTCAATTGGATGAAGTTTTGGGGTGTTTGGAGGATTACAGTCCTTTGGTACAATGTTGACGTTGTTTCCTGCATACCACTCCTGAGCCGCCTTACCACAATGGCAAGACGCCAAATCAGGCTAAAATAACACAGAATACGTGTGCTTTTGGATGAATAGGTAGTAGCCGTTTTTGCAGACACTCGTTGGCGTAAACTTGTTGGTTAATGGTACCTGGTGTTATGAAGATTTTGTTCTTCAAACCACAACAATAAATAGCCTGCCGAACAATGTACTTTTAAGAGAACTTCGACAACTTTTTGGCCTTGAAATGATCTTCAACTTTGCAACGTTGTAATGCGGAGTAAAATTCAAGACCAGGAAGCTACTTGAAGTCTGCTTTGACGTTCAATTCATCATCCATAACCACGCAGTCACATTTTGTCAGCAATTACAGCTTCGTACAGCTTCTCGTTCCTGTTTGCGGTTTTTATTACCTTTGACGACCTATATCCTGCCGCTTTCTTCACATAATGAACAAAAGAATAAGATGTTTTGACCTTTTTAGCCACATCTCGGATGGAAAGGTTCGGGTTTTGCATAATCAGCCGAAGCACTGCATCCCACTGGGATTTGAAGTTGTCGTTCCGTTACTGCCAGATCGTGGATTCCGATCGAGAGTCAACCGATCCCGGAAGCGTTTCAAAACGCTACTTACTGAACGAGGGAAGCCGAGTGATTTTGCTATGTCATGTTACATAGACGGATTTTCCACACTTTGGTGCAAAGTTTTTTCACGCACTTGTTGTTCTTTCGACTCCATTTTCAATACAATGTTTATGTGGCAGCAACCCGTAGGTCAAAACGTTCACACACACAATGACATTGCGTTAGCGGTGTTGGTGACATTTTTATATTGACGAATAAAAAAGATGTGGCTAATAAACCGTGGCTAGAGTTTGCTATGCGCTTACCTTAATTCCGTTATTAGAACGTTTGAAGGACGGAATCGCTCAAAAACGGCCTAATAGTTAAAACAATAGTCAAACTGCATGTAGTAACTTCAAAATGTTAACGATCAACAACACTGCTCAGCATGCAGTCACGAGAGTAATATTTTACAGTGCCGGTACATTTCACTTTTAGGAAAATCTGTTTCAGTTAGTATTTGGCCGCTTATTTCATTTACTGTTGCGTCTATAGTTACCAAAGCGAGAAACCAAGAGCAGCATTTTTATTTGGAAGAATTGTTCATTCAGTGGTAAAAACTTCATCATAATCATGAAACTACGAGAGTCCTGATTGGGCAGTCCAAAAGAATGGTGGGATCTCCGGGCGTGATTTGGCGAAAAAGTGCACTGTGTCGCACATTACTGCCGAATTTGTATTCAAGAAGGTTCTCGCTCCTACGATGCCAGCAAACATCCCAACAGGTCGCTGAAACAAAACCTGGTTGCCTAAACTCGTGCAAGGAAGTTGAACGAGCAAGAGCTGACCAAATTCAACGGATGCATTTTATTGGACGATGAAAGTTTCGTGAAAATGGACTTTGGACAAATACCAGGTCAAAAAATTTAGGTGTTAGGTGATGGGGTTGACTCAAATCTGTCCATGAATATAAATACGCTCGCAAGTTGATGATTTGCCAAGGTATCTGCACAGGTGCACATATAAAAAGAAACATTGCATTTTCTGCGTTATCTAATGCACATAAAGGGAATGCTAGATTTGGCAGAAAATAATGAGAAATTTCATGTAAAGTTAAGCCAGATAACGCCTGAATCTAGTCTGTTGTATGAGAGATTGCAAACATTGTTGTACGGCGCATAAAAGATTGTAAACAATTTCGTTGTTTACGCCTCGTTTGGCTTGAGGAACGTGGTGAAATTTTACGCGCCTATTAAAATTGATAATTTTTTTCTGTGTGGGAAAAAACAATGGTTTTTATTACTGGAGCGACTATGAATGGACATATTTACAAAGAGGAGTATCTTTGGAAAAAAAAATGAGGTCAATTATTCAATCGCACGAAGGTCCCTTGAGGTGTTGGTCTGACTTAGCCAGCTGCCATCGTTAAGTAGAATAATATAGATTGTTTTGAGAGAAGTATCAATCCACCAATATTTTGAGAAATTCAACACATCAATTGTGTTGGCAATTATCAAGCGTTTACTAAATAAATTGATTAATCTAATATGTGTGGCAAAATAATTAAAACACCGACTGATTTGGAGAAATTTTGAAAAAATATGGCAGATAAGTTGGACTGTGCAAGAAATCATGGGTAGAATTCAGCAAACAGTTTCATCCGAAAAGCTGACGAATAATTTTTCTTGCATTTTTTTCCTGAGAGTATAGCAAGTTTAGTAAAAGTCCATTTTTTGTGCGTCATGTCTTCTCGGAAAAATTGAGCATTTTGTGCGGCCAAATTCTTAATGAAAAAAACTTTAAACCCAACATCTTCGTTTTAGCGACTACATTGCACCAAAAAACAGGGATCTACTGGAATGTTGATGATTTAACTGTCAGCATGCCATATTGTGAAGTATGGAATGCAGCCACTGCAACATGTGCATAATTTGTGTCAATTTATTTAAAAATAAAATATCTAAACACTGGACTAGCATGTGCAAGATTAGACCTTGCTCAGTTGAAAACATGCGTTTACATCTAACATTTGTATTCTTAGCTGTTTCATAACAGCAGGTCCTCGAATTTTTTTTCGTTATCACTGGAATTGTGGCGTATTCTCATAATGTTCTACTAATGTCAGTAAAAATTTAAACTTTTCCATATTCTTTGCTCCCAACTTAGTGTTTTAATTGCACTTTCACATTTATCCGTTGAGAGATTGAAGGACGAAATACATGAAATTTTATAATTTGTGGCATAAATAATGATACGTCTATGCCTAGTGCAGCCAAGAATTTTCCCAAACGGCAAAAAAAATCTTCGACTGGGCTCAAACCCGCTGTCTTCAGCTTGGTAATATCGTGCCAATATCGACTAAAGACTGTGTCGAAAACAAACTGGTAACACATTTTTTCTCATAGCATGAAAAAAAATATCAACTTTATCATTTAACTCACAAACACAAAAATCATTTAACTCAAGTCTTGCTCTCTAAGTTTAAACAAAAAATCAATGAAAGCCTCCTTTTTCCAGAATTTTCTGATTTTGGATTTTACTCCTCTTGTGAGGTTTTGCACAGTAGTCATGTCGAATTTTCTGCAAGAAGCAGACCAATTCTTTACAAAATCTTCTTACTACTCTTCTTGAAGTTGCGCTTGACGATAGCCCATTAGCGTTCAATTGGACGAAGCTGTGGAGAATTGGGAGGATTGATGACTTTCTTAACAAAATCTACTCCATTTTCTTGTAACCATTGTTCTGTGGTTTTGACGTAACGGGCTGATGCCAAATCAGGTCAAAACATAGGAAGGACCTTGTGCTGCTTGTATAACAAAAGCACCCTTCTTTGCAAACACTGTAAACTTCGGCATTGATTGTGTCTTGTAGAATATCGTTTACTTGGAGCCGCAGGAACAAATTGCCTGTCTTTCCGAGAACCTTCTGAAACATTTTGTTCACATCGAACGACTTTTAGTAGATGCTCACATCTTTGCAGATGACTTTGGTATATAATTGGAAGCGTTTTGGAGTCCTCTTTCACATATGCTAGTCATCGATCAAAATGCAGGCAGACGGTCGTAACAAAAGTCTGCTGTATAACCTCCTGGCTTTGGGTTTTGCCCTAGATTTTTGAACACTTTGTTTCTGCTTCTTATATGTCTTCATGTTGTTGCGCTTTTTGATTCTTTGCACCATTTCCACGAAGGTACCCGCCTTTGTGGCAAATCACGAATTGACATCGATCTGTTCCGAAGGATGAGGTTGACTACCATCCGATCCAATTTTGGGTCAGATGGACCTGGTTTTCTTCCTCTTCTGGGCAGCTCATCGAACAAATACTGTTCTCCAAATTTGTTGATGATAGATTTTACTCAGTCGTGATGAATTCCAAATCGTTTCGCTATTTTGTTCATCGCGACATCCTTCTCACGAAGCCAAGTGTTCTCCATTTAAATTCACTCTTTTCGATTCGCGGCATCTTGAAGACGATCACTGTTCATCGAAAGTTCAGGAGCTAATCAAGTAATCGACAGATCAACGCGTCGAATGTAGGTAGGCTTAGACCGATAGTCGTACGCGTGTTTGTGTGAGCGCATCGTAAGCGTTGCCAGTTTGTTTTCGATACAATCCTTAACCTACCTGAAGCTAGGAAATGGATATTTTTCCAAACACACCATCAAAATTCAGACCGTTGTTAAAGCCTCAGCAAATTTGGTGGCGTTATACAATTTGTTGTATTAGAATACTCTGATATACTAAAGTTGCTGCATATAAGATGATTGTTATTTAATACGGCCTTCAGTATTAGCATAAAACTGTGCATTTAGAATGCAATAGATGATCACCTTTAATTTGTGCAATTTTCAGTAGTAAACATTGGCTTAGCGAAAAATTTCTAGAATAAAAATTGGAAATGCAAAAACTTCCAAATAATTGATGTAAAAACCTTAAAATTGTATCGAATGTATAAATGTACCGAGAAATGAGTGAGTTACACGCGTTCAGTTCGGCAATTTATTGTGATAAATTCTTTGAATTCTTTTTTTTTAATTAGCTCGCTTATTTCTTGAGCTCAGGCGTCTTTACGGAGCCGTTATTCATTATTGTTATTAACAATGTCTTATTTTTCGATTTTAGTAAATTGGGGTGCCAATGACTCGTGGCTAGCTCGAGATTAATGGGTCACATTATGGTTTGGAAGGGGCTAGGCAGGTCACTTATTTCAGGTATTAGTTGCTGCTCATGGTTGCGACATCTATCAAAACTTTGGTCCCTGTAGTCCCTTTCAGGAACTAAGCCGCAGATGGGTGACTACAGCTTGCTGGGCAGGTACAAGTAGCACGGAAACAAAAGGATAATATAACTGGGACACAATGCAGGGAATTTACTAGAGTGGAAGGAAGGGGGATGATGACGTCACGCTCTTAGATCAGAAAAACAAAGGAATTCGTAAAACGCTTGCATGTAGGGAAGATCACGCATTCCCAAAACATCTCTTACCTCGCGGAAGGGTTGTCTACCTCGGGCCACTAGGGTATCCAATAATCGTGCTCTGGAGGCATCATTATCCGGGCAATGCCAAACTGCATGAGCGATGTCACCATAACCAGTTCCGCACCTACATAAATTGCTATCGACGAGGTTAATTCTGTAGAGATATGCGTTCAGCGAGTAGTGGTTGGACTTAAGTCTTGACATCACACGAATGAAAACGCGACTTACATCCAGACCTTTGAACCACGATCTAGACGAAACATTTGGAAAAATGGAATGTAACCATCGGCCAAGAGAATTACTTGTCCAATCGTTTTGCCAACCAAGAAGAGAACTCTGATGCAATATGGGAAAAAATCATCATGTGAAATACTTCTTTAAAAAATCTCGCCTTATTGTGCGCCCACCTTTGCTAGAGAGTCCGCCTAAGTACAAAATTTGAAATGTTTCATACTTAGTTTGATAATAAAGAACAAGTATATGTTGTACACGTTTAAATATGCACATTTTTGTCGAGCTTTTACTATTTGCAAAAAGAATTCTATGGTGAGAGGTGGATATACTAATATTCTGCATTTTATTCTGTTTCAACAATAAGGTCATATTTAACATCAGGCAAGCTTTAAGTAAGGGACACTTGGAAATTAATTAACCTAAGTTATGCAATCAGCATTCTAAATTGATTAAATGAATCACCGTTATTTTTTCAAAGTTGCATAGACATATACAAACAAACCACATGTCAACTGTCCTCTCAAACCCAATTAGACCGGCATCACACAAAATTTTCGTTGGCTAGCATTTTCCACTCAATCAATCACTCTCGTTGACATTTTTGTCACCCGGGAGTTGTCAGCCACGCTTGTCGGGCCAGCATCCTCTTCTGACGGCGTTGACATATTTCCCTGCTTTTTCATACCACCTGCCAACATGTGAAAAGTGCAAGCAACCGACGTTTAACATAGACAGATAATTATTTCATAACACTCCTTCTGACGCTGACTTGGTGAGGATGCAGGATCATAAATAACATCCAAGTTTAAAATATGAAATATAGAAGGTTTTGTTTTGATTTATTTCCTGCAATTTTATACTTTGCTTTTTTTTTATTCTGTTTTAAGATCGGTGCGCGAAAAGTAGGAAAAGGATCAACTCCCACCCTCAGACCCGGAAGGAGAGTGAAAGTCGTTTTCTTTGAAACTTGAACGAAAATACTTGCCCTATCCGCAACTTCTCATTCTTCTAGCCCCATCGTGGCCCTTTTGAACTTAATCATGTTGAGCTGCGAGCGTATAATCCCTGTGCTGTAAGTTATGCGAGAAAGATTGCTAGATAATATATTTTATTAGCATGAATTATTGTAAAACGCTGTTAGTGTGGCTGATTTATGTTCATATCTTCCTTTACAGTGAAAGCAAAAAAAAAAAACTTAGATGGTTTAAGACATAGCACCTATCTAATTTTACAGAGTTGGTATGTGTGTAGAGACAGTTGTGTTTTGAAACATTACTTAATTTATTTTCCTGATTCCTGACTGTTCATACTTGAATAAACATTTATAAAAACTCGTCACATATTTCAAAATTCCTTCAATCGATTCTCTTTATTAGAGTATGTCTGTGCAGCAGAGCTATTTACCATTGGCCCTCTTTTCATGATACGTGAGAAATGAGCATATTTGCAAATATTGTATCAAGGGTATGGCCAAAGTAGTTATTTATCGATTGTTCCATAACCTGCAGCATTGCTCAATTGCTTTCAAGTTGACCGAAAGTGAACTTTATTTCAAAGATTGAATGTCTCAATGAAAAGAAAAATATGGCAGCTTCTCTATTTCCACACTTTTAAACAGCGCAAGTCTTCGTTACTTCATCGAAGCGCGAAAAGAACATGACAAGCAACTATATTCAGTTCAGCACCTCTTCAAACTAGCTAGAGCATCAACGATGGATTTTACCTATTTATCGTCCTTTTTTCACGCTATGTTGAATCAACAATCCAACTAGCTACACCTTCAGATATTATTCAGGAGGGGGAAAACTCACTTATATTTTATGGCAAGAAGACACCGTTTAGCTACGGAGCATATCGGAAATGGGATGCCTGTCATAAAAAGCGATGTGTGACACATTATTGCCTTCCGTTTGGTATTTAGGTTCTTTTTTCAGATTTTTTCCGCATCTGTAGAACATTTTTGACTGGCTTTCAACTTATTGTTCTAGTTGAATTTTTATATTTATCATCAAGGTGTTCTCGGGGCCTCCATTTGTTCAGTCTATAAAGGCGCTGCTACATAGCAGCCCTATGGAGGTGACTGGGTTCGATTCCCGGACTGGTGTGAGAATTCTTCGTAAAGGAAAATTTCTCGGCTCCTTTTGCCACAATTGACGCACTAATACTAATACTGATGCTTAAATGTTACAGGCATCGAAAGCTTTCAGTTTATAATTGTGGACATTTAAAAAAGAACCATAATTTTAAAGGACATTTAAAATACAGTTGAGAGCAGGCAATAAGACAATTGTGATAAGTAGTGTTCGGAAAAATGTGATAGATTTTAGTTTGAGTTTTTGGCGTTGTTTGTATCAGTGCGATAATAATCATAAGAATATCAAGCATGAAATTTGGTTGCCTTATACACACATGAGTTTATTCGAGCAAAGATTATCGCGTATCTCTAGCGAGACAGGGAGTTACCGAATGCCCAACAAGCATCGAGTGGCTATTTTCTACCAGAGCTCTGGCATCACAAGCAGAGCCCCAGCTTTGTAGTGCTGGGCGAAATGCGTCAACGCGTGGTTGCCGAGCAATGCGAGAATGTGCAAGGCTGAGAACAAGAGCCATTTCTTCAACAATAGCATCATGATCATGCGCGATGATGAAAAAGAACAAGCAAAAACAAGCGTTTAACGGTCGCCCGCGTCGGAACGTTCAAATCGTCATTGGTGACATGATCACATGGACGCTCAGGTAGGACGGGAGACAAAGTGCAGACCTGTAGTTGCCAAAAAAAAACCTGCATGCCGCATTGAATGACAACGGCCAACGACACGTGAACTTTGCGGCCTCCCGGGGTTCACTAGTCCGAAGTACCTTCTTAAACCGCAAAGACGTTCACAAAGTTTCTTGGAGATCACTTGACCAACGGACAGAGAATCGACGGTAAATTCTTATCCTATATTATTAACGTTTGTAATTACCTTAGAGCGAATACAGATTCAGACCACTACCTACTTGGAGTAAGTATGTGCTTAAATCTTACGACAACATTTGTCAAATCCGGCCGCTACGGTTAAACATTGTGTTACTACGAAAATCCGGAGTTGCCAATGAAAATGTGCAATAGCTGAAAGCAGCCCTTCCAACGGAAGAGCTGCTTGCCTCAGCTACTTTTAAAGGTGGCTGGGGGATATTTGATCCGCCATTGGGAGAACTGCATTAGGGGTACTAGGTACGTCTGCACCGAACCAAAAAATTGACTGGTTGGATTGCGAATGCAAGCAGTTAAGAACAGAAGAGAAGAATGCTGCAACAGAACAGGCAAAATTCTATTCTTCGAAAGACAAATTATACGTGGCACAAGCCAATAAGTGCCGAGACTTGAAAGGTGAGTGTGAGTGTGAGGTGATCGAAACAGTAGTTTGATAAACATCTGAATGGCAATGCTTTAGCAAATGAAGGTGGCTCAGATAACAGAAGATAACAGAATTCCAAACCCAACCCCCTAAGAAGTCGAAAAGGAAATTGGACAAAACAAGCTGACTAAGCATTCTCCACTGGCTGGCTCAAACGACTGCCTAACCAATGGCAGTAACTTTCTCTCAACTGTTAATAATATTTCGTTTATTGAATGTCCAACGTGCTTGATAGTATTAAATGGCGAATAGGGATTTATATATGGATACTAAGCAATATTTTTGGCCATTTTCTCCAGGATGCGGCTTTTCAAACAACGCCACGTTGAGCTGGTGTGCGGTATTGGAAATTTCGATGAGCTCAAGAAAAATTTGAATCAAACATACACACTTAGAAATTACGAATTTTAACGTAATTCATGTATGTAAAAAGTCGGGGAACGTAAACAAAGACTTCGTGTAAAAATAAGTCTCCTGAAACTGATACAAACGCAAGACGACAAAATTATTTTCTCATCTCTTTCAACTCATTCTTATGTGCTAAAGGACGCTTCCATGTGTCGGTCTCAGGGCACAGAAATTCACATGACATTTTTGTAGTGTGTACTCTTTAGTTGGGCAAATTGATTTGGTCGCCCAGAAGGTGCCGTACGATCTACGGTAGAGTGCAGATGGAAGAAAACACGTGGAGGACATGCGCAGTTTACCATAATGTCTCTGTTATCACGACTGAGATAACACTTCAGAATCATTAGTCAACCTCATTTAATAATTATCATAGCATTTCGCTCGAGCTACATGACGATATTAATGTTTACATATGCGGTACCAATTCGTTGCACTACAGAATTTGAAATGGCACTACCGAATATAGATGAAAAACCTGGCCCAACGTTAAAAAATAACGTGTACCGTCGTGCGGGACTTCTTTCCATAGGCAGGGATAGAAGATACAGTTAGGCTTTTCAATATTTTTAAACAGAAATACTTCAGCATTTTTATCAAATACTAATTTTTGCGTCATTTTACATAGGTCTTCTATAAAATTAGATTACCAATGCCTATAAGGGGGCGATCCCCGGACAAGTTACGAGAAAAGTCTACGAGGGGGGAGGGGGGTTGGTCAAAGATTTTCAAAAATGAGTCTACGTGGTTTATGAACCGGCCCTAACAATCTTTAGCTATTTTAAATAATAGCATGTGTTCAAAGTCGACTTTTAAACATGTGGAGAAATTATTAAGGGTTTATTGAATTCCTGCAAAAAAAAAAAATCGTTTAAATTGATGAAAAATTAACACAAGGATTTTTATACATCTAGGTATTCTGAAAAAAAAAACCTTGTATGAATTTAGTTAAATTTTATCTTCTAACAGATTCTCAACTATCTTTCTCGCCATAGAGATAGTGACCCTCTCAACCATCGTTGCAAATACGACCGTGTCCGTATTATCATCCTAACCACACGGCCCTTTTCAGAGCCACCAAATGCTGTCTTTAGAGTGTACAATAGGAATTGCTAACATACTTACTTATCTATGCTGATCCAACTTCCCGTTCGAACAGCACCTACGTTGCAATGTTGCTCTACGAAACAAACGAAACTAATCTAACATGTTGAACCAGACAATGCATCAAACGGTTTAACTTAGTCTGCATCAACCGGTCGTGTGTTATACACAACCTCACTGATTTTCGGCAAGGGGCTTCTTGATTCAATCGATCAATGAAGCCTCCATCTTAATACAGTCAATTAAAAATAATAATAATAACATTCTTTACACATTGCTATGTAGTGCTACGTCAACATTGCGTTCAACCCCTTTGGGCTGTCCCTTATAATTTTGTAAAATAATTATCAATATTTTCCTTTTTCTCCAGGACCTTATTTTCACGGGTTTAATTTTCAAAGTAGTATTTATAAAATTAAATTGAACGGTATTAATTAGATTTAAGTCATAATCTGTTTATGAATAGTTGAGATTGCTCATGGCGGTAAATAGGTATGCATTTTTATTTAATCACATAGGAAAATTTAATGCTGGAAATTACAATATGCTCTTCGCTATAAGCAGCAAATCAAAAAAATATTTATCATCCAACAAAAAACGGTCTTTTTGAGTTCATCGGTTGCTTCCTTTCTAACCACCAAAGCAATTATGCTTCACCGGAAATGCTACGATAGGGTAGGACGTATCATAGATAAACGCATCATTCTTATCCAACGCTTCTGTTCTTCCGCCGCACTCGCTCTTACGGTTTCCTCTGATACACAACAGCAATAAAGTATACATTATAAGTCTTTCGCCATATACAGTCAATAAATTTCTTTTTAATGTTTTCTAGCTGTGGAAATAGAACCATCAATGTTATTTATGATATTTTACCCTCCTTCAACAATGTTATGTTCACTTTGGCCATATATTACAACCGCACCATCCGTATCGTCGACTCCTTTTTGTCGTCAGAGAGCGCGCCGAAGTTCTTCGAGCTTGGTGTGGTCTTGTTTCTTTGTCCTTACTAACGCTGCCTTCATACATAGAAGAAGGAGTTGCCTTCAGATCACCTCAGCCGTTCATGTTTCTCCACGAAGCACGTAACAAGCTATGAATCCACAGTTGAAGGTTGTCTATCTATGGGAGCTCCCCGTCAATCTACACGCTGCTCCTCGAAAAGCCATACTTTTTCAACCATCTTTCGTTCATTCCTTTGGCTTTCCCTGCACACCCAGTGCTCTGTTTTAGTCGAGATTTATGGGCAATATATTTGTTCCGAAAAGCTTCCAAGTTTAATGTTTTCCCTTGGTAGTGTAATCCCAGCACCACCCAGCTAAAATAGGTGTGAGCCAAAGTGTGCACATAGTCAAATACAGGAATCCTTCGAATAACACGATGGGTGGTGATATCATCATACTGTGTGTTATTAATTGTTCTTCAATCACTTGAACTATTTTTCTATGGATAGGTTAAATGTTTTTAACGGATTTCACACACCCACACCCACGTTCATTTGTGTGCAAAAATGTTAAGACATTCGGTTGACTCCTGTATATTTCTTTCCTTCCGTTAGCCTTCCAAAATTATCCCACTGTCTTTCAATTTTCCCTTTCGGAATAAATATCTTTTCCTTCCGTCTTGTGCATATATTCTCGGTTGCCACTATTACTGATTTTCCGTTTTCCACGGTTCACCTTCCAAAGGAAGCCGATGAATTGAGTGTGCTTATTTTTATTTTCGTTGTGGAGGGTGGTTGCTGTGCTAAGAAGTAATTTATGAAAGTGATATAATACATTGCCACATATGTGGCAGGGCAATTTGTTAAATAAAGCAAAGTAATTGCCAGCACTCATATGATTTCCTCAGTCTTTGAGTATTGAGTTATGGGATTGTAAGTATGGGGATGGGTACACGGATGATGGATATTAAGAGAATTATTTAAAAAAATTCGCAACGATTAATCTCCACAGACACTACCGAATTTTCCAACAAGTCAAACTGGTAACGAAAGGTAAATTAAGCCAGACGAACAGAAATTTCGTGGTGAAAATTTCATTGACGTGTTACAACATCCTTCTCAGAAACGGAGGAATGTACTTATTATTTATAGTCCTGAAGAAGAACAACAAAAAGCACAGTTTATATTAAGCAGAAAAAAAATCCTTGCGTTGTCAATGATTCTGAAAATAAGAAAGCTGGATCTACTTATCAGATGCCACATTCCTTCAGTTTGTTTTTGATAATTGCCAATATTTTTCGATGGGACAAAAATTTGATCAATTTGGTGGGTTGAGAATTTTTTTTTCAATAACGTAGACATTATTCTGCTTGTACCAATCCATGACATCCCGGCTGTAACTGCAGCTAGTTTAGTTAGGCCAGAACTTCACCTGACAATTGTGCGATTGAATGAATGGTAAAATTCGCTTCTGAAGACACTCTCCTTCTATACCTGGTTTCTTTAGTGTTGAAAACCTTTGCACTGCAGATACCTTGCCAATTCATCAACTTGCGAGTGAATTGATCTGCAAAGACATATTTGAACTTACCCGGTGCGTCTTCCTTACGTTTTGCAAGGTAAAATTTGTATCCCGGGAGTCCATACCAACATATGTTTCACCGTCCATCACAATGCATCCATTGTATTTCGTCAGAACTTTCTCGTACAGCATCCTTGAGCGGCGTTTGGCATCCAGGTTCTGTTTCAGGCTCCTGTTGGTGTGCTTGCTGGCATGGTACGACCGGAATGCTTCATGCCGACAGATTCATGGAACTGTAATGTACGGTGAAAAAAAAACATTTTCGCCAAATCACACAAGAAGATCCCAGGATTGTTCCGGACTGCCCTACTAACTTTCACTCGTAGTTTCTGGTCGTGTTTTCCGCTTCTACGGCTGTTTTGTATTGTTCGTTCCAGCGATAGTCTTTCCCGGTAACGTTGCAGCACGACACTCACAGTTGATCTTCGGAATTGAGGTCGGATTTTCGACGTTAGTGTGCAAAATTTGACTAATAACGTGAGTATCAATGCTTATGAAACTTTCACCACTAAATGAAAAAACCTTCCAGATCACTGCGCTGTCATTAGCTTCTCGTTGGCTACTGAAGGTGCCGCTGTTATTTAAAAGAAGCGGCCAATGAGTCAAGCCTCAAGCGATCAAGCCTAAGAAAATAAAATTAGGTTTCCGATCCGATTCTTCGCCTGTTTGGCAAATATTTTTTTTATTTTTTTATTTTTTTTATTTTACGTCGGCCTATTTTCTCACATGGTGACAATCACCGACGCCAGGAAGACGACTCCACCACCTGAACCCTACCTAACGACTCATGAATATGACCCGGGACCAACGGCTTTACTTCCCTTTCGAAGGAAGACGTGACCAGATTTTTTCGCCTCAGAAAAACCACCGACGTCGACTGGGATTGAACCCAGACCCACTGGGGTGCCAAGTAGCAGTCACGCTACCACTACACCACCGACGCCGGCTGCTTCGGCAAATATTAACAACAACAAAAAATGGCGTTTTGCTACAGATGGATTTCAAATGTATTTACCTTCGTATTCATGCATTTGTATTTATTGTGAACTACATTTTTTGTCCTACATTATTCTTCTTGTTTCCCAAACTTAAATTGCGGATCTCTTTTCGTCGAAATTATTTTAAAATGCCTGGTTGAGCCACTACACATTTAAGCGGCGGAAAAAAAGAGACTTTTACAAATCACCGAAAGCGAACTTAACAACTTTCAACAGCTATCAAAACAAAACTACTCGAGAAATCTGTCTGAATTTTAACAGCTATTGTTTTAAAAATGGCGTTAAATGAAGCCATGCACATTTTGCGTTTTCACTGATGCCATCAGTCGCTAACAGAGGACTGAAGAAAGCGTTAGTTCTTGAAACCTGCCACTTTTGGTGTGGCGCTAGTGACGATTTTATAATTTTAAGCTCGATTCACAGCGGATTATATTTCGTTACAATATTCCTTCTACCAAACTACTAGTATCAGTAATTTAGATAACCTTATAATACCTGGCTGATAAACAATGAAAAAATACTATCGTTGTGATAACCCCTTCACTAAGAACAACACGGAAAATTTTTTCTCTCGAACCAAATAACGACAAAACACGCAACTTCCGCCACGAATATTGTGTTTGCTGCATAAAGCCGTCAAGAAAACCGAGCTGTCAAATTAGCACCTCACGCAGCACCAAGTTTTAGGCTTCACGATTGTTGTTCGTGGATGACAGCAGCATCAGTCCTGTGGTCGCTAATCATGGGTACTTATCATACAGCCCTCGTAATACGGCGCGGGGTACTATCCACTCACTTTGATTTCTCGGCTGTCCTGTAACTATTTGAGCTGATATTTTGTATGTAGTGAGAGTCTACGATAAATTAGTTTCCTACTGAAAATCTGTAATTCACTGCAAGACAGCCGAGAATTAAGGGTAAATGGATGGTATCATTCACCGCACTATAGGAGACCCAAATGTGGTTAATAAATTGGATTCTTCGATAGCACACCGTTTAAGCATTAATGTATTTCAAACTTTAGATATAGTTGAACTAAAGTATCTTACGAAAAACTTGCTCAAATTAATTACGTTCAGATAACAGATACGTGTGATTTTTTCTGCACAAAGAGCCAAAAATGGGAGATTCGGCCAAAGTAGGCCTGTATGCAAAAACGCAATCTAGATATCTCACAAATACTCAAAGAATTTCATAATTCGGTTAAGACAGGTGGCACCAATCCTTAGCATGCAGTTTCAGTTCCACTGAATTTGATTTGTTACCTCTAGCTTATACGAAAATCGAAGCGTGAAAGCATTGCTATAAATTTTCCCTAATGATGGCGAAAAATACGCTAAAGTGTAATCGATTATCGTCGCAGGAAATATAGGAGAATGAAACGCGATCGTATAATGTTATGACTTGCAGAGAGAGAAAATTTATTATTTATAGACAAAAAAGCGCTGTGGCTGGCTGGTTCTTTGAAGTGCTTTCGGTTTCAACGTTCAGCGAAAAGGTTGATTTAGACTAGCCATAAATTTTCCGTATTTTTCTCGCTCTGCTACCTCCTTTTCCACCCTCTGTTCCTACAGTCTCAATGTTGCCGAGTAATTTATTTATGAGCTGAACTTCAAAGTCGAACGTAAAATGCTTGATAGTTTTCGAAATTCCTCTCTGTTTTACTGCGACGGCGGTGGATTTTTCATGCCAGAGTCGGAAACCAGTTACCAACTCAAAAGTCACGTTTTCATCTGGTTGAATCTGCGAAGTGTGATTGTGTTTCACAACCCAATGGCAGAGAGCGTGGTGGCCTCTCCGCACAGTATATTCTTTTCTCGTAAATCCAACATAAATACAGCCAACACGAAGGGGCGATAAATTAAGACATCTATCTGTGTTCATAAATCATATGTCGAATTAAATTAGTCGACAGATGAAAATGTCATGTTACAACTGAATTTTTCGGTTGATCTAACAAGAGAAACAAACACCATATCATATGATTTAAAGGCGGGACTATGGAGCACCAATAACGACAAGCGTAGACAAACAATTTATGTCCTAAACATTTGCGTTAATGAAGTTTTTCGATGACGGAATAAGAGGAAAATAGCTTAGCTCTTACGTTGCTAAATACATTTACTCAACCATCAGTTGCAAACTTATAATACAAATCAGTTGAAAACTTATAGCGCAAATATAGCCGCAAATTGAGTTTTACTCAATACTCGGTCAAATTTTATGTAATAATACGCTCGTAAAAGTGTTTTTTTAAACTGTTCAAAAAATAAGGCTTGTTCGCGACAAAATGTGGAAACCCGTAAATCTCTGGAAATACTTCATCAACGCGTGAAATATTTCGAAGACTGATGAACGTATGTCAGATCATTATGTAAAATCAATTTTTGGTGATACTAAAAGCGTTTAGATCGAAGATGGAACGAAAGAAGAACAAGTGCAAAAATCAATTTTGCGCGGTCGCATTGAACATCCGGATCTGTCTCTAAAAAAACTTGCAAAAAAGCTTGGTTTTCCTGCAGGCACTGTCCATAACGTTCTTAAATCTTTCGATACAAGTTTGACAACAGCCAGGAAGGCTGGGAGCAGTACACAAACGAATCTCAGGAACCACCAGAAGGATGCGAAGGTGATGCAAATATTGCAGAAGAGACCAGATCTTTTGGTACGTGTTGTGGCTAGAAAAATAAAAATGTCTCCAACTTTCGTGCATACTTCCAAGCACCGGCAAGGTATGAAGTCGTTCAAGGGGAAAACTGTACCGAACTGTAATGATAAACAGAATGTGACGGCTAAAACCCGGGCTCGCAGGTAGTGTCGCGAATATTTGACGAAGTTTTCCTGAGTGATAATGGACCATGAAACTTATGTGCTGGAAGACTTCAAGCAGCTTCCCTGAATGTTTTATTATACTACCATGCAACGCAACGGTGTAGAGGAGAATTTTAGGACGAATAATATTCGGTTTGGCAGGCATTATGCAGCTGTGGTCGATCAAGCCAAAGCTTCATCACTACCGGAACGGTAAAAAAGAAATATACCCTGAAGAATGCCTAAAGAAGCGATTGTTACCATTCCTACGCAGCCATGACGCTCCCTCGCTATTCTGGCCTGATTTGGCATCTTGTCACTAAGCCAAAGATGTATTGGAATGGTATAAGTCCATGTTGTACCGGAAAAGGCGAATCCACCTTACTGCCCGGAATTGCGACCTATCGAGTGGTATTGGGCTCTCGTGAAGAGAGAACTCTCTCAATGTAAACAACAAGCTACAACTAGGGAAACTGCCCCCATATTAATCTCATTGTTCCTATATTCAACCTACGATGAATCAAACAATTGGGCAGTTGAAGGATCGGTTTCGTTTTATAATAATGTTTGCTTACGTTAAATAACTACAACAAACATTACTAACTAATCCTGTCACGTGTATATCGTTTTATTTCAAGTAGGATGAATTGCAAAGTGATGAGATTAATATAGGTACATCTTCCCTATAGAATTTTTTTGAAAAACTTGGACACATGCATCTTGGATTGAGCTAACAGCAAATTTGTTTTATTCCAAATTTAATCTGTCCAGATTTTGTCACGAACAAGCCTTAAGTCAAGTTACTATTCGCTCTACCGAAAGGTTGGTATATAATCCAGCATATAAACAACTTATCGATGACAATAGAGCATTCTACAATAGATTTCTGATCAGCTGATTTTTACATTCGTGAATGAAATTTGACAGAAAAAGCAATTTAATTAAAACATCAAAAGGAGACTGCCTTCGAATTGTTTTTTTTTAACTATGAGGTTTAGAATTGAATCGATTTTTTGAAATTTACGCGAGGTTAGAAATGGTGACTTTATTTTTAGGTTGTATTGTACAAGGTACATGGAAATGGTATTATGTAGTTTCACCAGAATGTACTGTTCAACATTGCTCTCGAGAGTGCCATTAGAAGATCAGTCGTGCACTATCATCACATGGTCGCATATGGTTCTTGGCTTTGCGAACGATATTTACGTCATTGGAAGCAATCGCAGGAGGAGGCCTTCACTCAATATGTCCACCATTTTTCTCGATTACCTTCTCAAAACGTGGATGGAATCGAGAGCATACCATCTCTATGTATGAGTCAGTCATCGAGTTCCATGCCTTGGTTATGGAAGCTTTCAGGGCACCAACCCTGGGGTGAGAACGTTCACAGGCCTTAGCCTGAACATATGCCTATATTGACTTATCCAAAGGATTCAAGTCCGGGCTGCTAGGAGGCCAAATGTCGTTTGGTAAAAATTCCATGTTTTCCTTCAGCCATGCTTGAGTCTTTTTTGAGGTATGACACAGTGCTCCGTCCTGTTGTAAAATGACGTGTTGGTGTGCTCCAAAGGTGGCTTTCATCTATGGCAGAACGTGGTCTTTCAAAATATTCATGTAAACCTCGGTATTAACTTTTAATCCAGCTTTGATAAATACTGGAGGCATTTTCAAGCCATTGGACGCAACTGCCCCAAAAACCAAGACTCCGGCCGGATGTTTGATTGTAAACTTGAATTTCACGTTCTCTGGAACATCCTCAATCTTCTTCGGCGAAATAAACCTGTCTATACGTGTGTTAGATACAGGATCGATGGTGAACATTTTCTCATCGGAGAATACGATGATGGTATGCTTCTTTTTTAATGCTGCCACCAAACGATTCGGGTGCTCCAGCCGTAGTTGTTTGATTCGGTCCGTTACAAGGTGGCGCTTTACTCTTGTCCTGGACGAACATTTCAAGTCATCTTTGACTAACCATTGCATGGTAGTTTTTGAAATATCGGCTTCCTTAGCCAATTTCCGGATCGATCTGATAGGATGTCGCCTCACTTTGTCTCTTACTGATCTGATGACCTTCGGAGTGCGAGCGGACTGTGGACGGCCACTTCCCGGCTTCCATGGACGTGGTCCATCAAGGAGTGAATGTTGGATATGGTAAACGGTAGCCAGGTGGCATCCCACAATCGTTGCAATTTGTTTTACGGGCTTTTGGGCGAGCAGCAAACTAGTCACAACCTCCTTTGCGTACATTTTTCTCAACTTTGTTACTCGCGAACCACTGTTTTGTTTACATCGTCTCAGAGTTTACAGTCAGATGATTACAAACACGTATTAAAACAGTAAAAATAATGTTTAAAGCTACCCAAAAATAAGTATTGAAAACTTTCTCATTTTTTTCTGGGACATACTGTATGCGGGAAGTTCTAATAAATGAGTATTAAGTCCTTCATGTTACCAAAAATTAATGCTCCGTAAAGCTAATTGATATGCCACTAAAATATTCGCAGTTTGGAGCACACAGTCCATGGGTACTTCCACAGTCCGTCAATGAATCCTCCGAATCCACTTCTCGACTTCTCGATCAAGCGATATTAACTCTATTAGCGAACACACGTTCAACTGTCTTTGTGCAATCCGCCTTACTGTTCCACAAGTCAATGCCGCTCCTTACGGCGAATCACCAGCATTAATTTCACGTATTGACAAAATTACACTCGGTCTACGCAAAGTTTGCCTAGAAGTTGATGGGAGAACACGACGTGAAATGAAAATACCGGCTGAGTAATGTTGACAGCTCAGGGAGGATAATATTCGATCATAATAAAAAAAAATTGATCATGAACGTCATTTAACGAAGCAAATAAGCAAATATTATGCTTCCAGCTCAATCGATATGGTATGAAATATCAAACTTTATCAGGCACAACTGGTTTTGTAAATTATTAAAGATTTTGCACAAATTATCTAAATCAGTTCGAATTTTTCAAGAAATTAATAATCCCCCTTTACTCACTTCTAGTTTGGTAAGTGTGCTTTTTCAAGGGAGGTTTATATTTTTCTGAGTCCCACAGTTGAAATGCGTACATATGTATCGTGATATTTTATTTGGAGCGCTAGCAATTTTTCATGTTGCTCTTTTCTTCTCCGTTTACAATACAGTTGGCCTAATTTGTTTCGCGTTTCAAGATTTCTTAAGCAAGTTTCTTAATTCAAAATGCTTTGGAAAACAGTGACTGTCTAAGCAAACAATAATGTAGCACGATATCCGTGAATCAATTTTTTTGTAGTGAAAAAAATGAAAACAAAGTACATTTACTATAAAAATATGAAATGTTGGGTCGCTGCAAGTGTGTGCAATTAAAAAGCGAGTGCTGTATTGATATTTATGTTATTAGTAAACCAAACGAGTCATTGGAAATATACAATTTTAAATGACTTAAGTACTTTTACTAAGAAAATGCATATTCCAATTGGTGAAAAAAATTCTCTATTCAACAGTGGACGCACGGAGATGACAGTTTTGTATTGCATAATTCAGTGCATATTGCATAATTGCATTTTCAGCAATAAAAAACAGGAAATAGGAAAAAGAAACAAAAAATCAGCATCATTATTCTAAATAATTACCACCTTTTAAAATAAGATTTTGTTGTATATCTACTACTTAAGTCTAGTGCAATTGATTACTTATTTGTTGCTAGTCTAAATCGCTACAGCAAAACAAACCCCTTCTCAAAAATGAAAACGGACTGTGAACTAATTTACGTTCTTGTGATTTAAACCTTAAACTGTTGAACTAGTTCAACATTACGTGATTGAGTTCACGGTGTATTTTTGCTTGTTCTCGAATTGATGACTGCTGTTCACGGATCCGGGTAAGGATTTTTTCCGTGTGGTTATAAATAATCAAAATGTGAGTTTATACGCAGAAAAAAATTGCCTGCCATACGAGAACTTTCTAGCTAAATTCTTCCACCTCGAACAACTTTTCGGAGATGCTCACATCTTTGCCGATGACTTTGGTGTGAAATTGTGGTCCTGGAAGTGTTCTGGAGTTCTCTTTCACAAATGTTTTGTAATCAACCAAAACGCAGGCAGAAGGTCGTAGCAAAAGTCGGCTGTATAACATTCTGGTTCTGATTTTCGATCTGGATATTAGCTCCGCACTCTGTTTTGCTATTTTCTGCTTTTTATAAGTCTTCAGTTTGTTGCGCTTCTTGATTATTTGCATCATTTCCTCCATTTTTTGTTTTGCCAAATAACGAATTGACATCGATCTGTTCTGAAGAATGGAGGTTGACTACCATCCGATCCAATTGTGGGTCAGACAGACCTGGTTTTCTTCCTCTTCTGGGCAGCTCATCGAACGAGTACTGTTCCCCGAATTTTTTGATGATAGATTTCACTCTCTCGTATTCCGAAACGTTTCACTATTTTGTGCATCGCGACATCCTTCTCACGAGACCACGTGTCCACCACTTGAATTTTGATTCGTGGCATCTCGAAAACGATCACTGTTTACCGGAAGTTCAGGAGCTGAACAAGTTGTTGACAAGTGAACGCGTCGAATGTGGGTAGGCTTAGACCGATAGTTTTACGCGTGTATATATTGAGATGTTTCTAGTCAATCCTCCTTACAGACTCTTGATGAAACTTGAAATAATATCACCCTACAGAAGTGATCAAAACAGTGCATTCTCGGGTAGGTGCAGTGAAAACACCTCGGATAATTTCCGGTGGTCAATCGAGAGAAAATATTTCGTTTTCAAAATGAGCTGATTGATTATTAAATTTAGCTTAACATTTGATATTGAAAAGTGTTTTTCAAAATCTGTTCAACAAGTCAGTATACTATTCCAGACCAAATTGGGTTAAGAAAACCTTGAAACTACTTTCTTTGATTAACACGGAAATTCTAAAATTCAATCATTCAGAAGCATATATTTTTTCATCCACTCTAGCAGAAATTTGTATGTGAGATTATAAGTAGTTCTGTTTTTTGTCTACCTGCTGAAAATATTATACCTAATCTTTTCTGCTCAACCATATGTAAGATTATCTGTAGAACCATCATTAATTTGCAATCTGAAATTTCATCATGATATAACATAAAAAAAACAGGAAATAATGAAGAATCAACGTCGCCAGTTTCCAACAGAAGAGCCTCTTTCCATTCACTCTTTTATTTTTAATATGCTTGTTTTCATTAATAAATAAATATAATAGATGGATGAAATGAAACATTTGTTTTGCGCCCTCCTGTGGTGTAATTTTTCATCTCTGTCTATGCAAGATCGAGAACCGCTGAGAAAGATACGGTAGAAAAATGAAGAAGGGAGAGAAACACACATATATCTTTATCTGGCGACACCAATTACATAGGTTTAGTATTATGATATCTATAAAATGTATCATCTTTTTTACCTTTCTTATAAAGGATGTTGCAAAGAACGCGCACAGCAAAATCTTATCAATTAAAATCCTACAGCAAATTTAAAATGGAGGGAGGGGGTGGGGGGGCGGTTGTTCTGGTTAGAATCAACTGTTCCTGCCAAAAGTTCTGAAACAGCATGGAACTTTTTCAATTTCGGCATTTCCTCGAATTTTGAAAAACAAATCCATGAATCATTATTTTTGTTTCTGAAATGGGGTCTGGTTTCAGATTTTTATTTTTTTTATTTTTTTTATACGACTTGTATAATGAATTCTCACTTCTTGAGAATAATTTTCCCATACTGCAATTTTTTTGATAACCATGGAAGGGGTTATTATCGAGACTAGGAGTTTTTCAAAAGGGGAAACCAATAGATTTCTTTAAAGCTTTTTTTGTCATTTGATTTGTATTATTACATCTTAATGCTTGAATTTTAATTTCAATGTCCCAAATTCACATAGTGCTATTTAATTTTGATTCTATTTTTAACAAAATTTTTCTGATAGTTTCTCAGTTTGAATAAGCCATGTAATTCACTGCGATAGCTAGTGGCAATATTAGGAACGCTAGATTTGGCTTAAATTCACGCAATATTTTATTTTAATTTAAACGAGTCAAAATCAGGACTCTTGGTTGCTATGGCTTGCAATTCGTCGAGAGGAAATGTACCGCATCTGTGCAAATTAATTTTTTTGTTTGTGTTGCCTATCTATTTCTAGGGGAAAAAATTCCATTCAATCGAATGATGTTGTAATTTGTTTGAAGAATCACATTCTTTACCATCAAATGTTATTTTTCTTTGTTCTTCTATGGAACTTTGTTTTCCCTTGTGCGGGATATAACTTACTGAGGTCAAATTCGGGGATCGAACGGAAAACCGTTTCTGTAGCACTCAAAGTTTAAAATATATTAAAGCAGTAGTTGAAAATAATTGCTCTATGTACAGCCATGCACTTTTTTTTAACGAAGCTCGAAATTGTAGTGTCCTTTTTCTAATAGTTAACAAATTTTGACCAACTGCATTCTCCTTGTTTAGTCTTAAAGAAAGCTCAAATAACGAAATTATGTATTCACGAGCGTGTATGCAATAAAGCTTTTTTATATTATTTTAGCTTAAATACATACGAAATATCACCGATTTTTGTTGAGTAGCATTTTTGATAAAGAAACCTTTTAATTTTTAACATAATCTTCTTTGAGTTCTATGCTTTTTGTCTGATGTTTTCCCTAATTTATTGATCTTCCGAAAAATTATGATTTATCAAGAACATCAAAGTAGGTACTTGTTTTGGAGATGATTACATCGTTGGAGCCGAATCAATGTTTGCCAAATCAGTTCTTCAAGTTTGAAAACAAGAAAAAGTCAGTTGAGTATAAATCCGGAGAATAGGGCACACTTCGTAGTCCCATTCGTGAATTTTGGTCATGGAAAATGCACAATGATTTGCATTGTTCTGATGGAATTTGTTGGCATAATATTCGCAATTGATTGTTTTCCCCTTTCGAAGAAGTCAATGTGCAAGCATCCCAAAAAAACCGTTACCATGACTTTATTTTGACTGCTGTTCGATCCCTGGTGAGTCGTGGTGTATCCCCGTTTTGTCTACGGTTACGAAACGGCGCGAAAATTCGTGCTTATTCTGGTTGAACAACTCCAAACACTCCTGCAAAGTTGTCACACGGTGCGTTTGTGGCCGATCTTGCCATGTGAGCTGCCTTCGGTTTTGCCAATCTCTCTCACTTTCATTCTCCGATTGACCAACAGCAAATCGTAAATTTTTACAATTGTTTCGGATCTAGAGACCTCAACTGGGTGTCCAGAACGTTTGGCATCTTCCGTGCTAGTATGGCCAAAACTAAATTCATCAAACCACTTCTTAACCAGTGCAATCCCCATAGTATTTATCAAGCTTAGCCAATGTTTAAGAGCTGTTTGATTTCCGCAAAAAATAATGCTTAAAGAGCACACGAAATTCAATTTTCTCAATTTTTAACTCAAAATACGCCGCAGACGCGTCTATCAAACACAAACTAATTCAAAATAAAAATTTTATAAGGAGTAAACTGACAGTTGCCTGCTGACAAGAGCAGTGTTGCCCGTTTAGATAAGAGGCGGGAAATTTATAGAGTCACGGACTTATTGATGGTATTGTTTTGCTTTCAGTGTTCGAGGTACAACCATAGACTAACTCTAAGACCAGTTTTTTCTTGGCTCAGTCAGTACTAGCACATCGGTCCCAAGCTCGGTCCCAAGCTTAATAATACGCCCCTAATAATGAACTCACACGAACACACTCTCAAATATTCTGTCAAAATAACACAGCAAATCAAAACAAAGGCGCAAATATGTATAGTTAGGTACTGGCGTCAAGGTGTACTTCGGACCTTTTTGGTCACTTTCATCCATTCTTTCTTCAAGTCCAGCTCGTTCTTAAACACCTTGGACGATTTTCAAACTTTGGCCTTCATTATGGCCCAAAATCTTTCCACCGGACGAATCTCTGGTGAATTTGGGGGGTTGGCGGTTTTTGGTACAAAAACAACGTTATTGTCTCTGTGCTAATCCAACGACGATCGCGCGTAATGGCATGATGCCAGGTCCGGCCAAAATAATGTCTCGCCTTCGTGGGACCGCAGGAAGGGTAACATACGCTTCTGGAGGCACTCGATGCGGTAAATTTCGCTGTTGATGGTACCCGTTGTGATGTACGGTTTACTCAGTTTATCGCATTGGCATATGGCCTGCCAGAGCAAGTATTTTTTGGCGAACTGGTCCATTTTCTTCTTCCTTATGTCTTTCGGAACATCACACCGTTATTTAGCAACGTAGAACTCCAGCCCCGGTATCTGCTTTGTGTCTACCTTGATGTAGGTTTCGTCATCCATAACCACACACATCGGTTTCGTTAACCACTCTCGATACAGCTTCCTTGCGCGGGATTTGGCCACCGTGTTTTGTTGATCACGCCGGTTCGGTGCCTTGCGGACCTTGAATACACGAAGCCTAGCTTCGTTCCTCCGTTTCATGGTTTGCTGAACGAACCAGCCGGAACACTTTGCCTTCAGAGCCGCGTCGCGAATCGAAAGGTTCGGATTACACTTGAAATAATCCTACACCTTCCGGGCCTTCACAGGGTCAGCTGTCTTCAATTTTCTTCCTCTTCCAGCCCACCGCTCGGTCGTCTGAGACTCCTTAAACGATTTTACCACCTAAGACACAGTTGTATGGGTGATTCCCAGTTGTCTTCCGATCCATCTCATGGTCGCAGTCGGATTTTCCATGACGGCGCGCAAAATTCTCCGGTGATTTTCTTCTTGTTTCGATGACATCTCAATAACCACGGAACCGAAATTTTGCAAATGTAAACAATTCACTCCAAACTAGTTATACTCAGATTTTCATCAATTTTTACCGACGGAAAAAAATTTGGGTTTTTTTTCGAGTACAGCCCTTATGAAACCGGTTCCTGTTGGTCCCAAAAAGGAAAATTTCATAACATTACTTTTACCATTCGACTCAAAATTCATGATTTCTCATACAGCTATCCGAAATCATGTCAGAGATAAATTAGGAGATCAATATATTGGGATACTCTGGGACATATCCCATTGGAGGTCCAAAGATGACAATATTAGAAACGTATATTTAATACCGTCTGACACCTCACAATTCATGGTTTGTCTTACAGAAGCATAGATGCATTTCACCGTAGCCATACTACATACTACTAGTGCAAACTTGTTCTACGAGGCTCCGTTCTTGAGTTGTGAATTTTTGAAAGTAGGGGAAATCGATTAATTAATATTGAAGTTTTCCATAAAAACTGGCAGCCCTGATGATTTCAAAATTTTTTTTTGTTTATAAATGTTAAGATTTTATAAAATCCTTAGACCCCTCGGCTCATTTTGTACGATAGTATAAAAAATGTATCGGTCATAATACACCTTAGGTGGATTAATTCAGGATCTCTTCCTCCACCGGCTTATTTCAGCATCGAATTCTCACTTGGTGGCGATGCTGCACCACTCATGCACAGCGGGTGGCACGTGACAATTACGATAGAAAACATACACGTCGAATACAGGCGCGTTCAACCACGTCATAAACAGAAAGATTCCAGGGTGCTATCCGGTCTGCTTTCGAATGAACGAGCAACTCCACGAGAACGATGTTCGAGACATGGATGCTCAGACTGGCTCGATATGTTCTGTTTCATAGCAAGCACACAAACTCAATTTTATGCGGTGCGTATTTATGATGTATGCTCTACGATTAACACCGTCACAAAAATTTCGTTAGGTGATGAGATTGGGGGCAAATAAGGAATTATGGTTCATTCAAACGGCAGAATGCATCACCTAGGATTTAATTGTCATAGCATTATTTCTCGTCGTCATGGAACTCTAACCAAAACTGAGATTTATTGTTTTTCATTAAAATACGAGCTTTAATCTTATACAACTGCTCATTGATAGACTATGGGCTCGTTCGTGCCTCTTCATTTTGGATACGTTAAAATTCAAACCAACTGAAAGAGCTTGCTTCGTTCTTTTTTTTTTTTTTGTATATTGTCTATACTATTGGTTTCTTGCCAAATTAGCGTTCTAGATTTACTTCTACATCTAAATTAGCGTTCTAGATTAACATGCATCTGTTTACTGTGTGACAAGCATAAACCTACTCTAGGAAGTCATCAAAATTTCGAACTCAAAAGAACTCCTAGAGCGAACCAAAACTCGAAATCGGCATCTTCGGATTGATTATACAGTGCCGTTACTTTATAAGCTGTCTGAAACCCAATCTCTCATATCAAAGGGTAAACTTGAAAATGTATTGAACAATACCACAGTCTAAAAAACTTAAATGAGCTTTTTTTGCACATAGTTTCTTATTTTGGCCACACCAGAAATGATGATCTCCGTATTTAAAATTGGAATCACCAGCTTTAACACACACAGAAAAAATAATGAATTTTAAAAGACACGTAAACTTCCTCCTCGTTTACTTGTAAGCCAAAGAAAGCGTAAATAACAAAATCGCTTGCAATCTTTCATTCAACAGAGTATATTCTGGCGTTATCTGGTATAATTTCAAATGAAATATCCTATGAATTTATGTAAAATCTAGCATTTCGTTTATATGTATTAGATAACGCAGACAATTACATGTTTCTTTCAAATAACATGCGTTTTCCCAATTTCAATTTCTGCTATTACCTAAATCTTGTGAAATACGCATGTTTCACACAAGCAAGTTAGCCCATTTTGATCCACATCGCGATTTATGAAATATTCGAAGTCAATCATGTGTATAACTGTGACTGGATGCCCTAGCAAAGGAAAATAACTAGCTGGTATCATATAAGTAACAAACCCTTTTATCTCAGATATCGTTTTGATTTAATGTGTTATCGCATAACAAAATTTGTAAATTTTCCCTTAGAATGAGCTGTATTTTGTCTCCATGTAACGATCCATAATAAAGAATCATTCATTATCTTGAAAAATCGCATTACAATATTGTGTTTTAATTTTGTGTGAACAAGCATAGGAGTTCCTATAGGAGAAGATTCAATAGAGTTCTAAAAATCAAACAAGATAAACTTTCGAGGTTAAACTAACTCAACCTTAGGTGGTACGCTGTGAATGGTGCTATTTAGTGAATAGTGACAAATTTATGTAAACTGGGATTATCTCTAAGGGTGCCCCCTCAGGGAGGAAGTTTTCATTACTGGAACTTTGACGATCCATGGCTCGTAACGCTGGTGATCACCTTTTCGAGGTGTGTTACGAAGTATCCGATCTACCACCGAAACTTAGTCCGAATTAATTCAAACTATGGAACATATTTGTTTTTTTTTTTGTAGTCAAAGAAACATATTTTAGCCCTTATGTCTAGTGAAAAGTGACAATACTCGAATTGAGCCACCGAGGATGAGCTTGTAACAAGGAAAACATTGTTTATCTTCATATATGTGAATTCTTAATTTCTATTTGATGTTCTATAGTTTGAATTCGTTAGGACTATGGTTCTGATGCAAGGTCAGTATTGGTTTTGACTGATAAAGGGGAGCGCCAATGAGAACTACCATCTCATTGTTCAAAGGGTTTAACTAGCGGAAACTTTCAATGAAACTCGATTCATTGCTAATAAAATAAAAACGACAACTTTAACAACACCGAATACTTAATTATTTATCAATAGTGATGAAGTAACTCGACATGAACTAAGAAACTAAACTAAACTAGATAGATAGAGAAAAAAAAAGTTGAACCATACGACATGTTTAATGTCGACCACACTTTAATTAAACCAATAGAAAATTGAATACTGATCAATTGACCCTTTTCACATTATTTTGCTCTAGGCAAAATCTTAGCCATACAAATTGATAACATAATAATAAAATACAAAAACTCTACGGAGATCTAAAATATTGAGTTATTGGTTAAACCAGCAATGATACATACGGCCCATAATGGCAGCTGAATTTCAAACGTAACCCAACTAGCACTTCTATAGGTGGCCGAACACGGTTGCACACTGATGAAGGCATCATGATTCAGGATTATGGACTGTAAATAATAAACTTTATGAATATCATCATTCCCATTTACCATACACGATCAAAAGCGTTTATGGCACAGAGATTACTATTAATTTCATCTCGTTCTTTCTCACTTTGACTATAACCTGCTTTCTTCTATATGATGTGCCTGCCAGAGCGAGACGGTAACTTGCTTTGAATTATGAGAAAGCTGATTTTAATGGATAAGCAAATTAAGAAAATGCCAGGTCGTAAATCATCTCGCTTCGAGCCATTTATTAAAGCTTGTATCACATCGCATGTTCAAAACACGGTAATGTAGTACGGTTCAGAAGATTAGCCAAGCCTACAAATATTCTGACAGGTTCGCAACAATCTCGAGTGCTCACTGGCAGTTTCACAATCGCACCGTCTCATAGCCGTCATCATCGTCTGAAGCGAAAGTATCGAGAAAGACACCCGCTAGGATGCATCATGCCATCATTTAAAACGACTTTTGATGCAATCAATTTAATTAGGAAGCCAAGGGGTTCGCTTCCCTCGGAGCGAGACGATGTCATGAATAATTTGTGTAATTGGATATCGGTCCCAGGAGAGTTTGTTTTCGATAATGGATTTAAATTGCCAATATCCGATCCGGCACGTTGTTGGCGGCTGCACGCTAATGGAGTCGCCTGGTGTGCTTTATCGATTTCCTTCTCGTTCAGCTGGAATTTCTACCTTCTGGTGTGCTGTTAGGCACAGAACTACGACGCAGTCGATAGATAAATGGGCAATATTTCTGGCTCACAAGAGAGAAGTGATAATTAACGGAACATTATTTATATTCGTGAAATTTATTGACACTTCCCGATTAGCAGGATGCGTGGAGATTATTATCGTGTCGTTAAATTGACGATTTTATTTTGTTGTCTGATATCGGTGATCGGTATGGTATAAGCAAATCATTAACGATATATCAGTCCCATATTTGCATGACTGCATGGTTCACATGAGAGAAGCAAACGATTATAAATTATGTTGAATTATAAAGGGTATCATAACCTAAGTAATCAGAAGATACCAGGTTTAATAAAGTTGGAGGCGGTGGGTCCGATTACAGATAAGTCGAGGATAACGAGGAAAACTTTCCGATTGAAGATTTTCTTAACATCTGAGAAAAGTAAGCTGACTGCACGGATATAAAAAAAAAAAAAAACAAACAAAAATACACCGTGAACCGAACCGAACCAAGATCACGTTTTTAAGAAAAACACTTTTTGTTAAATGCGCTCTTAAACAATCTGATCGAATTGAACCACTAAACGATCAAGCAAATTTTCACATAATTACAATAAACTCATTAATTGAATATTTTGTCTGTATATTCTCAGGAAAGGCTTATTATATTGACAAATAAAAAATATGTGGCTAATAAACCATGGCTAGATTTTGCTGTGCGCATACCTAACTTTAGTTAACTGGCTAGCTGGTATTATTATTTTGTATTATAACGGCATTTTATTATTATTACTGTATGTGTGTGTGTGTTTTTTTTAATTCTAGGAGTTCAAAAAATCTTCTAAAGACTGGCCTGTTGTGTTCGTGTTCATGCACATGCCAGTGTCTGATTTGGCGCTGTGTGGGATTCACATGTGCGCCTACCCACTAAAAAACACTCTCCTAGTTCACCGATCACCTGGGTTTCCCCTCCGGAACTACCATGCAGTATTACTTCGGAGGGGAGGCGTTATGCGCAATGTGCACCCAATTTATTACTATTTAATTTTCCCGAGCCCCTTGGCTCCCATCATGCTGAGCCCTTTGACTCCCATCATGCCGAGCCTTTTGACTCACACCATGCCAAGCCCTTCGGCTCCTGATGTTAATTTGTTACTTTTTCGCCAATCAGCGACCAACATGCGTCATGCTGAGCCCTTTGGCTCCTGTTAGTAGACTACCTACGATTTTACACATACAACTAAGACACGCTTTGCACCCGAGCCATCCAGTGCGCAATCCCGCCCGGAAGCAGATATCTTCTTGTCACTTTTCGGACCTACCGGTAGGGTGCCGAAGTCACTTCAGCGATTCCGGCAGAGCCTGGCTTCCGGTTCACTGGCGCTCCGACGACCCAGACCGGTGCTACGACGCGTTCTACTCGACTAGTCCCTGGCGGTGGATCTAGCATACTCCGTCAGAGAGTTCCCCGGCGAAAGAATTTCTCCCGAAACCGATCGTGCTTCCTTCTCGCCACCTACATCGCATGTCGTGGTTCCTCCCGCCAACTCCACTGTAGTGCTGACAGGATCTGTACTACAGTCGTGTTCACCGCGTTTCACTTGTCTTCATCACTACACATACGTCCGACGATATTGTCTACGTTGACGTCAGCGCTGACAATGGCTACCATTTCTCCTCGTGGGTGCGCAAACCTTGGGCAACTGAAGATGACGTGTTTCGGTGTTTCTTCTTCATCCCAACACTCAGGACATATCGGCGACCTTGCATGGCTGAATCTGTGCAAGTACTGCTTAAAACACCCAGCTCCAGCTACCCTCCAGCTTCAGAGCTTCCTCGAACACTTTCTTATTGAATTTCGATGTCTTCCTCCACCGCTCGTTAAGTAGAGTTCTACTTGACTCCGCCTGCGTCCTGCCTCCAATGTGGTACCGTATCGCTTGATGGTCACTGTGGGTATATTCCTCACTTACTCTCCAGTTTATAGCTCTCATCAGAAAGAGCTGCAAAAAATTACATCTATGATGGGCTCTTGACCTTCCCTACGGTAGGTGCTGGCATTACCTTCGTTGACGATGTCTACATTCAGTTTTGCCAGAGCTTCAAGTAGGCTGCTTCCCCTTGTGTTTGTCAGTCGGCTACCCCACTCAACCGCCCAGGCGTTGAAGTCGCCGGCTATGACGACTGGTCTTCGATCGATTAACTCCTCTGTCACCTTGTCTAACATCTGGTTGAACTGCTCTATCGTCCATTTTGGCGGTGCGTAGCAGCTACAAATAAAGGTTCCGTTGATTTTAACAATCACGAAACCTTCATCTGCGTGGTACACAGATCTTGGACGGTGTATTTTCCCATTGTCCAGATTGCTACGGTCTTGGTCCTATCTGCTGTCCAGTTACCATCTCCTGGGGGAATTCGGTATGGCTCCGAAATTAAAGCAACATCGCACTTTTGTTCTGCAATGGTTTGTTGCAGCAAAAGTTGTGCTGTATCACAGTGGTTGAGGTTGATTTGAATTACCTCCACTGGGACTTAAGAGCACTCGCTTGTTTGAAGGCCGGACATCTTCGGCCACCTGTTGGGTGATTTCTGTTCTCCGTGTTAGCGCAGATCAGGCGATTCGGGGACTTCCTGCAGTTTTGAGCCTTGTGGCCTTCCTCACCACACCTTCTGCATAGTTTGCTTCTGTTGGGCCCTCTGCAGTTTCGTACACCTCCGGTTGCTGAGAAATACTCAGTGGGCACACAGACCAGCCTACTTTGATCTTGCCAACTCTTAGTCCCTTGTTGGCTGCATCGATCGGTAGTTTAATCGATGCCACCTTCGTGCCAGAAGGCCTGTTTCTTATGCGGATGGTCATTTGGGCTTCTCCTAGCTCGCACTGCTCTTTCATGGCTAACCCAACTTCTTTTTCTGATGTGACCTCGTCCAAGTCCTTGCATAGGAGGGTTGCTTCCGGACACAAGGCCTTGACTTGTACCTTGTCACCCATAGCCCTCTCGGTAAGCTCTTTGTACGAGGATCTTTGGATCCCTTTTCAACTCGAGGATCATTTCTCCATTGCGGGCGCGCCTAATTTTCTGCACGTCTGCCCCTAGCTCCCTAAGGTCCGGATTAGTCCGCATGGTGCGCAGAACTTCCGCGTACGTGTCGTCACTTGCTTTGACGATGAGAGCTTCACCTTTGTTCCTCCTCTTGATAAATTTCCGTTTTTCGGACCTGTTTTTACCGCCCGATTTATTTTTTCTTTCGCCGACGACCTGCCATGGGGTTTGGCCTCTACTGGATGACGTTCACCAGTGACAGGGGCGTCCTTATGTTTCTTAGAGCCACCGGGTCTAACATCTCCTGGTGATGCCCTTGGCCTCTTCGGCGTGAAGAAGGGTGTAGTTTGCATCCTCTGGGGGATAATTCTCACCACGCTGTTTTCCTCCGCTGTTGTATTGGTGTCGTGCCTTCTCGCTTCCGATGTTCGACTTGCCTCACTGGCAGTCTTGGCTGCCGAGAGCTCCTTCTTCGGCTTTCTGTGCCATATTCTTCCACTCTTTAACTGCCGATCCAAGAGCCCCTTGGATCTTAATCACCAACGCTTTGATGTCCTTGTGAACGTTGTTTCTATTGTCGACGTATTCGTGCAGCTCATTTTCCAGCTTTTTGGCTGCCACTACCCGAGGTAGTTTTGGTACTCTCGACCAAGTGCTGTATTGCTCTGCATCTGTTGGTGCTCCTTTTCTTGCCCTTGTGGCTCTTGCACCTGCTGGGTTTGCGATGGGGGTGTCCTCACCAACCCAGCTACTCCTGCATCGTTGTTTGTTGTATGTTGTTCCATTCTTCAGGGTCCCCCTCCGCACCGCTATCACCATCCGTTGTACCTAGTCGCCTTCGTGATCCCTTGATTGTCGATGTAAACAGGAAGGCCAAGCGGGGGCTGAACACGTACCTTCATGGGGTTCGTATCCAGAGCCAGATCAGCATAAGTCGGGAATGTTACATCCGAGCCTCGTACCCATCGAGGTTGATGTACAGAGGATGAACGTATCCGGAGGCCTGCCAAGGTTTTACCGGGACGGAGGCAAACGCACCATTAGCCCACTCGCCGTTTCATGTTGGTGTCACCCTTCTTTACTCAAGGGCGCAGAATAGCACGAATACCAGCCCATCGTCGCCATCCAATCCATATTCCGTAACTTGTCCGTTGTCCTTTGCGTTGACCAGTATGCCATAATCAGGATGTTACTGGCATCTATCCTGATGTGCCGGTTGGCACTCCGGGTGTTTGGGCTAAGGCACTTTGGAAGCGGTACCAGGTCGCTTGTACGGAGTTGCTTACAGATATGTGGTTTTTTATAGGGATCCAACAGAGCCCACTAATGAATCCCCGCAACATCCTAGGCATCCTCTGCTTGAGCTGTCTGGAAACCAGTAGCTCGGTCACTCAGGAGCCGCAGGATGCCAAAGGATGTGTGAATGGTTTTCGCTTAGGAAAGATTCACAAGCTCCCACCACAGTGTGTGTGTGTGTGTGTGTGTGTGTGTGTGTGTGTGTGTGTGTGTGTGTGTGTGTGTGTGTGTGTGTGTGTGTGTGTGTGTGTGTGTGTGTGTGTGTGTGTGTGTGTTTTTCTTACAAGGTTCGTGAAATCCTTATGGACTGACCTAACACAGAGGCCTGCACTTGATCATCGTGCACTGTGTCAGGGTCGACCTTTGAGAAAAGGCCGACTTCTGATCCCACTAAAACCCGTTTCCTTGTTACACATTCGGAACCCCCCAAAGGTAAATTTCGTCACCCTGTTGAGGATGATTCTCTCCAGGAGTTTCCCAAGCGTATTCAATAGGCATATTGGCCTATACGATGCTGGATCCCCCGGAGGCTTTGGTTTCGGCAACAACACTAATTTCTGTATTTTTCACCACTCCGGGAAATGGCCTTCCTCTAGACAATTCTGTAACACATTCTTGGAATGCATGAATCGTCACTTTCAGAGCCACGTTAGGGATTTCATCCGGTCCGGGTGCCTTCCTCACCTTAAGCCCTTTCGCCACTGCCAAGAGCTCCTCGTTCGAGAATTGCATGCCCTCGACAATACTTCTCTCTGCTTTGCCGTACGGTGTACGTAGCCACGTCGTTGGATCGTGCGTCGAGAAAAGTCCATCTTCGATAATTTTCAGTTTCTCTCGACATAGCTTTGCAGCCATTGATGGGCCTTTGATCTTCGCATAACAATACCTCTCTTTCTGCTGCGGTTTTAGCTCTCTGGACACGTCTTCTGGCTCTGAGACAACTATCGCGAAGGATGCTGAGTTGCTCATTCCACCAGAAAGCTGGACGCCAATTGTTCCTCGGCTCCAGGTTTCTCGGCATGGTTGCGTCGCATGCCTTTACTAACGTATTCGTCAGCTCGTCCACATTTCTGTTCGAGAGTTCGTTGTCGAACCGAGGTGCCTCAACTTCCAGTTCCGCTCGCAACTAATTGACCTTCGTATTGCGACAGGATTTCGCTGGCCGATGCTATACCGCATCGCCAGATGGTCGCTATGGGTATACTCCTCACACACTCTCCAGTTTATATTTGTCATCAGCGACGGACTACCGAAGGTAACATCGATGACGGATACACGACCGTCCCTGCAAAAAGTACTGGTGGAACCTACGTTTGATAGAGTAACTTCCAGCTTTGCCAGAGCTTCTAGAAGGCTGCACCCTCTAGCGTTGGTACATCTGCTGCCCCACTCCACAGTCCAAGCATTGAAGTCTCCTCCGATGACGACTGGCCTACTTTCGATGAGCTTTTCAGTAAGTGCATCCAGCATCTGGTGGAACTGCTCCATTGTCCACCTTGGGGGTGCATAGCAGCTGCATACAAAGTTCCCGTTGATTTTGGCGATCATGAACCCTTCGCATGAACTGGACACTATTTCCTGGATTGGAAATCTGCCCACCACTTGTATCACAGCCATCACCGCTCTATCTGCTACCCAGTTTCCGTTATCGGGAGGAACACGATACGGTTTCGCAATGATTGCGACGTCACACTTTGTTTCTGTTGTTGACTGCTACAACAGTTGCTGTGCTATGTCGCAATGATTGAGGTTTATCTGGGTTACCTCTATTACTGCCGACCTGCTGTCTCCTTTTTATACACAGGGCAACTGTAGCCCCCCGTCGTGTGGTCGTTGCCGTCTTCCTTTTTGTAAAGCATGCATCTCGGATGCTTTGTGCAGTCTCTTGCAACGTGATCCTTCTCACCGCATTTCCTGCACAGATCAGATCTGTTGGGAGCTTTGCAGTTCCTCGCCTGGTGACCACATCCCATGCACTTAAAGCATCTCTCAAATTCCTTTGAAACTTTGGGGACGACTCTCAGTGAGCAAACCGACCACCCAACTTTTACTCGACCCTACTCCAACAGCTTGTTGGCTGCAGCTGTCGGCAGACGAATCGCCGCCGTCTGTGTGCCTTCCTCAACCGGATTGTCATTGGTGCATCTTCAAGATCGCAGTACCCCTTCAGCGCCCTCCTCAGCTCGTCTTCTGTTGTGATCTCATCAAGATACTTGCTCTCGATCACAGTCTCCTGTGAGTGAGCTCTAATTATCGCCTGCTCACCAAGAGACTTTTCGACGAGCGCCTTGAAGGCTGTGCTCTTGATGGCAGGATCCTTCTTAAGCTCGAAGAACATCTCACCTTTCTGGGTGCGCCTGGTTTTTACCACCTTCTCCCCTAGTTCCTTCAACTCCGGATCAGCTCTCACTTTTCGGAGGAGTTCAGCGTACGTCGTTCCTCTTCTTACTTCAACAATTAGAGCCAACCGGCGTCTAGGAGGGAACAAACAGTATCATTTTCTTTATCCTACCGATTCGATGTGATGCTGTGAATTCTACTCCAAAAGTTTCAGCGAGAGTGACGCGCCCTTCTTAACAAGCCATCCTGTAGAAAGCTTATAAGTTTTGCGAACATCCGGGTAGAATGAAACGCAGCTCTGTGTATATTACAAATATAAACCAGAATTTTTGAATTTTTTAGAACCTGATTTTTGTTTTTTTTTTTTTTTTTGACGTAAAAGAGTTAACATGATTTATATTAACTCGAAAAGTCAAACGAATAGCCTCTATAGAACTGAGACCACCGGTGAAATAAAGAAATTATCCGGTGTAAGTGAGGCAACAGTTTCTAACGAAGAATATATTGCCGCCCATTCAGCAACAAAAACAGATGACATATGCTAAAGCAAGCGGACTCCTCTATCAAAGACCCGTTAGTGAAAAACGTTCTAGTGGAATCGTCTTGGTCAAACTTTGCAGCAAATATCACAGGAGCAATCACAGAACGATGCTGCCCTGGGATTTCATGAAGCTCCTGCTTCATGGATAAATCAAAATGATGCGAATTGCTGAATTGGGAGAAGCAAACACGATTGGGAATATTAGGCGAAGGGCTGACATTTTGTGTTATGTACAACTGGTTCAAAGGCATGAAGCGAGTTTGAATATTTAACTCGAGAAGCTCCTCAAAGTTTTCGATCACCTGGGGGTTCATGAGGAGCTGGATGGACCATTCTGAAAACCGATCCAAGAGAGGCAAAATTCCAGCCAGCACTTTAAGATTCATGAAATAAATCTAGCACATGCAACCTAACGCGACACGAAGACACTGATTCTGAATACGTTCCAGTTTGATGATGTGCGACTGAAAACAAAAACTACTGTATTCTAAAATCGACAAAATCGTTGTCCGGTACAACGTTAGAAGATCTTGTGGATGTGCCCCCACCAGGTTCCTGTAATCGTGCATAGAAAGTTGATCCTTTGCTGGCACTTTTGCTTCAGATACTCAATGTGGAATCTTCAGGTATACTTAGAATCGACCCAGATCACAAGATATTTAAACGACATAGAATGAGTTATTGGTGTACCCAAAATTCGAAGCTTTGGTTGTGCTGAACAATGCTTGCTAGAAAAAACAACCAACGTAGTTTTTTTCCGATGAGAATTCGATACCTAGCTCTAGGGCCCAAGTAGACAAATTGTTTAACGAATCCGGTAAGGGTCCTGCAGGTCGACCCCATTGGGCCCTATGAATGACACTACTTGTCGCTCAGACAACCATCAATGTCTTTGACATAAATATTATACAATAGGTGGCTTAAACATGACCCCTGGGGGGAAACTCATGTAGCTAAATCGGGATTCAAAAAATAAAAAATACAAGATTATACATCCAAATCGATATTTTCCCCTCCCAAGAACTCCCCATCCGCTGCAACGCACTTATGCCAGCGGTTGATCCAATCCTCGAAGCATTTTTATATTCGGTTTGCGGTATAGCCATCTGAGCCGTCTTAGATTTTTTCCATGATCTCATGTCAGGTGCTTAAACGCGTTCCGGTTTCTTGAATCGACCGAACAGGAAAAATTCGCGATGGTTGCTGAATGGTATTTGTTTCGTGTTTAGCCAAATGTTCACAGATAACTATGTCATTTTGTGACGGTGCGTTATCGTGGTGCAAAATCCACAAGTTGTTTGCGTTGTGGCTAACATCCATACCTCTCACGCCAAAGTCACGAGTTCAAATCTCACTCCCGGAGTTACGAGAGCACATAAAAAAAAATTTGAATGACTACGACGGGAGATGAAACAGCCCAGGGCTGAAATTCTCGATAATCAAGGAATTTAAAAATAAAAGTGATTTACCCACAAATCCGGTCTTCTTTGGCAATGAAAACTGCATCGAGCATCGCCTTGTGAGCATTGCTTTCTTTTTTGACTGAAAACAACGTGGTTTTCTCGGTCGCGGCTCATTCGGTGCACGCCATTCAATCGCTTGATGTCTGGATTGCGTGTCATACTGCGTGTGAAATCGTCTTGCTATTAGTTAGGGAAGCTGCATACAAGACAAGGTCTTAGAATGGATGGTGGTTATTAAATACATACTTATAACTCGGATTTCGCCAAGCAGTTTAAGTAGCACTTAGCTCTGTTTTCTCAAACAAGATCTTAACAAACAAAAAAGTAAAACAAATTAGAAGAAATTTTACTTAAACAGATTGATTCCAAATATATTTGCCTTTCTATTCATATAGTTCGATCAATTTATGAGATTTTGTTCAAAATTTTAACACCTTTTTTATTGGCAAACTTGGACCACCAATTTTGATGACCATAAACACATTGAAATGCATAATTGAGCCTATCAACCACGGCCAATCTATCAAAACATTGAAAAACGGGCAAACATCAACTGTGGGAAACATTCATGAATCTTACACTTGAAGATATTGTTGCTTTTGAACTCAAGCATCGTACCGAATTGATAACGGTGAGGTCACAACTAAATTTTACATTTTTGGCACGATGGCTAATTAATTAGCGTTTAAGCCAATCTTTTCATCCTTCTTTCTAATAATTTCAAGTTGATTTTAGTGTTGTTATTGAACTTCTACAGTTAGTAATTAACCCATTTATTTAATTATTGTGAGGCAAGCACTGGGTAGTCAGGAAAATTTTTTACTCAAAAGATTTCCTCGAACGAACCGGAAGGCGAACCCACCGCCTCCGACTTAGTAATTACCGACTAGGCTATCTGAGGCTCTTAACCTTGTGGATACTTTTTACAAGTACGAAAATATGAAAGCGTTACGAAAAGCGGTCAGTTTTTGAACGGTAGTAACACAATCAATTCTCGTTAATTTATTAAAGTTTTCATATCGATCGATTGGAAATATTACTCGCAATTGTTGCATTATTCAAGACTATATTCAGCAATTAATCATTGAAAATGTGTTAAAGGTAGAGTCATATCTCAAAATTGATCCATGATTCCATATTTTGTAACTAATAACACAGCATTTTTCATTAAGCACTGATAATATTTGACAATCCTTAAAAACCTTTATTCGTGACAAAATATGAACACCCCTAGACACATATCTAGGTTTCTTTTTTTTTTTTTTTCATTTGGGCGAATCTACAATTGAGAGACTCTCTCTGTTTACTTTCTCTTTCACCAATAGCTAAATCATTTTCACATTTTTTGTTTGGCTGTTTGCCCAATATGCTAGCCAGCACTCTTATTTTGCGATCTGTGTTAAAGAATCAATCCATATTTTTTTAATGGCGCTGTAATTAATGAAAGAGAACGAGGCAAGAGAGAGAGTCTCTCAATTGTAGATTCGCCCTAATGAATAAAAACCCTAGATATATCTCCTGAGTAGAGTAGTGGACGTATGTCTGTTCTCTTTGAAAACACAAATTTTGTTAATATTACAAGTGCTTAGTTGAAAATTACGTCAAAGGAAGAGTAAGCGTGAAAAGCATCTGTGTGCGGTTTCAATAAAAATCTAAATCTCTCGATCAGGAAACTTGCTCGGAAAAAGCTCGGTTTTCCTCCAAGCACTGTTTACAGCGTTTTGAAGTATATACTGGGAATATAGCTGGGCGCTGTGATACATCCTGTCAAAGGATACACATTGAAGTTTGGTTTGGGTTACTGGTAATGATATAGAATGTAATGAAAGAAAAATTGAGTAAAAATCAGAAGTTGTGTACAAAAATAAACTCAAAAGGAGGTGGTTCCTTTCCCATGCATGCAACAAAACGGAGTGTGTACAAACTACCGCTAGAAACTATCACAAGCTATCAGTGGTACATGAGCGCGATCCAACATGTTACTTTTGCCTGTTGAGGTTGCGGATTCGTCCGTGCCTTGACCTACCCCGCAGTGGGATGTTAGGCAAAGCTAACGTCCTTGGTTCGAGTACTACCTAACCCGTGCCCTTTAGCTCAATTTTCAATACTTCTATTCAATTTTCAACCTACCGTACATTGAAGGAACTTTCAACACTTTCTCTTCATATCTTTCATTCTAGCAAACATTAGTGTCCACTCTTGGTGCCTCATGGTGATGAGCGAACATCTCCTTCTACATCATAATCGTTACTCTAGGTACGGAGAATACAGATATAACAATTATAGTATGTTACTGGTAATGTTTTTATTTATTACACAAACGAAAATTATCAACCATTTCAGAAAATCTATTTTTATAGGGTATGACGAAAAAGAGATCAATTTCAAAATTCAACAGAAAAATCGGTGAAAATCAAGTAATTAGTAATCAATATGACTCCCTTCCACCATGATGATCGCTTGTAGCCGTTTTGGCATGCTTTCCACCAAGTTTCTGATGTATCAGGGATCCAGTTCATTCCAAGCCTTTTCCCACGCCACTAGATACGGTTGTTTGTTGGTTACGTCTATTTTTCCACTTTATTATCGAGAATCGCCCAAAGATTCTCGATTGGGTTCAAGTCAGGGCTTTGGGGCGGCCATTCTAAGGGTTTGATGCTAGAGGATCGTAAAAAGGCGAGCCTTTTCTTGGCCGTAGGCTTGAGATCATTATCTTGCTGAAAGGTGTAGTTTCCTTCCAACCTCATTTTCAGCAATGACTCCTCCAGTTTTTGCACTGAATATCAATATAGCCATCTGCTGTAATGATCCCATTGATTGGGGCCAGATTACCCAATCCAAACCACGAAAAGCAGCCCCAGACCATAATATGACCTCCACCGTGTTTCATGGTTGGCTGAAGATGCCTATCCTGCAGTTCGTAATAACTTTTGCGCCATACTCTTTGCCGCCGTTTCTTGTTGAACAGCTAAAACTTGGATACGTCCGACCATTCAACACGTTTCCAGAGCTCCAGGGGCTTAGTTATGTGCGTTCTGGTGGATTGGAGCCGTTGGTATGGTTCCAATTTCAATCACACACGAACAGATCTCGGAACTGTAGCGAAATTTTTTGCCACGCATGTTAACCGCTTTAAAATCACTTCCGGTGAACTCGACACGTCTACTTTTTCGACTTGCGGCAAAGTTTTGAGGCGGATGTAAACAATGAAACGTCCAAGCAGTGATTTACGGGGGGTTACCAGCGGATTCTACACGGAAAATTATTTTTCCGTTATATGATCATTTTTTTGTCATTCCTCAAACAGAAGATAATTAAGTATTCCGTCGGCGGTAAATTGAAATTAATGAGTATAATGAAATATATATGTGTTACTTGTCAAATAGGTACAAAAAAAACGGAGCATTGTATATAGAATGGTTCTGATATGTACAAGACTTATAAAAAGGGATTTTCTTACATACGGCTCTATCGATCTTTTTTTTCGCCGGTCACTGTACATACCAACGTTTGACAACAGCTTGGAAGAAATAACCAAATTCGATTTGAGGAACCATCAGAAGGATGCATAGGGGACACATATATTAGGGAGTAGGCCAGATCATGCGGTATATACGGTACATACTTCGCAGCATTGACAAGAAATAACGCTATTCGCGCCTAGAATAATATTGCTCATATATGAACAAGTTATCGGAACCCTTCGAGATGGTGCCTGCGATCCACATCAGAAATTTAATTTCGTAAAAGGGTCAGATCTTCCTATAGGTGAATTCTTACTCACATGTGTGAAATTTTCAGTGAACAAAAGTTAATTCCTGCCTTCCGGAAAGGTCAGTATATGGCCCTGGCTTTTGTTTCCAAAATTTTCGAATTGTTAAGATGTTTTTAATCTCAGATGATGTTTTTAATCAGTTATTTCAAAAAATCGCCTCCAAGTAAATATTAGTTCAGAGGACTGGTTTTGTCTATTGATAACTATTGATTCTCTGTGAATGTACTGTGCCAGTTTAAGATCAGTTGCCAAAAAGCAAAAATGAAAATTGATAGATTCTTTCAATGAACTGTTTGCCTGAAATATAGCTAAATACCTGACCCACCTATGACGAGCCCAAGAAAAAGTCAATCAAGGGAAACGATCAGTGTAGATCGGTTCAGGGATTTGTCATCGAGTGTTCCCACGGGTTCGTTACCTCAATCGACATCTTCTTTCTGACCGACAGATGATGCACGCTCACAATTTCATCAACTCGTTTTTACTCCCCAGGATGCCTCAATTTATATTAATTTCTACACAGCAAACAAGGAAGACAGCTTTTCAAGACATCTTCGAAATGTTGTTACATGCTACCAACGTAAAAATATATCTCCGTAGCAGCGAGATTTATTTATCTGCTGTTCTTCTTACGCTATAGAGCGCCTCATTTTGAATATTTTGAATCTCTCTTATTAATGGACATAAATTTCTCGGCAGCCGTGCGCGAAGACCCATCTCGGGATCATTTCCCGCGTGGGGTGCCAAGTGCACGAAAAGAGAGAAACACCAGCTTTAAAGTCAAAATTTATGACACAAAATAAAATGAACAGCCGTTTAAAAATCGTTAGAGGGGATCAAAAATCACCATAAATTAATTTTCTCTGGAACGGAGAAGCGTAAACAGTTTCATTTTATGATCGCGGGCAACTGTCACTAACAGCTGACAGTGGACCAAATGCAGAGTTCGTGCTTCCGTAATTTCTTGACTTACTTACCTAATCATTCTTCGAGTTAAGTGCTGTTGGGTCGAGTGGTGACCGTTTTGAATATGTTTAATAGCGAGAATCGATGGTTTATTGAGAAAATGTGGTCTCTATGTGCTTTTTCATCTAGTACCTGGTGTTTTGCGGCTAATCTAAATTTCTATACATATGAGATTCTCCTACTTTAAATTGGCACTTGGTGACCATTTACATTCAAAGTTATGTACTCTGCCAAGATTGTTAATCTATTTATTAATCTCCTCAACTACTTACACTCAGAGGCGTTGTTAAAATTAACCTTGTTTTCGCAATAAAAAACCACCATCAGTAGCGAGCCACATGTGGTCAATATAATCATGTCATTTTAACAAAAATCTGTCATTACTTAACTTAACTACATGACATTTAGTTCAGATCTTTTATCGATTCCAGTAAAGTTCATTTGAAACATTGATTAAGAGTTTACAATGAGTATACATCAGATCAAGGAGTTGCTGATCCATACCCTTTTTATCGACACCACAGCAATAAATCAAACCTTAGAGTCCATTTTCCAAGCAATTTTGTTTTTTCATATAAGATATAATAAAATATTTTTCCAACGCATTAAACATTTTAATGCATCTAACTGTCTAACCATGCCTTGTGGAAGATGACGTGGGATTGGGATCACCCATAACTTCAAGTAGCAACATGTATACAAAATTGATGCTACGAAATATCTCAATATAAGGTTTCTGTAAGTTTGCATCACCATATTGATATCCAGGAAGTTTTTTAAATTTAAAACTTTAATTAGATCAATCATGACTAGTATGAACAATAAAATCAAGCAACGTAAAAGTGAAATGGCTCAGAGTTCTTCAAGGCAGTCACAATAGTCGACTTTAGTCCGTTATCACACAGCGAATCCAAAATAAACCTCTCTCTTTTATTGGAGAACTAGGAAAATTTAAATTAACACTTCACTTGATCACTTTTAAAAAAATAAAATAAAAAATAAACAACTGAAGCACTTTTTTAAACTATCACTAGTAAACGTGAGAAATTTCGTTAAATTCCACTACAGATAGCTTATCTTTTGACCTATTTTGTCTGCAGCTTACTGACTTCCTCACTGTCGACTGCTCGACTGTTGTTTTTAGCTTTCATTCATAGATTTTCGTATTTAAAATCATTAGGTAATGTATGTCATAGGTATTGAAACACAGGATTCTGGATTCTCCTAAAAGGAGAATCCTTACCCCTAAGGGTAAGGATATGGAAATGAAATACCTCGTTATCCTGACAGTATAGAACTTCAAGTTAGTGAAAATTCGAAGTTTTATCACTACATGGAGCTAGTGTACAAGTGCGCCATCTATGTTATATTTTGATAAACTAGTCAAATAGAGGGTCGTTGTTCGATAGATACTTCTAGTAGGTGGAAATTAATTCAGTATTTTCCTTCTTTGCGTTCTGCCTTTGAATTTTATTTTTCATCCAAACATGGCCATACGACCACCGATATGAATCAAATAGTATATCTTTTATGGTTTTAACAAATTTAAAAAAATCCTTAACCTTTTCCGTGGAACCTCCATAACATATTTTCATTCATTGAGTCACCTTGTTATGCTATATTTTTTTCAAAAAAATGACATTTACTCGAAAATGCAGAAGAGTTTGTTTTGCCAACATTAGAGGAATGGCTTAGCATGCAGTTTAAATGGAATGTTTGGCGAATAAAACGATGGTTGCTGACAATTGCTTACTGTGACTTAAGAAGTATGGTGCCTAATAAAAACACTTTCAATTATCTTTTAGTTTTGTTCGAACCTCGGAGTCCTCAATGATGAGCTTTTGAGTTGAATTGAGTTATTTCCTTATAATCTCATTATAATTACTTAAATAAGCGTAATTCGTCTTCTACTTGCAGACTTCCTTAGTGCGCATACACCAGTGGTGGCGAAATACGCGAATCTGTCAACGGATAAGCAATTATAGCTGATTTATAAGGAAACTACACAGCCCACTCAAAAGTTCTTCATTTTCAAGCAGTTACTTACAGAGACGCAGTGAGGGTTGGCAGCGCTCTTGATAATCCATAGAAATGCCGTCCTTTCTCATTCATAGTTTTCAATTTTTTTAAATATTGACACATCCCAAGTAGCACAACTTGTTTCAATAGAGCATAAAAGTCTCTCTTGAAACAAATTAGGGATAGTTTTATTTGGCTATGTACCGCAATATCATACACAACAGGGACGGAAAAGGCGCAAGGGTTAAGCCTATTGGCAACTTGACATTGTTTCTACAGAGTTGCAATAGCATTTTTTTAAACTTTCAAAAAATTTAAATTGCGTTGCAAAAAAGTGAAATAATACCGATGTTTAAATAAACTTTTTTTTTATGGAAATCGTTATTTTAATGGAAATCGTTATCAATCGTTATGGAAATCGTTACAGGTTCATGTTAGGTTCAAACTGTGGAAGAATGAGTGAAATTTTAAAATCTCATTTTGTATTGCAAAGTTTCGTCATATGGCGTCTACGAACAAACCAAATATACTACTAGCTAAAACAATCATGAATCCATTCTTAACACGTAAAGTGATTCTATAATATTTATTTATGCAGATATCTTTAAATTATAAATATTTGGACAATAGAGGCATTAATAGTTCGATAGTGAGTTTTCTTTGTTTACATGACACCTGATTTACTCAAAATTGAAAACTACTGAATTCCACGTAGCTAAATATTAATATATTTAATATTAAATTGAACTAATAGCGGCTTATTTGCCTAAAACTATACATAACCTAGTGAAAATATGCTTGACTGGCATTATAAGTAAAAAAAACTGTCCTATACGCCTTCAACAAAAGTGTTCAATCCATTGGAACACAACATTAGAACAATTCAGAAGCTACACCATATTTTTTTTTACTGGAGAAAGAAGAAAAATAAGTGCAAGGTTCTAATGAAGTGCAATTTTTACGCTGAAAAACGGCGGAAATTTGGTTAAAAAGATTAAAGGTATAAAGTTACGGTCGTTCGGAGTCGATTGGTGATATTTTTCAGTCCGGTCGCAACGTAATAGCAGTGGAAAAAGTGTCCATTCTTGGGTCTGCTGTCTGGTCGTTCAAAACGAACGGCATGAATGGCTGCTGCTGCTTGCATTGAACCTAAGCTGGCGATTGCTACGTTCGAGGAAGAATATTGACGACGGAAAATCTGAGCAGAAATAAATGGCGCTAAGTGGAATTAGCTAAGAAAATTCTGCTTTTTCGATTGGGCCGAATGTCCCAATATGAGTATCGAAGGTGGTTCTCCAGCAGGAAAATCTAACCCAGTCAGAGTACATGGCAGAGGGATTTTAATCGATTTGCGTGAGCAGTGAATGTATGAGTGACCTCGGTGTGGTTAGTCCGGTACCTATACAGACGAAGTGTTTTTATTTTCTGCTTTCCTCAGATGGAGGAAGGCCGTTTTGTTGTATGCGTGAGCAGTCTTTCGGAAAACAAAACTGACAGGAGAACCATCGAGCAAAAGCTAAACGGTTTTGGAATCAAATATGCCGCGCGTAGGTGTTGGTGTGGGATTCAATTAAACAGAACGTTGTAGTTGTGAATGAAAAAATGGTCGCTGATTGTTACTGAACGTCTAAACAGATAGGACAATGGAGAGTCTTCTTGCAGTACCTTTCCAAACTATCCAAAAAACCGCGAGTTTCACAGTGTACGGAATCGGCCGTATTCCCAATGTTTTCGCAACCGAAGCAGAGTCACGGTAAAGTGTACGACAACGACGACCAGTGTGTTTACATTGAAGGTTGCCTTGGAAATTAAAATAAGAGTCTATCTGTCGCAGAAGCCAGAGTTGTGGGTGGATTTATCGAAATATTTACGTATCCTGTCTAGTAGCAACCGTTTTGAAGACAATATCTGATATCCTGTTTTATTTTGTCTATTTTGTTTTGTTTTGTTTTTCGTTATGCTTGTCTCTTTTTAGTCACATTGGAGCGGTCCATTGCTCTTGGCGGATAGTGCAACATACTTTCAGCATATTGTTAACCAAAACGAACCCTGCTGCTAACCTTTCCCCAACTATCCAACATACCACTGATTTCTCGTGAAAGTGCATGTCAACACGTTCCGTCCCATTCCCTACTTGACCAGCATTGTATTGGTATTGCTTCATAATGGGTCACCAGTTTTTACACATTGAAGATGTATGTTAGTCCCAAACATCATCTGTTGGTTCTTTGTGTAAATACAGCTGATCTGGCAATAACGGAATTGCATCCGTGGGCGGTCAATCACGCTCATGCTCATGCTCATGCTACACCATATTTTTTTACTTAAAAAACTGAAGAAAAATTGAGTGGGGATTTCGTTGAGAGGTTCAAACGGAAAAATTAAATAAAATCCTAATATTACTAACTCTTTCATGCATTCGAAGTCTGGATTACTTGCAATTTGATTATCCGTTATTTTGGTCTAGGTCACACACACAAAATTCCAATAGTACAAACAAAATAAAATAAAGTTTGTTATTTCAATAACTTCAGATACAACTGTTTCTAAGTAAAGTTATCCTAGCATAGGTGGAAAATATCAAACCGTTCTAAACATGTGTGCGTTTAGAACTTATAGTGTAATTAACTGCAATTATTGTTTATGACGAAAAACCACTAGCCAGAAAAAATCAATCGTACGATTGCTTAAAGGAGTTTAAAATGACGTTTCCTGTTCTGAACCATGAGCAGTTAAATACATTATTTTTAAAAGACGAAAGATATGTCTCATTATTTAAGTTTGTCGTTAAAACCAATCTTGATATATTTAATTCTTATTGTTACTTTAAGCATTTCATTTGAAGCTTTATTCGCTTTACTCAACACAAAATTTGATTTAACAATATTATATTGAACAACTTTAAAACAACTTCATTATGATTATTTTTTTGCCATTAAATTGAGTCTTCGGGTTTCTTATGCAATCATTGATTTTGTTTCTATGTAAAAAGTTGACAGAATTAATTCAAAAACATAACAGCTTTTGTTCACTACGCACAACTAGTAATCTCACAACTGTTTATTTTGTTTGCGAAGAATATTTATTTCAGGTTTACGTTGGTAGATATTTTAATTATATTAATTAGTTCAGGCAGCCAAATAAGAAAATATTATGCTCTCACTATTTAAGTGATCCTTGTTTAAAAGTTTAATAGTAATAGCCACTACTATAAAATCATAGCTTACATTGGTTGCATAATGAAAAATTTAAGCCATTTTCTTTGTTAGGCCTATACAATAACAACAACCTCTAGAAATCAACCCTTACCTAATTTGATCAGATTATGAATTGATTATTTTCTGATTCATATAAAAACACATGTGGTCGGTAGTGTGCATTTATTTCGGATATATTTCAATCGTCATTACTGTGCAATTGAACGATGCAAGAACGTAAGATTATTTATTGACTTTATGTAGCGTTCTCATTACGTTGAGCATGTGGCTAAAAAAAACGCATTTTGAAAACCTTATGTATCAGAACGCTTCATTGGAACAAGATTGTAAATTATTTGTTATGTTGCACTGTAGGTTAACATTACTTCATAATAAACATCACATACACTGGAAAACATTAACTATGCAACGTAATGACTAAGTTTACTTAGCTGCACGTTTACAAGGCAAACAAGTCTCGACTAACTCCAATGTTTGTTTTGAATGGTCTTGGCAAACCATTTAAGCAACACCAATGAAATATCTAGTATCTCGTATACGTGAAATAAACTCTGCTGTGACAAAATATGCTTTTTGTTACTGCAGATTATCTGAAATCAAACATGAAAACTAAGTGTTGAACATTAAAGATGTTTTGTGTGCTACTTGGGATATGTGTATGCTTGTTATATTTGTGTTATTAATTTTTATTATAATGGTAACCCAACTTTTATCCATTTTTTAAGATCGCATTATTATTCAGAATAAGAGTAGTAAGGCCATCATCATTCATTGAAAAAAAATTATTGGCATCTCCAGAATCTCGAGTTGTGATAGTTAGAAATAAATAAGAAATAGTAAAAATTACACAGCTTGTCTAACAAAAAAAAACCTACAGATTTGAAACCAATTTCATGTTGAAATAAGTATTGTGTAGTAGACGTTTTATTCTTGATTACATAGATTTAGAATAAAACCTACGCTTTTATCCATCGTACATCACACCACCGAAACATAAATTTGTGATAGAACATGTTTTGTTGACTCAACTGATAGACAAGTTTTGTTAACACTTAATTTGGTAGAAAGTGCATAGAATACTAGTCAAGTAATACAATCACTGCAAAAGTCTGTGAGGTCATTTACATATCAATGTGAAGCCTGATCGTAGAATAATCCATTTTATTAGAACTTATCAGTTTAGGACCATTACAGTTGATGATGTGATGATGTAATACTACCATCTATTGTAGCAAGGTAACTTTCCATAGCAGTGGAATAATCTGAAAAACAATTTGATCAGGATTCTATTATTGTATGTGATCATCAAACTCCCGTATGAAGGGCCAAAAACGTTTGGGTGGGCCCGTAAGCAGCGACACTTACGCGAAACCCGCGGATAGGGAAAAGAATCTCCTTCCAAAAACAAGTTCACACTCACTGAACTAGAATCGAGCCCTCGATTGACAGAATAAACCCAATAGATGGGGTCGAAGAGCCCGCCCTCGTTCTGCGAAATGTTGACAATAGGGAGGAGGCAGTCCCATGCTCCCTATCCAAATCGTTTTACTTGGGTGCCCTGAGGGTCCCTCCCTTTCTCCGTTATATGTTATTTAATATTTAGTATATTTTGTACACAAAATATTAGGATATCATTATAGATAAACATGCCAATTTATTCAAATTTCAAACTTGAATGATACTACCAATGGATTGTTACTGAAAAATAAATAAAAATTAGATATGTATTAATATCCTTCTTGTCCTGGAAAAGCTGAAAACAGAATAGATCAATCCAAATATCAAAGATAAAATTTCAATAAGAGATATTGTTTTATAAGACATGTAGTAATATTTTTTCTTTATACTGTTCTAGTAACATTTCAAATATAGTAATTGGAGTGAACGATTAGTCCGATATAATGATTCCTGAAATAAATGGCTTATCTTACCATAATGCCACTAAACACAATATTAAAATATAATCTTACATTGCTTATAAGCACATGCCAGTCTTTTATGAATATAGTAGTTTAAATTCAGAAGTGAAATTTTAAATTAAATGTAACGCTGAAATGCTGAAAAACAAATTGAGCCTTTGATGCCTGTCTTGTTGCTCCCGGCTCTTACATGGTTTTGGAATGCAAAATTGACAACATTGCCCAGGCTACGCCAACCAGCGTCTCCATGTTTCAGCTGGCAGTCTTTTGTGATCATATGACTCGTGGAGGCGTGAGGTAGGAACTTGTGAGGACGAGAGGTCGGCCGCACCCTCCTTCGAAGTTGTCAACTCACCATTTGAAGCCCTATCAGTTTAGGATCATTACAGTTATACCAATACTGCAATACTGTTTTCTATTACGTAGAATGATGCTTCATCGTTTATAATTGCATTCCTTTCCTCTTGTATTGCATTTGCATCTATTGATTTGGAAACGGTAAATTTCGAATAACCTTGAACAACATGGTCACATGTCTTTACTCCAATGCATATACGAGGATTGATGCTGATATCAACGATTGAAATCGCCGCACTGTGCTATTAATTATTTACAGATACCATCATTTTGCGTGTGTCATTTGAGCAATCAATCATTTTTGAAATATCATAATCAATTAATATTTAATCTCAGAAAATCAGGCTCTTGACGTGTAGGCAACAATTGAACGAAGCCTTCTCGCTGCCCCTTGTTCCATTCGAACGACCCCCCATTCAGCCACGACTCAGCTGGCGGCCTCATCAGTCAGCCCCAGCAAGCCATCATCTCACACCGAGCTATGACAGGGACAGGACACACAGTCAGTTGAACGAAGCTTGGCCACTCCAGTGAGCGAGTCAACAGCAATCACTTCAACGATTCGTTAACGTCGAAACAAGCTATTTTGTGAATAGATGAAGCTTTTTACGTTTCTTACAATGAAGGGCACCAACGTAAAGGGTAATCAAATCTCTTGAAAAATTGACTGTTAAAACATAGGAACACATTGTGATGGGAAATGGTTCATGTTCTACAGAAACAAATAAACTAAACTACGTAGTAGAAAAAAAACACATCGAATGTGAAGTACACAGTTTAAAAAAAAATCATGAAAATTTCTGCTCTGGCATACATTATATCCTGTGACATTATTCATTTTAAATAGGTGCGAAGCCAAACCAGCTGTGGCTGAAAGGCTCCCAAACAAAGAGAAAAGAAACAAACAGACATTTTAAATTTAATGCACTTTATTTTGAAGGTTTTCCTCATACATTCGTACTAAAAATTGATTTTCTGATACTACAAAACTGACTTAATTTCAGCAGTAATATAATTCATATCTCTTGTACCATGGTAATTGAACAAATTGTAACATAAAGTTTTAAGCAATCAGCAATGGTGTACATCTTTGTCTTTGTACAGTTGTCAGACAGAGAGGTTTTTAATTGTTGGAATCGTTCATCTGGATCATCTTGAGATGCTACTTTAATTATGAAAATGCGTTTTACGTAGACTATGCTTAAATGCAAAGTATTAACCAGAATAATCTTTATTTATGATGGTGATGATTGATTCCTCAGATGAGTTTTTTTAGGCTCGTCCGAAATTCTTACGACATACCTAACCTGCCGTAGTCAACCGATTTCATAACGTCCATACACTTGGATCAGTTGATTGTGTCAATGCATTATCAGAATTCCACGAAATTTTCTCGATTATGTACTGATAAGACCCGTCTTAATGACTTCCTTGTATGCATAAGGCAGCTTCCAATTCCTACCACGAGTCGGAATCGATTAATCATTCACGAAATTAACTCGTGAGAAAAGTGGAATCTCACTATAGATGGATGGATTCTATATTTTTTGTTTGACTTTGTTTATTGCATACCTTTCTGACCTCACGTTCTTTTTAATTCATTTTTCATTTTCCACAGCCTGGCAGGTCTCTGGCACTTCTGAGCGCCCACATGGCATCCATCGCTTCATCAAAGGCCAACCTCACGCTCTGCCCGTTGCGATGATGGTCGGTCGCGGTCACCTAGACCCGCATAGCAAGGCATGGCAAGGTAGATATATTGCCTTTTCCCTCCCAAACACTACTCCCGATGATGGTATGATGCCAAAAAGGCTCGCCACGGTACAAAGCAACAAACAACAACAGTTTGACAGCTCGCGTTTCATTAATTTAGATATTATTAATGCTCGCTAATAAAGTATGATCGTTAACAAAGAGGCTTTCAGTCATTTATTATACTTATGAAATATTGCTCTGAGCATGATTGATTGCGCACCTTTACCCTGGTGATAAATCACTTGCTGAAAATGGTATAGCGACGCGGTGATTTTGCTACAGCGGACTGATTTTCTTATATTTTGCATCCCACTGGTTACTCTGGCAATTAGAATGTCACAGAATAAACTTAAATGATGCTAGCAGGAAAATATATGGTACACAATGTTTGTGTCAAATCGTAAAATAACATATGCAATTCTGCAATCTTAAAATATACCTTGAAATCCTGGAAAAAATGCAATTATCTACGACTATAGAGAATGCTTCGTTTTTATTGGCAAACATACTTTTGCATATACAAAAAACATGAAGCTTCTTTACAGATCGAAAAACGCGCGCTTGACCCATAAAGTCTCTGATGAAAATATATAGAAAATGATCCAGAAAATTATACAACTTAGCAACAATAAACAAATAAAACTAAAAAATGAGCAATGTCAGTAACATACCTGCAAAGTTGACGTAGGACCCTTTGTTGATGTGAAAAATTTAATGCCATCGAATTGATAAATTATTTTTCATTTACATTAATACATACACCATTATATAAATATTTCATGGGAATGGGAGGGACCATCAGGGCACCCGCTTGATGCACTCTGGATGGGGAGAGTGGGAATGCCAACTCCCTATTGCTAACAGTTTGTGAATAGAGGGCGGGCTCTTCTCCCCGCCCATTGGGGCATCCTCATGTTAGATAGCTTGCTCTGTTGACCAATTGTTCAATCTTGTTGTTGGAAAGAGATTATTTATATCCCTGTGGATACGTATAAGTGATGTTGCATATCGATCCACACAACCCGTTTTTGGCCTTTCATACAATGGCATGATTTGGATAATCAGTGGTTATTAAAGCTTGATCAAGTCTAACAGAGAGGAGAGCCCATTGCTGTCGGACTTAGTTTCCGTACTACAATGGGTGGTAGTACATATCATACATCATACAATTGTTAAGTATTTCATTTCTTTAAATTTTATTACAAAGCGGTTTCGATCCATGTATGTTGCGCACATGCATGCCACTGCTCCACAATTGAATTTTTCAATGATGTGACTTTTTAGTGTAATGCTTGTAACGATGAGCATGGATTCTTATAGAATCAAATCAATTGCTTTTGATGGTGCTTGAAGAGTGAAAGGACCACAAAAGTAATGCGGTTAACGCACCTGTTTTAGCCATGCTCCTTTTTTGGCCATGTTTGGACCATGAATCGTGTTTTCCACAGTTTTAAGATTTCAGTTTGTAAAGAGTGCTACGATGAAAAGTTGGTCGACTTAAGCTTGACGTATTCATCGTGCATTGACATTTTTTGCACACCCCTCGTTTACTTTCCGCTCTTTGAATTTGGGCTGTTACTTTTAATACTAAACACAACGCACTGAAAGAATTATTGAGCATGCTTAACTCGTCTTTCTAATGTTCTGCCTCGAGATCCTCGTACTCTTGTGAAAACTCCACAGAATGTATCAATCCAAAGCATCGCTGGAGGACAATATCGGCATAATGGTCTCAAATCCAATATTGAGAAAGTTAGTCCAGATGTTTCAAAGCCACTCAGTTAATAACTTAAAATCCATATTGACGGATTGCCAATTTATAGAAGCTCCAAAGACGAACTTTGGCCCATTTTATTCAAAAACTTAGGGGTTTTGTCTGAATTTAGCGCATACCCTTTTGAAAGTAGATTTAGTCAAATCAAAAAGCTTCTGAGAAATTTGTTTTGTTTAGAAGAGGTGACAGTTCAATGAAAAACAGACAGAGGTAGAGCATCAGACCATCAGAGCATCAAATATAATAGGCCTTTTTCAAACAGCGGACTTTGGAATAGTTCGACAATTCTAATATGGAAGTGACAGTTTCGCGTATGCATTTACTGATCACAAGTAGTAAACAAATGCATACACGGGACTGTCACATAAAAATGCCTATTAAGTTTATCATGGCAGGGTGTGGAAGCGTGCCTTCTGGAAATGCGGTAGTGCGTTTGGACAAAAATATACAAACAGTTGTTGATTTGTTGAATTGTAAGCCAAATGTTATGGTTACTGTGGAAAAAAACAAACAATTTTCAAACGATGATAGACACAATAGTGTGCGTGCGTTAAACGTCACTAAGTTTAATTGTATTAGTCAGACAATTACGTCTTTATAGACGTGATTGCTAGTCAGAGACCTTGTTTATTGTAATAACAACGTCTTTGGTACTAGTAGCCAATAAACAACGTAACGAGTGTAAACATTATCGTTTCGGTTCAACTGGGAATCTGGAATTTTTTTTAACTTCTGGATTTCTGAGAGAAAACTAATATTTTAGGCTAGACTAAGTTAAAGAGCATCAGTTCGTACTTTAGTATACTTCTATTCATTAATGGAATAATATATTGACTAATCAATTGAAAATTGTCTACCACAGGGATCGGAAATTTTTTAACTGCTCTCTTACTCTTCAGGATGGTTTTTAGTTTGGTGGATATAACCACATTGGTGGTGTAATTTTCAATGTGTTCAAGTATTTAGGAAAGTGAGCAACTCATAAACTGCCATGAAACGCATATCAGCCCCATCTTTGCTTGATTTCCTATACATATGGGACTGATATGCGTATCACGGCAGTAAACATGTTGGAAATTTTAATAACAATAAAACGGCTACTATCTTTCGGTATTAATCCCAGTAGTCATGAATGAGCTTCAGGAATTCTATGGAATCTTTTATGTACTTATAAACTAATTCATTAGAATTCAGTTACAAAGCTATTGACTTTATGGCTGTTGAGTTGACGATTCTGATTCTTTACCGGTAGCTTCCTCCTGTTCGTTGCCTTCTACGCTTTCCTTTTCGTGACTTGTATTTCACGTTGCTGGGGCGATTTGTGTGCTTCAATAACGACTTCGCATGCAGCCTTGCCTTGCGCTGTTTTTCACTAAACCATTAAAGAACTCATCGCAATTGACTTCCGTAAAATCCTTATCAGCCAGGCGAACAATTTTTAGGAACAGCGATCGAAAGTAGATATAAAATTTTGAGGGAACTTTTCCGGATACTTCAGTTTGCTATGTGGACGACGTGTTCATTGTATTATTGTCGTCATTTACCTTTGCATTTCCAGTCCAAGAGCATGCGTGCATAAACTCCCGAGTAATGAAATAATCAATGAGTTTATAGGAACTGTCCATACCAGACGCCTTACCGTCAGTTCCGCAAATGGATCCCATGTTGATTATGTACCTCTCAACGGTAGCCGATTCTTTCAGACTCTCTTTCAAGTCTATTAATTCAGGTAGAGAATCTACGGGTTGCAATCAAATCTTAGTTGGAGCTTTTGCATGGTCATTCCCGTACATATGGTTCTCGATCAAATATTTAATATATGTCTGCATTTTATTTGCTGATTTTCCGGCTGGTTTCGGGACACTTTTTTGGAAGATGGCGGATAAATGACTTCGTCCGCCTCCGTATCAGGAATGGATTCCATTCGGTCCAGCTCACTTTCAGGTTCGGCACGAGTCTTAAATTCTCTTTGTTTACGCAATCGAGTCGTTCCCACTTTCGGGATAGAACGGAGAACTCTTCAAGCGAAAGCTTAGCCACTGCATTTTTTTTTTGTCAATGCTGGATGGCATTTTCCTCCCATCTAGATGAAATAATCGTGAGGCATGCTTCAATTGTCTGCACTATTTTGTACGGCATTGCTTTCCCGTTTTATTTCGAATATTTTTTTTTCCTGCGAACCAGCAGCTTGTAGCTTGAACTGATGTAGCTTGAACTGTCAAAACTCTTTTCTGGCAGCTGCTTGGTCACCATAGCTGTTCGACAGCTAAACGGTCTTGCATATAGCAAGATAGATTTGCAAAGAAAGGCTAAAATGATCAACATTATTTTCGTAAATGCCATATCAAAACAAGATTTATTTATAGCTGCTTTCATGAAAACAAAACAGCATTTTCAATAATGGCTCATGAAAAATCAATATTAATGCCGCTGCCTTTCTTATTTCAATCTTCATGTAGGTTTATAATTTCCATACATAATGAAATATTTCCTTTGACACGGTTTATTGTTATATGGCGGTTAATAAGGGATAAGAAAAGTTTTAAATAAGAGTGATTCAGCAAAAAAAAATTAACTTCAACGAAGAACTACACTTTTTCTTAATAAAAAATAAAAAGTACAACGTATTTGGCACTTGAAATTTGAGCACTATAGGCTGAGACATGTGATATATTATGATAAGTCAAGCTGAGATAAATGCTTCACTTTGAAAATACTGATGTTTTGTTTGACGTGGGTTATTTTTTTCTTCAATCAGAAGTTTTTTTTTGTCGAAATGAGTTTGTTGAGACTGAATAAAATTTATGAATACGATAACAATATGAATAAAACTGCTTTGAGTGGTTTTGGCAAGCGCCTTGGGGAAGTGGCACGAAACAGGTTTTTATAGATGTCAAACTGCTTTTATTGTAGTATGTAGTTACCTTTGGTTTTCAAGCGGTTTTTAGTTCGGTCATAATAAAATGTTTTTTATTTTAATCCAATCTCATGAGATAAAGGTACGTCAAAATATTTCAATACATTCTGAATGCTCCATGATTTTGGCAACAGTGACGAAAACCTCATCTCTCGTACACTCTGGAGTGTTAATTTTTTCCTGAAATTGTGAGATCATTTCGTTGAAATCTGCAGCGTTTGGCTTCAGTTGATTCTGGTCCCCGTCTGACTCGAAACTAAAAATATGTTTCCGTAATCCTTCTTTAATTGCCATGTATATTTTCGGGGGTAAGCTGAACTTTTCAACTTCATTGTAGACACTTCTGAAACGTTAATCCCAGCTTTTCCGGCGTTAAACAATTCAACGTTATGTAGAATGAAGAAATTCGGTGTAAAGCTTTCCTGAGACGAAGCTGATGCTATTGAAGTAGCTGACGGTACCTCTTCCAGATAGTTCCTTGACCCAGATGGTTGTGGTTCGTCATATAGTTGTGCATCGTTATAGATGTTAATGTTCACATTTTTGAATAATAGACACGAATCACAAATTGACATAGACGTGTCACAAATTGACATAGACATGAACGAGCTTTGCATCCCATTGAGTTCAGTGCATCGATCACTTTTTCGGTAAGCTTAGGGATATTTTTTGAGCATTGTGTGACAGGAAATGGTTTGCAACACTTTGGAAATCTTGGAGACATTTTAATTTCTTTATATCACAAATGATTACCAACTGATCCTCTTTGTAATATGACATTGCAGGTATACATAAAGCTTCCAATACTAGGTACCAACAAATTAAGTTTAAAATCGAAAACGGTAATTGTTACTTAGGAAGTTCAATCTGTGCACATTTTTTGGTTAAAATTGGACCAGAAATCATAATTTGCCATCGAAAACACGTATTTATTTGGAAATAATCAATTTGGAAATACACCCAAATAAGCTTCTCCAGAAACTTTTTTCTTATAAACTTCTCCATTCTGCAGAAATGAAAATGCGCATTTAGATGTCTTGTTTTCGTGGTAAAAATTTGGCGAAAATATAAGGATATGCATTGTGATTTTTTTTAACCCTTATGTGATCGACAGGGTACCCGGGTACCTTCTCATGTTTTACATTACGAAATTTCATAGTTTATTTTAAAACAGGAAAATGAAATTCAGTGACATCTTAAAAAATTATAGAAGGCAACTTTTTGCATAAAAACATTTCGTATAGTAGCAAGGGGGGTCGACAGGGTACCAGGGTACCCACCAAATTCAAATGATTATAATCTGGCAATTATTGACCGATTTTAATTCTTTTGGCACCGTTAGAATCAAAATCAAATCAAACTTTAGGGAAATTGAATTTCTGGGAATGGATGTCAAAATCTTTGGAATAATCTTTAGAAACTATTTCTATTCCATTGTGGGCCATATGTCAACTTGTTCCTGCAACGGCCATTCTGTAACAGGTTCCCGTGGGGCCTAGAGTGGTCATGAACATAATTAGAACGAAACCCTGGTAATATGGGTTTCAAGATTAATGAATTTTCACCAGTAGGATATTTCTCAACGCTAAGTGGCCATCTCATGATTTGTCCTCGGGCCTGTCTCTCCTGCACAGGTTCCTGGGGCCTCGACTGGTCATGAGCATTTTCAGTAGAAATTCCTGGCAATATGGGCATCAAAATTCATGAAATTTCTCCAGTAGGATATTTTTCAACGTTAAGTGGCCATCTGATGATTTGTCCTCGGACCTGTCTTTTCGGAACAGGTTTCTGTGGGGCCTCGAGCGGCCATGAACATTTCCAGAACGAAAACCTGGCAATGTGGGTATCAAAATTCATGAAATATCTTCAGTAGGATATTTCTCAACGTTAAGTGACCATCTGATGATTTATCCTCTGACCTGTCTTTTCGGAACAGGTTTCCGTTTGGCCTCAACTGGCCATTTTCATGTTTAGAAGGAAATCCTGGCAGTATGGGTATTAAAATTCATGAAATTTCGCCAGTAGGATATTTCTCAACGTTTAGTGGCCATCTGATGATTTGAAAATAAAAAAAAATATTTGAATTTGGTACCCACCAAATTCCCGGGTGCCCTGTCGATCACTTAAAGGTATGTTTGTGTCGTACACATAAGGGTTAATTTTAGGTTTATTATCAAGTTTTTATTATTGAATTTTTTTTCAACCGGCCTTAGTTTTGCTCCCTAAACCACTATTAGCTCCGTACAATTCGTCCTCAGGCAGTTTTTTCTGACAATCAATAGTTTTCGAGTTAAAATTGTTTGAATAAAACTTATGCAAGAACACTTACGACCCATTCAAAACTTACTCGAGAATCATTTTTTTTTCATCGGTGGAAAATGATCAGTCTCCGACACCGAAAGCCTATACAATGTTTTATCCCAATCGTAGATAATCTTCTAAAAAATTCGACTTTTATCGGTCATTTGGCATGAGATCTGTCAAATGGAACTGCAATCTGGCGCGATTCGAGCGGAGTTTTGCCTTTTCCTTAACCTTCCCCCTTTGCCACGGTCAGACATTTTGCTAGGTAGTAGAGTGTGCTGGACGATATGACGATGCTCAGCTGAGAGCTAATATGTGTCACTGATAGCTGCGCGCCATTCCGGGACCCTATTATAAAAGGCGTCGGGAACCATTGCATGAAAAGAAGAAGATAGCAACGAAGGCAATGCGAAACAAATTTCGGTGGGGTGGTATTTTACGGCTTCGAGGTCTTTGGTTTCTTGGCCGCAGTCTTCGAACCGATATACCGGATCCCTTGGTTTGGACAAACTTTCCATTCTCGAAGAAATTCATCAAGGCCTTTTACAGGAGAGGGGCCAGCTTGCCAACATAACCAATTGCCCTAATCCCACCCGTGAATTTTTTTCTTCTTTGTCAGGTTGATTTCACTTACTTGTTAGTTTAAGTCATATAAATAGACACATAAGTAGTTAATTGCAGTAGTTGTTTACATTACTTTGGGTAATAGGAATGTAGCTAAAGAGTTAGTCAGAATAAGTTATTTCTCGATAAAAAAAAGGTCCATGTACGTTAAACGTTACATCGGAAGTAATGCGCAGTATGGTGCATATTAAGCGCTATACGGCGCACTACTTTTGACGTTAGGTTTAACGAAAGGAGTAAAAGGAGTTTCTCAGATTTTAAATGCAAGGAAAATATCCCTCAAAGCTCACTTCAACTCAAAAAATTGTAAGAGAGCCGAAAGGTGAAAAACAGTTGAATTGGATTTTGAGAACTGCTTCTGAATAAACAATTCGCGTGTTCTCGTTGAGTTTTTTTTTTCAGTTTGTTAATGATTAATTTTGACATTTAACAGATTAAAGTGTATTTTATGTGCAGATTTCTTCAGTGTTGTGTACTAGTACACGACACTGAAGAAATCTGCATATTGTAGACGAAATACGCGTATCTGTCAAGACAAGCAATAAAGCTAGTTGGAATTAAATGGAAATTACTAATCTCTCTTCTCATTTTCTAGCTATTTAATGAATGCCAGTATCTTCAAATAAAATTATAGGACAATGATCGTTCATGTGATCAGGATATATAAAATTTGGCAAATGCTTTTAAACATCTGTTGAAAAGTCTCTAGATAACACAAAATATCTTGAATCTAGAGTAGCTTAATTAAAAACTAACTCAAAGCTATGAGTGGTACTATGTGAAAATTTGTTAGGACGAAATTACGTCCTAATACTCTGAGGTGAATCAGAGAATTGTGAAAGAATTCAAACACAGTTTGAAAGAAATGTGTAACTCTTTGCGTTATCTAATGCACATATATGGAATGCTCAATTCAAGTCAGATATCGCCTAAATCAGGTATGTTGTATGAAAGATTGCAAATAATTTCGTTGCTAAGGTTTGCTTTGGCATGCAATCGAACGAGAGGAAATTTTACCCGTCTGATCATAATAATATACGAAATAGGAGTTTATTCGACAGACTATATATTCAACGCCATATATTTGATGAGTCAGCAGGTTTCAAGTATAGACAAACGTTAATCTTCAAGACGTTTGAAATTATAGGAATTGCTTTGAGGAAGAAAGAAGATTGTACTCTAAAAAATGCATTCTTTTGTGTAAAACTTAGAACTTAGGTTTGGGCTTAGAGTGTAATGTTTACACTTGCAAAATTTCTTCGCAATCTGCCAAGTGGTTATCGAGATGACTTTGAATCAAGAATTGCATCGACAAGAAAATAGGGGCACGGTCCCACTGGTAGATCGCGAAACAGTTGGGAATCGACAATTCGACCGTGTTCCGTATAATAAAATCATTCAAGGAGACCCAGACGACCCAGCGGAGAGCTGGCAGCGGAAAAAAGCGAAGACGACCGACCCCGTGAACGCAAGGAAAGTGACGGATTACTTCAAGAAAGTCAATTCTTCCGGAGTGGGTCGGACTTCATGTTTTCAAGGTAAGGAAGGCGCCTAACCGAACCAACAGAATGCGGTGACCAAATCCCGCGCCAGGAAGCTGTAACACGAGTGGTTGGTGCAGCCGAAATGAATCGCAGTGGACAACGAGACGTACATTAAAGCGGACACCAAGCAGATCCTTGGCCTGGAGTTTTTCGTCGGCAGGAGAAGTTCCGGAAGAAGAAGGTTGACAAATTTGCCAAGAAGTACTAGGTGTGGCAGGTGATCTATGGGTGCGGCAAACTCAGCAAGCCGTACATAATGACCATCAACGGCCAAATATATAGAGAAGAATGGCTCAAAAGTGCCTGCTGCCATTTCTTCGGTCCCACGATGGTGACACTCTGTTTTGGTCGGATCTGGCATCGTGCCATTACGCGAAACCGGTGATGGAGTGGTACGAAGCCAAAGATGTTGTTTTTGTGCCAAAGGAGGCAAATCCGCCAAACTGGTCAGAACTTCGCTCAATAGAAAAATTCTGGGCGATTATGAAGGGCAAGCTTTGGTAAACAGGGAAAGTTTTCAAAAACGTCAAGGATTTGAAAAAAAGAGTGGATGAAAGTGTGTAACAAAGATGGCAGAAATGTTGCACAGCATTTGATAGATAGCGTTAAGTACAAGGTGCGGGAATTAAGCCTAGAAGAGGAGGTTGAAGAAACCAATTTTGCAAAAACATAGCTTATAGGTTTTTATTCATTCCCTGAGAGTTTTCAAAATATCTTACTATAAATGAATTTTTGGTGATCATTTTTGTCTGTTACATTTTTTTCGTGTGCAATCTTTAAATGAAACAAATATTTATGCTCAAAGGGAATATATTCTCTTATGAAACAAACAAATGGATGTCAGGTATATTTCTTCGATAAAAATATTATTTTTTCTATTTCTTTGCATATAAATTCATGTATTTGGGATATGGGAAGGACCATCAGGGTACCCGATTGAAGCGAATTTGAAAGGAGGAGAGGAGATGCCAACTCTCCGTTGCTAACAGTTCTTGGAGAGTGGACGAGCTCTAACATCATACATCATGATTTGGGCGTAGATCAAGTTGTAACGGTTTCGAGGATTTCTCAAATAAGCAACACTTATTTATTTTTTCTACCACGCTCCATTCAGGATTTAATAATCAGGGGTCAACCAGAAAATCAACGTTCCATCATCTAATAATTGGATATCAATAGAAATTTAAACATTCCAGATGGAAAACATCCTAATACATCCAATGGAAAACAAATATTTAAATGGTTACGGAGTAAATGATGTATAATGATTTAATTATTTTTTATATTTTTATAATTATTATATTTTTCCATAATCATAGGTATACAGGGTGTTTAATAAGTTCAAATGCTCTTTAAAATGTGTTGAAGAAAATGAAAATACAAGATATTTTTTTCTGAGTCAGTTTTTATCCAAGCAATGTTTATTGAGAACCTTTTCGACATATTAGCTGGGAGCATCCCCTCTTTGTGCTGTATGACGAGCTTGAGAGGTTTCTCAAAAGAATCGCACGTGGCATGCACCTGGTCCATCGGCATCTCGTCCCAGATCTTGGAAATGAGCATCTTGAATTGATCCACAGTGCTCACTTGATGTTCGCTCTGCTTGGCCAGCATGTACGACCATACATAAAAGTACAGGGGACTAAGGTCCCGGGAGCTGGGAGGCCACAAAATCTTATCGAGAAAATCAATCAAATTCTCTCGACACCACGTTTGGACGATATTCACCGGGTGGGCCGGTGCACCGTCCTGTTCAAGGACGTAATGATCCATCCCGTAGAGGTCCCGAAGTGCTGGGACCGATAAACACCAGTGGGAGCTTCCCACGCCTGGGTACGCCCCCCAAACCATCACTGACGCGGCGCTCTGGAACCGCGGGATGTTTATGTAGGACGGGGGTTCGGCGCCCACAGCCATTGTGGACATTGTGCGGCTGTTACAAGACAAAGAGTTTCTCATCAGAAAACATAAACTCCTGACCTGCGTGCCGCGAAAGAAATAGTTTGACTCTGTTCAGCCTCTTTTTCGTTGTAGCCTCCGTTACCCCGTGAACCTTGGTGCGCACCTACGCAACGATGAAAAGTTGCATTCGAACTTATTGAACACCCTGTTTATCCCTTGCAGCGATCGGTTACATTATGTACATTTATAACGCATAAAGTATTTGAGCTGAAAACGATATATTCAACTAGTTATACGCTTGCTTAAACAAGTTTAATAAGATTTTTGGTAGCATGTATATTTCACAAAATGAATTGTGATAAAACTACTTTGAAACACTTAAATGATTTTCCCGTGTGATCAAATGCCTTTGTCTATCTTATGGGATTATGACTACCTTTCATACATACATACATAAATACATACATATATATATTATTGTCTTGTCCATTGTACCTTTCATAATTTATGTTGAGTTGGTTTATGCTGAATATGCATTTCACCATACTAATGCATCTTTTTTCAAAACTCGTTAACTCGATTAACTTAATTGTACTTTTTAATCTGTGGACAAAATTTTGATATAAGCTCTTTGGAACCGGTTTTCCGTGTTGTATGGAACGAATGTATAAAAATTATAAAAATGATGTTTACATTCACTTTATGAGCAACATTTCAAATCACATCGTATTAACGACACGGTTAAGGTGCCTCTACTGTGTTGCGAAATTCATTTTTAGATTTTTTTTTTTTGCTGTTGTTCAGAAACGTTGTTCATACATAACAGTTCCAGCATAAAGTTAAGAAGGCAATAAAACTTAGTTGCTAGAGTGAGTCCGTTTGATAACGTGAATAGTCCTTGCATGCTTTAGTTTAAGCTGTTTGACAAGAAATCAATCAACCATACTTGGTTATAGTGCACCTCATTAAATATTTCCTTATCAAAGCGATTTTTTATTTGGTCCTAAAGTGTTGGCTGTGGCCTTGATTACGATAATACATTTGCCGAGTCTCCATTTGGAAAGTTAGCGTTATAAAAAAACGATCAATCATTTCAAGATAATGCATAAGCCAGCGGCAACTAAATGCCAACCAACCCAAATAAAAAGGCCGCAACAAAAATATCAGCAATAATTCAGAGCACACCAATGCAAAGCGTAATTCTCAGCCTAAAAAAACCGTTTGGTTGAAATGTCGAATACTTGCATATCTCTCCAGCCATCAATTCTCAAAGAGGCATGAATTGAAAAACCCGTCAAATTCAAGAGGATTACTTCTGTGAAACACTTTTGAAATCAATCATGACGATAATCAAGTTTTGTCAGACTATCAGCTTGTCAGTCAACCTAATGGATTAGTTATTGCCGCGAAGCTGAAATGAAGGTTTTATTATATTTTACCATATGCCTTGCGTTGTTGGTTCAAATCGGTGGTCGCCGCTCTCGCTGTGTTGATGAAGGCCCAGTTCTGGCACCGCCCAACCGCGTCTTGTGGCGTCGACGAACACAGCTGTTGACTGACGACCGTTTCGGTGTGTCATTTTTGTGGCACAGCGGACGTGTTTATGTAAATTTATAACAACTTCTGCTTTTCAGGTGAGACGCGACTGGCTGGCATGAAAAAAATGACGCCGCTAAAGAAAAATGTCAGCAGGAAATTAATCTCTAATGTCGTTTGACGGTGGGATTAATAATAAATGATTTATGACAGAGAACCGGGGTTGGTTTCTCCTGATGTATGATTTATGGCTGTACGCTCGTGGTTACGGAATCTGTTTTATGTCGGTAAAAAGTGCACAGTTGTTTGATTTGGATGGCGAATGGAACAACATATCTGGCAAGAGAATACTGCCTGTTTTAGCGACGCTTATCGTCGTAAGGTTGATAAGAAGCGGCTGAGTAGCTCAGTTGTTACTCAGAAAACGAAAATTTACTTTTGTTCAAAGTTGTTTCTGTAATTAACAATTATTTACAAGGAAACAAATGCTGAATGCAGAAACATGGCTTATGCGTGCAAAAGTAGAGGCCATAATACGGTTTTTAGCGAAAAGAGGCTCAATTTGAAAAATTTAGACCACAGTTGGCCAGAAGAAGTTTTCTTTTACCCAATTGTGGTGTTAATTTAAGAAATTGAGCTTTTATTCGTGAGAAATCGTCGATTTAAATGTTTGTTTACAAAAGCAGATTCGCCCATTTCGCAAATTTCTCCGGATATGCCTGATTTTTTCAAGGCTCAAGTAGTTGTTAGAATTTTCACAATATCTTAACATACTATTACATATTTATTAGTGTTTAAGGATCCTGGAGTAAATTAATTAATTTTTGACAGATTTTAGCTATTGAACAATTTTGAGAATATCTCCAACTCACAATAAAAATACTTACCTTATTATACAGTATAATACCACTTTTCTTTCTCACAAAACTTCTTTGAAATACTGCTCATTTATAAGTTTATTCATTCACACCAACTCGTGACATTTCCCTTTTTTTTTGTTTTTGAGAGCTATTGGATTTCAATAGCGTTGGAATCATGTGCAGTGCTTCATGAGCTTTATAGATGATCCACTATTTATTTAATCATGATCATATTTAGTCAAACTTGTACTTAGCCATAGGAGGACTGGGAATAAATCGAACAGGCTAAGCAGAGTTTCAATATCTGGATATATGGTTCATGTTTTTTTTAACTCATACGTAATTGTTTTTTATTATTATTAATCATTTATTTGTACAGCCTAAATCGAATCAACTTGACAGAGCCAAGTTTTCATATTTTTATACATCATTTATCTTAAAACTAAAGTTAGGGGGATAGAACCGATTAATCGCGGCCATCTCGAGGTTAATAGGAATTACAAATTACGGAATTACAATTTTACTACAAATATGGTATGGCCACCTTTGACCACTCCTTTGTTTACCTTCATCATTTTATCTTAATAACTGAAGATTTTGATATACGTCCGAACAATAAGTTTTCAAAAATCAAGCCCCAGATTTTAACTTCAATCTTCATTTTCAAATTGATAATGCTCACACAAGGAATAGCAACGAGTATCATTAGGAAAACCTGTAAACCACGTGAGTTAAATTGTTTTCTGATGCAACCTGACAGCGGTAGACGAGAAAAGAAATTGATTCATTGCTGTCGAGGCCTGTCAGAATGTCTCCGAGGCCGAAGTATGATATCCCAGCCAGGATTTATATTCTTGCTGATAACGAGCCAACAACGTGTATGACATATTTATTTAATTTGCATGGCTTCGTTTTGTGCATTAATTTTCATTTCGACTTGTCGGTGCTGATCGGTTTGCGCGCAGGACGACGGCTGACGTTGAGGAATACAAATGGGCACCACCCATAAACAATCGTTCCGTGGCAAATGACATACGACAGGTTTGCAACCGTTCAACGGGGTGACTATTATCATTTTAAAAAAAAAGAAAGAAAATTGACACAGACTTTATTCGAAAAATGCGATTTGATGCTGGGCACATTTCTTCCAGTAATATACTGAGGTTCTACAATGTTTAAAGACAGGGTGCGTGTAAGCTGGAAAATACAGGGTGAAACATTATTTATAAAATTGCACAGCAACAATATTACCGGAGGATTGGGTGCAAACCATCGGGTGAACCGTCAACATAACAATCCTATGACAAACTGAACTGTGCAATTACCGTGTAATATCGCTACTGAACATTACTGAAGATCGCTGTTTTGAAGACTTAAAGAAACATTCGCTCATGATTTCTTAGAACTTTTATAGAAGAAATGCACGAGTTTTATTCATGTTCTTATCTTGAGCTTATGTGATGATGTTTGAAATTATCTGGAGATTTGTATTCACACCTTAAGAATGGAGGTAAAATATATTAAACTCACAAAATACGCAAATGAGATTGTTTCATCGTCTCTCTCTCTCTCTCTCTCTCTCTCTCTCTCTCTCTCTCTCTCTCTCTCTCTCTCTCTCTCTCTCTCTCTCTCTCTCTCTCTCTCTCTCTCTCTCTCTCTCTCTCTCTCTCTCTCTCTCTCTCTCTCTCTCTCTCTCTCTCTCTCTCTCTCTCTCTCTCTCTCTCTCTCTCTCTCTCTCTCTCTCTCTCTCTCTCTGGTATGACTAGGTTTGAAATTATGTCTTAATTTAGTGCACTTTCTTATGAATGATAATACAAATTGTTCTTATGATCAGAACATAGCTAAGTATTCTTCGTTCCATCCGCATATATTTCAAATTGAAAAGGTTAAAGCTTTGTTACACACTTTTTAATCAGGGGGCGACCCCGACGTAGTGGTAAGCACCCATATCTCTCACGCCAATGTCACGAGTTCGAATCTCACCCCGGACAAGTTACGAAAATACCCAAAAGGTATTTGAGTAACTACGATGGGAGATGAACCAACCCAAGACTGAAAATCTCGATAATAAAGGAATTAAAATAAAAAACTTTTTAATCAAAAAACTATTTAAAAATGATTGTATATCAAAGCATCTGTTTCCGGTTTATTTACCAGACGATGTTCCTTAGATGGTATTCTACCAGAAGGAAAATTTACAAACGCTGTATCTCAGGAAAGAAGTTGAGTACAATTTATTTATATATTTATTTATTTATTATCACCGTCTTCGATAACAACATCCAACAGGGTGTACTTATTCTAACTTATCTTAAATAATTAAGTAGAAGGCAAGGTTCGCTCATCACCATGAGGCCCCAAGAGTGGACAGTAATGTTTGCTAGAATGAAAGATATTAAGAGAAAGTGTTGATAGTTCTGTCAGTGTACGGCAGGTTGCGAAAATTGAATTGAAGTATTGAAAATTGAGCGAAGGGCTTGGATATAGCAGTACTCGAACCAAGGACGTATTCCTTTTGCTTTACATTCCCAATGCGGGTAGGTCAAGGCAGGAACGAATCGGCCACCTTGACAGGCAAAAAAATGCGCTTGATTGTGCTCATGTACTACCAATGGCTTGTCATGGTTCTAGCGGTTATTTGTACACACTCTGCTTTGCTGCCTGCATGGGAGAGAAACTCTCTCCGTTTGGGTTTATTTTTCTGCACAACGTGTAGTTTTAACTCAATTTTCCTCTCATCATCTCTGACTTAGAGACATCGGAGAGAAAGTCCGTAAAGTGTTGTGATACTGGTCCCCACCAGTATAGATTAATGGGTTCCCCATTAATTTTGGGTCCTACAACACTCCGTTTCATAACAATATAACCACTTAAAAAGCATTTACATATATTTTAGAGTGTATTTTTTTCTATGTTCCATTATTTTTATATTTCATAATGACCGTGTAGAAAAGCAGACCACTACACATCTGCATCAATAAACACTGTTTGTGAATAGCAAAAGACAAATTTAGAAAATTTGCTTTTTCTCAACTATAGAACCAATACCTGAATAAAGCCATTCGCTTCAACTGCAGCTCAGTTTTATTTACTTTTTATGACTTTTTTTGTATAAGCTCTAAATGCCATGTGGAACGTATTTGTCAGAGCAGGAAAAAGGGAAGATTTTGGCTTATCGTGATTGTGATATCAGTATTCGCGAAATTGCTCGTCGTTTGAACAGATCTCATCACCTTGTTTTGAATTTTTGAATAATCCTTATGGATATGAGAATAATAAACGCGGCAAGCAACTCACTCAAAAGTCTGAACCAATCAAAAGCTGACCTTATGCTTTACGTTTCGCGTTCAACAGTCTACCGAACTTTTAAAGACGCTCCAAACATTCGGCGACAAAAACTGAAGCAATACCACGACATTTTAAAGCAGTTTAATTTTTCTGGTTATCTTTTCTGATGAGAAGATATTTAATATCGATGGACCAGATGGAATCATTGCGTTCTGGAGAGATTTACGGAAAGAGCCACGTTACTTTTCATCTCGCCACTTTGGAGGGGGCAGTTTGATGGTTTGGTGGGCATTTTTTTCAAAACGGAGTGGTGCAGATTACTTTTCCGTCAACAGGAGTTGAGATGCTTCAAAACCATTTGCTACCATTCTTGCAGCAAAACCATCGTGGTGATTGGGTATTCCAACAAGATAACGCATCAGTTCATAAAAGCCGAGTGACCATGGCGTGGTTATCTGAACATAAAATCCAAGTTATGGAGTGGCCAGCTTGTTCTCCAGATCAGAATCCGGTCGAAAACTTGTAAGGGGCTGATGGTGCGTACAGTGTATGCAGACAACAAGCAGTACGGGAATGTTCAAGAGCTCAAAAGAGCAATCTCATCAGCGTGGAACTTGTGTCTCGTTGTAGCCGTATATCTAGTGTATGTACATGTCGCCGCCTGGTGGAAAGTATGCCGAATAGATTGTTTCAACAGATTGAGAACAAAGGAGGCCCTACACATTACTATCATGCAATCAATGCAGAATGTATGTAAACTTTTTGGAGAAAATTAATTTTACGTCTCGTTCTAAAGTTATGAATCACGTTTTTTTTGTTTACATTATTGAGTAACTTAGTCATCTGTTGAATTTCATTTTCAATATGTATTCTCTTTTATTACTCAAAAACCTCAATAAAATGACTGGTTCTATAGTTATGACACGAGTGTACTATAATTGTTATGTTTGTATTCTCCGTGCGTGGAGTAACGAATATGATGTAGAACGAAATGTTCGCTCATCACAATGAGTATCAGAACACTTTACGGTCTTTCTCTCCGGTGTCTCTAAGTGAGAGATGATGAGAGGAAAATTGAGTAAAAAACAGACGTTGTGTATAGAAATAAACCCAAAAGCAGAGAGTTTCTCTCCCATGCAGGCAACAAGGCAGAGTGTGAACAATCCTCTAGAACCAACTCTAGGCCATTGGTGGATCAGGCAGGCAAGGTGGCGGATTTGTTCCTACCTTGACCTACCCCGCATTGGAGATGTAAGGCAAAGGAATAATGCGTGCTTGGTTCGTGTACTGCTATATCCAAGCCCTTCGCTCAATTTTCAATACTTCAATTCAATTTTCACAACCTGCCGTACACTGACGGAACTATCAACACTTTCTCTTAATATCTTTCATCTAGCAAACATTACTGTCCACTCTTGGGGCCTCATAGTGATGAGCGAACATTTCCTTCTACATCATAATCGTTACTTCATGCACGGAGAATACACACATGACAATTATAATATCTTAAATAACTAAACAATTCCGGTAATCCTGTGTTCAAAAAAACCTTCTGGACTTGTAAAAATTTAACTCACCATAAATGTCATTGAATGACCAAGTAGGGAAGATGTACCTATATTAATCTCATCACTTTGCAATTCATCCTACTTGAAATAAAACGATATACACGTGACAGGATTAGTTAGTAATGTTTGTTGTAGTTATTTAACGTAAGCAAACATTATTAGAAAACGAAACCGATCCTTCAACTGCCCAATTGTTTGATCGTAGGATGAATAAAGGAACAATGAGATTAATATGGGGGCAGTTACCCTATATGCGACAAGAGAGTTGGTGTAACCGTAGTTGGTTTGGTGATAAGGAACAGCAAACAGGTTGGAGTTTCAAATACTTTGAGGGGGAATGTTCAGCGGTATCTGCTCAAGAAGCAAAGGACAGGCAATGAAACCTTTAATGACGTCGAATATATATAAACGCTGCATTTTCGCGCGTATGGCAGGTAGCGATTCAAGCCTATCAATTGACATCGCTCGGAAAAGGCAGGGACATTGTTTGGATCGTTCCAGTGAAGCAGCCGCAGAGAAAATGGTCTGAACCTTTTCTGTACCCGTTCAACTGAAAGAATATGCGCTACGTAGTACGGAGATCAAGAGAGAGAGTACGCTACGTAGGACGGAGATCGAGGAACTGTATTCTAGGATGCTACACACCAACATGCAGTACAGTGTTTTCTAAGCATATATTTCAGTGTATTCGGAAACATGTTGACGGATGAATCCAAGAACAGAAAATGGTTTGGAAGTCGTAATCCTAACATGTTCATTGAACCTTAGCTTCTTATCGATGGTTACGCCCAGATCGCTGTAAGAAGTAACACGTTCCAGTGTTTGAATATCCATACTGTACTGGTGATGCACGGAATTATTAGAGTGAATAAAGGATATGAACTTTCATTTCTTAATATTAACGCGTTCAATTCGCACAGAAACAGAAGCCTTCACGAAAATGAAAACGGACGTGAACTAGTTCACGTTTTCATGATTTTTACCCGAAAACGTGAACTAGTTCCCGATTACGTGATTCAGTTCACGGTGTATATTTGCTTGTTCTCAAATTCATGACTGCTGTTCACGAATCTGGGAACGGATTTTTTTCCGTGCGTTGCTCAATTGTTTCCTTTATATCATTCGTTCATCATAGTTCTAACAATTATCTCATTATTATTCTTTGAAGACAAGTAGCATAAACTTGTTTACGAAGGCATCTATAAGTATTCTGATGAAATTAAAAACATTGCTGAGACTATGGGAGAGTTAGTCGAGGATGTGAGGAAGACATTTGATAGAGTCTTGGTCTCGAGACTACGACACTATTGAATTCGTATATCTGTTGCTACGGCTGAAGATGAAGAACCAGCTATTGCGAGGAAAGACGTTTGTAATCAGATTGAAAACGTATTAATCGAACTAAAGTTATGTCCATTCAGAATCCGGAATAATAAAATCATCTGTATCTCGGTAACGGATTGACGTACAAATAAGTTCAATACATCAAAGCAAAGGTAATTCACTGTACTTTCAAGAAAAATAATCAATACAATTTCTCAATTTCTCTTTGTATCTAATGAAAATTTGCCCTTTCTTCTTTGTTCCTCCCATCAAACGCTTCACACCTCCGGAGTCAATTTCCTTTTTAAAAAATAAAAATGATGAAATCTACGTTATTATCGCGGTACCACTGGATGACATCCCGGTTGTAGTGTCAACTCGCCAAATCTGGCCAAAACTTCACGGGACCTTTAAGGGCTTTAATGAAAGATAGTACGCGGTTTTTGAGACATTCTTCCTTGTGCAGCTTCGAGTCCATCGTCTTATTCGTCACGAACACTTTGGTCCTTGCTCGGCAGCTGCATATCCCTTGCCAAATCATCAGTTTTTGGCAAATTTGTCCATAAAAGCAAACTTAAACTTCGCAGAAACATCTCCTCGTGCCGTCGCCATTTAGAAGTTTTGGCCAGGAAGCTGTCCGAAATCCATTTTTACGTAGGTTTCATCGTCGATGAGCAGGCATCCTTGGTACTTCGTCAAAACCTGCTGGTACAATTTCCGAGCTCAGGTTTTGGCGACGAAACTTTGCTTCAACGTTCTGTTTGGTTGCTTGCTGACTCGATAAGAACGATATCCTGCTCGCAAACGAATTCTTCGAACAGTATTGCGAGCAGCAGCGTATTTTTGTGCGATTTCATTATCTGATAGTCCAGGGTTTGCTCTGACGGTTCTCAACACCTTCTGGTTCAGCTTGCGGTCATATGTTCCACTATGACGCTTACCTTGAGGCACTCGATCCACGCTCTTTTGCTCCCTGAAACGTTTGAGCACATCATACACGGTTGATTTGGCGATTTTCAACGTTTTTGCGATTTATATTGCGGACCACATTGGATTATCAACGTGGGTGTGCAGATTTTTTTTCTCTTCTCTCGGCTTCCATCTGGAATTACTTTTGACTCACTGCACGAAACACCGTGAAATTTATACCACAGAAAGTGGGCACCTAGATAAGCAAACCGCTGTAAAAGAATCCTTGCAGCGGTCACTTTGATTCCGGATTCTAACTGGACAGAACTTTAGGACAGACAGTTCGCGATGAATGTAAAGAAAATGATGGTAATATAGGTTCAGAAAATAAAAATACAGAAAATAGTACATGGAGGAATCCAGATCCAAGTGAAAGCGAGTGAAAGCCGTGTAAGAAACAAAAATCTGGAGGAGGAGGAAGAAAATAAAATGAAAAATTATTAAGAAAGGGACGAAGGACAAAAAACGCGCTAGCAGAGAGAAGAAAATGCGCAGATAGTGTCAGAACAAGCTGCAAAATGCATCGTGATAGAACATTGAGCCCAGTGGACAGCAATAGATTCGGTATGGTTAGGAAAGAACTGAAAAACAGGAAGAGTTTTGCATTTGGATCCAAACAGCGCCGTGCCCAGGAATACATACAGGGTAGAAGGAGTGAAAAGTATGACGATGACAGAAACTATGTTCCCTAGTAGCACACATGTTGCCATTAAGTTGATAAAATATAAATGTGCCTTTATTAGTCATAATCAAGTTGCTGCAACTAATAATGATTGTAGTGTGCTACTTGAGGTTAGGAAGCGAGAATCACGTCATGAAAGAGTCAGCTCATTTGACGAAATGAATTCAGGAGAAGAGTTCAAGAGAAGACAAAACAGGGAAAGCAAAGGAAGACGTAAGCAAAGCCCTAAAGGCAGTAGGCCTAGAAACCGGGGTGAATACCGCAGAAGCGATGCATATCAGAAATCACACCACCGGAAAAAAAGATCGTTCGAGTGAGAGGGAAAGTGATTTCCTTTCCGATTACAGCGAAATGGTCTAAAGCATAGAAGATACTCATCTTCCTCTAGCAGCTCGTCGCATAGTAGAAGGAGTCATTATAAGAAGTCACAAAGTCACAAATTAGAAATTATCATTCTCAGGAGACAACAGATCGCTTCAAGTTGAAGATTTTTTGAACAAAATAAGAAAACTGACACGACATGAGAGAGTTTCAGACAAAGAATTGCTAAGAAACATCCATCATGGTCTTAGAGGGGAGGCATACGATTGGTGGTTTACTCGAGAGGATAAATTCACACGCTGGGAAAAGTTTGAGGATAAAATTCGCTTCCGATACGGAAACCAAAACCGTTATAGAGGAATTAAAGCTCAAATTCGCGAACTCAAACAACGAAAAGGGGAAACATTTGTCACCTATGTAACGGAGGTTGAGAAACTGAACCAATGCTTGCAACGTCCGAGCTTTATTGTCCTTAACGCTCTTCCAACTTATCTGGGAAAACATGAGGCCTCATCATCGTTCAAGATTATCGGTAATGGAGATTTTCGACTTAGAACACCTAATTGAAAAAAAAACCACAAGATAGATGCGAAGGATGCCAATTTCTACAGACATACAAATTCCGGAAGGAATGACATTAATCACATTTAGGCAGGTGATTCATCTAGAGAATATTGTTAAGGCGAAGGAGCTCCGGATCATATTATTCAGAAAACACAACGGATAGATCGACTAGGAGAAGCAATCGGAAACGTACAGAATCGGATAACAGGATGTCAGCAGGTGGAATAACGAGCGACAAGATCTAATTTCTCCTGCTGGACTGCCAGAAGAGCTGACGTACTACACCAGATCAACATGGTGGTGCAATCATTCGGAGACATATAGTGCGAAAAAAATTCAGGTCGTCGACAAACGAAATTTTAAACGAGAAGAGAAGCAGGCACAGATCGTTCACATAAATGTTGAATATCAGTGGACCAAGCACACTGCCCTAAGAAACAGCGGACGCGATGCAGAATAAACTGGATTGTGCGCAGTTAATCATTGCATACGAAGTATGGTCAGATAGATACAAAAAGATCCACTGCGTTATCCAATTCGGAAAGCCAATGTGCTTTAGTTTATCGACGACTAGACTGTGCGGCACGGTGTCAAATGTTTTCGCGAAATCGACATACACCGCATCAACTTGCCTTCTCATTTCTATTTCCCGTGACAGCGTGGTAACATAGCACATCAAATTTGATGTTGTTTAGCGGTGTCTCATGAAATCATGCTGGCTATCTCAAATTGAGTGTGATGCAACAGCTTCTCGAAGATTAAAACAAAAGGTGTGTGATGGTTGTTGACCCGTAACAGTGTAGTTGGGGATTCGACCGATCCAAATGCTCCCGTAAACTTATGAATGCAAGATCAAAGAGTCTTACATTGTTGTTCAGGAAACTGTTCACTTGCCTTAAGTCCGTAACGATCACGGTTTCGATGAGAAATTGTTCTTATTCGGAAACAACGTTCCACGGAATGTAATCGCTGACCTCGTCATCCAAGTGCCATCGTAAGTTCGGGAGGTCGTAGTCACCCAATGACAAAACGATATCGGTTTCGCAAGAGCTATTTGTGAGATGCTGAACTGAATTTTTATGAGCAGAATAATGATCAGCGTGTGAGATTTGAGAATGATAAACAGCAATGATGTAGAGTGAAGTATGTGTCATAATCCAACAATGAAATCGCCTTGCAACGATGGTTGTTTTTTACTGTAATCAATACGTTAACGTACGTTACGTTATCGTGAACTAATTAACGTTTAAAAGGAAAAATCCTGAAAACGTGAACTAGTTCACGGTCCGTTTTCATTTTCTGTGTACATCTGCTGCCCCACTCCAAGGTCCAAGATGTCAATCGGTTTTGTGCAGAAAACCATGAAGCATGCTGGGTTACATGTTTACAAGGTGCAAAAAGCCCCAAACTGGAATGAAATGAAAAACATCACTGCGAAAACCCACGCCCGGAAACTTTACATGAAGTTGCTCACCAAGAGTCGTGTTTCATCGTGAAAGATGACGAAACGTACGTCAAGGCTAACTTCCGTCAACTTCCTGGGCAAGATTATTTTGTTGCCAAGTCGAAGTTTGATGTTCCGGTCGATGTTCGAATGAAGAAATTATCGAAATTTGCAAAGAAGTAAGCGATTTGCGGATGTGTTAAAATAAGCGCTCCCTTCATCACTTCTGGAACAAGCAACGGTGCGATTGACACGGAAGATCAACGAAAACACTGGGAAATCGGTTGTTTAAAATATGATGTATGGAGTAAATGGAAGGCACAGGCATTCAGGATGGGAGATGAAGTTGAATAAAAGAAATTTTGTAAATTATAACTCATTAGTAGTTTTTCATTCCCTAAATATTTTAAGAAAATTCGATAATGGGTTTAATTTTAATGAGTATAAGTGTGTGTGCCATTCTTAACGAATACAACCCTTAATTTGCTTAAAAAAAAAAACAATTTAAACTATTAGCATCTCCTGATTCCCTATTTACTATTCACTATTCAAAGATAACTACTTAGGAGAAGTGTTAGCTACTTCATTGTTGACTGATCTCGGCCACCGTTTTTTAATTTCTTATTCTATATATTTTTCCATCAAAGTACTTCAGTGAATATACTCATAACTTGGTTATTGAGCTTAAATTTGATTACCTTCCAAGTAGTGAACCACTCCGGTAAGCCATATTTGTCTTTAAGGAAACAAAATCACTCAAAAATGCATTTGTTTTCGTTGTATTAGAACAATTATTTTTTACAGGCAGTTCAAATGCTGCCGACAATAATTGCATCTACTGGAAAAGGTTGGCGCTTTATAAACACTATTTCAAGCCGTGCGGGATAATTCTGTCTGTTGCAATAGATAGAGGATTACGTAGCAAACAAATGTGAACAAATATAAACAAGAGATGTATGCACGACGCTGCGGAAATACTCATGAAAAGGTGGACACTCCTTAGCTTGCCAACAATAGGAAAATCCCCCTATATTTCCACCGATCAAAATGCATTCTTCCATAGTCCCTCGATTATCACAAATAATTCAGTTCTTTTCGTTTGAAAGAAATGAAGAATAGTGCATAGATCGATACGATCCTCTTGTCAGAACTAAAGCATCTAGGGCTTTCCAATATCTTCATTCAATTATGGTTGGAATCATTCCTCCCTATCTGTCAAATTGGGTAATGTGGAGTCTCCTAATACATAGAGAACATTGTGTGTAGTTCAAGGTGGTTACGTCGGGCCGTTACACTTCTCGTTTTCAATCAATCATCAATATCAATCCACAACTACAACTACAACAATTAATTGACATGCTCTATGAAATACATTTGGCTAAACATCAATGTGGCAAAATGTGCAGTTATCAGCATCACCTAAGAGACAAATTCAACGTCAAATGGTCAAACGGTAAAAATGGAAAAGTGTCTCATATTCAAGAATTACTACATCAATGTCATCGCTAAAACAAACAAAAACCTGGGATTTATTATTGAATTTCCTTAGGAGTTTTGTGACCTAAACTGCTTAAAATCTCTTAGCGGTAGGTGGAATAAACTTTGGACAAAGCTCAAACCCTACTATCAGAAAACATATGGAAATGCACCTTAGCATCAACCTGACAACGGTAGACAGAAAAATACAATGATGCATTTTGTACAATGATCATGTCACAATGTCTACAAGATTGAAGCATGATACTTCACCAACGATTTATAATGTCAACGGCGGAACAACGTGTATGACATATTTATTTAATTTGCATGGCTTCGTTTCGTACATTATTTTGCATTCGGATTTATCGCTGCCGATTGGATGACTGCAGGGTGGCGGTTGACGTTGAGGAATACAAATAGCCACCACCCATAAACAATCATTCCATCTATCGACAGTGTGGCATCTGACCTACGGAAAGTTTTACTCTTTAAGGCTATTCACGCTTCTGTTTTTAGCGTTTTTGATAGTTCTGATCATGGTCATTCATGAAATGCAGTTGAATAAAAAATATATGAGAACATATGTGCTCTGAAATGACGTGTATTAATCAGACATTAATTAGAATAATTTTTTTGGCTTCAGACCTGTTGACTATACTCGGCAATCAATATTTCAACCTCTAATTCAGTATATTTTTCCATCGAAACAGTTCACTTACTTTAAACATTTGAGCGAAGAATAAATCTAAGAAACGAAAAAGATTTCCTTTTCCAACCTTCAATCACTGTGCGCTGTACAGCAAGTATGTGATTGATATGTGGCATGTAAAATTCTTGTAGTTATTTTTAGGTTTGTGTCTTCAAAAATTTGAAGTGGCGATGTAAATCGGTCATGATGGCAGTCATTTTGGATTTGACATTATGATTTACATGTTGACGAAAAGTCGGCGAGACAGGTGATTGGGAAAAGCCAATAAGGCCGGAGCAATCGGCAAAGACCTAGGCGATGAAATAAGAACAATGATTGGAAACTCGGAACATGAAACTGCAAGTCGATTTGCTTCCCAGGTTGCAATAGGATAATTTTTGACGAGGTTCAACCACGCAACTTCGAAGTCACTGCAGAAACTTTACAGGACAGCTTCTGGCTGTTCTTACCTTCTGGTAAGAAAAAACGACCGTTAAAATCTTTAAAACCGTTATCGGTGACATAAATGCCCAGGTAGGATGGTAGGCAATGTAAAGACCAGTGGTCAAGCTTAACTACCCGCATGCCGCATCAAACTACAAGGCCTACGATGTGTGAAATTTGCAACCTCCCGCGGTTTAGTATTCCGATGAACCTATTTTACCGCAAAGACATCCATCACTTTAACAACGAACAGACAATCAAATCGAATACGTTCTTATCGTAGGATGCCACTACCAAACATTTAGCTACTACGAGATTCGAGGTTGTCCAGGAACACGGGTACAAGAAAGTGGCCCTACGACACCATGGTTCAGCATATATCAGCTTACGACCCAGCCAATCGAGACCAGCGATGGCACTGACGCGGTTAGTCAACGCGGTTAGGTTCTGGGACACTTTCCGATTTTGTTTTTGAATCTCAAAAGGGGTTCTGGAAAGGTCTTCAAAATAGAAGACTTTCATATTTTCTGTTTAACATGGCGTGGGACGGTATTATTCGAAGTCCAGAGATAGACACGTTTTGGCTTCGCCGTAATACGAAACATTAAGACGATGGTGGAAACATAAATCAAAAACAATACATGAAACGAAAAAGTTCTCGAGAAGTGATGAAATTGAAACGGTAGTCGAATTCATCTAATTTCAATTTCAATGTTCAATCAGTTCGAATACACTTTAAAAATGTGTTAAAAAAATGAAAATACAAAATTTTTTTCTGAGTCAATTTTAATTGAAGCAATGTTTATTGAGAACCTTCACCACATATTAGCTGGGAGCAGCCCTCAACCCCCCTCTGTGCTGTTTGACGAGCTTGGAGGTTTCTCAAAATAATCGCACGCAGCACGCACCTGGTCCATCGGCATCTCGTCCCAGGTCTTGGAAATGAGCTTTTTAAATTGGTCCATAATGCTCACTTGATGTTCCCTCTGCTTGGCCAGCATGTACGACCATACATAAAAGTACAGGGGACTAAGGTCAGGGAGGTCTGGGAGGCCACAAAGTCTTATCGAGAAAATCAATCAAATTCTCTCGACACCAATTTGGACCGTTTGGGCCTGTGCGCCGTCCTGTTCAAAGACGATATTCACCGGGTGGGCCGAAGTGCGGTGCCGGGACGCGTCGCTGATTTTCATGTTTTTCTCGATAAACACCAGTGGGTTCCGGGGCCCAACCATCACCGACGCGGCGCTCTGGAACCACGGGATGTGGGGGAGATGCTGGCCAACGTCAGTGCCCACAGCCGATCATTTTGGACATTGTGCGGCTGTTGCAAGACAAAGAGTTTCTCATCAGAAAACACGAACTCCTGACCTGCGTGCCGCGAAAGTATCAGTTTAGCTCTGTCCAGTCTCTTCTTCGTTGTAGCTTCCGTTACCCCGTGAGCCTTGCGTTTCTTGTACGGCGTGTATCCCTTGTAGGCTTGTAGGTCCTTCGTCATGATGGTGTGGTCAGTCCCGATCGACACATCCAGGTCAGCAGCGGTCTTCCATATCGAACGGTTCATTTTTCGACGAACCCGCTCCCTCATCACCTTGATGGCTGCTGGTGTGCTCGCCGGACGCGGCCGCCCGGATCTCGTACGGTTCTTGGCCGAGTCCGTTTCCTGGTACCGACGAATGGTGGTATAGATCGCGTCGTCCCGTACTCCTTCATCGTGCGCGGTAAACAAACAACAAATGACAGCAAGTTGACACCGTGCGCGTCGGTTATCCTATATATGAGGCTAAAGCTGACACCAATATCAATACACAGTATGCACTCTCATCAAGTTTGACCTTCTTGATTCATAAATCGTTTAATCTAATAAACAACCATGCTAGTGTGTGTGTGCAACAGGTTGCACACAGATTGGTGGAATACCTATGCATTTGCCTTTATTCCTTTAGCAACTTAGCGATACAAGAACCTCCACAATCGAAGTAACTGTACAGTCTTTATTACATTCTTTTCAATTTGTTAATGTGGTTGAATGGTTTTGTTGATACCCATCTCCATTCGGCGACGCTCGATAAACTAAGTATTTCTTCGGTTCTGAAGGCAACAAACTGGCGATATCTACGCACATAAGATTTAATCCAGACTGTGGACGAATTGCTCCAAAAGCTAGTTTTTTTTTATCTTCAGCGTATTATTTTGTTTCCAGTCGTGGTATTGAAAATTCTCGAAGAGGTACGACTTTGGTTTTTGATAAACTAACGCATAAAGAGTCGTCGCACTGCCCTAGAAGCACACTTGTAGCAAATCGGTTAAAATAACCTCATTGTGACTCAAATCAGTCACAATCAAGTTGATGCAACCAATTGTGCTGGCTTGGTGTTGCTTGGGTGTCGGCCACGGTTCTCTGTAACGAATCATGATCGTTTTTTTTTTTGTGAGCTTTCGTACTCTGATCTCACACTTATCAACTTATACACTGCATCGCCTCACGCACAAATGGAAGTTTCGAAGAGGATTGATGTGCTAAATTTTTGCCCACAACCAATAAGCATTTTTTCTCCTAGTCACGACCCATAGCGAGAAATGAAATAATATCTGGCGAAATTGACTAAAAATCTCGCTTTTTTTATTTAGAACATTGATTCTATCGGTACTCTTCTACGACCTCGTAATGGACTATGCTAGCGAAGACCTGGTGTCCTTGAACGGAAGTTGTTGCGTACGATCTATGTTGGAATGAATATTGAAGACGCAATGTGGAGAAGGCCAATGTACCGCGAATTACGCGAGTTGCTGGGAGCTGAGGCCACATCGTAAAACTTCAGTAAGGATGTTGCACCACAATCCGGTGAAAAATAATCCAATGGTACAATATGCAAGGTGGATCGATCAAGTGGAAAGCGTCCTACAGACCCTTCAATGACTACCACGCTGGCGAAGTGCAGCCATGGACAGTGTGTACTGGATAAGACTTCTGTATATAGAAGAGGCCACCCAGGCCTTGATCTGACTGGTAAAGTGGGAAGAGGTAACTGTTTTGCACGCATTGTCATAAGCTTAACTAATCTTAACATAATCTTCCTATCGTCAGCAACATAACAATCCACACAAATAAAAAAAAAGTCCGTCGTTAGACATCGTCGACATATTATCGTCGCTACTGCAAACTGGAATACTTTCGTTCTGTACGATTTTATTTTGCTAAAAGATAAACTGCTGTGTTTACCCTGAGTCGTTTACCCGGTATTCAACTGTTAGAAGATACATGCTTAGATTGATAAGTTTGGATGCTCTGAGAAAAAATTAGAGGTGGGTGATATCAGGGATATAACCGCAAGATGCACGTAGGACCGCGATAGTGTACACACCTAGAAATTATGAATTTTACACGAGACGTAATTCATGTTTGTAAAAAGTCGGGGAACGTAAAAACAGATTTCGTGTAAAATTATGTCTTCCGAAACTGACAAATACGCAAATCGACGAAAGGTGTGTATGATTGAATTTATTTTCTCATCTCTTTGAACGCATTCTTATGTGCTAAAGGACGCTTGCATGTGTCGGTCTCAGGGGACAGAAATTTACATGACATTTTGGTAGTGTGTATAGTAATAATGGTATCATCTAATTTATACATATAACACATTTGGTTGGATACACACTTAGAAATTATGAATTTTACACGAGGCGTAATTCCTGCTTGTATAAAATCGGGGAACGTAAACAAAGATTTCGTGTAAAATTATGTCTCCTAAAACTGACAAATACGCAATTCGACAAAAGATGTGTTTGATTGAATTTATTTTCTCATCTCTTTCAACTCATTCTTATGTGCTAAAGGACGCTTGCATGTGTCGGTCTCAGGGAACAGAAATGTACATGACATTTTGGTAGTGTGTAGTATTAAAATGCTTTTATTATTTTGCTTTGACCCGTCCCTTCTTATGAAATTTTCTACAAACCGAGCCATTGCTTTTTAGTTCAGTTTAATGAAACATAATTTCAGTTCAGGTATAATAAAATAATTGTCGAATTCACTTCTCTAAATTGAATGCCTCAAACAATCCAAAATGTACTATTTTTGATGATATGCAAAGGTTTTTTAGGATAAATCACGAACATTTCACTTAAACACAAACTCTTTTATTGTCAAATTTAATTGGTCGTCCTGAAAAGGACGATGGTTATTATACGCGTAAGAAATTAATTTATATTTTCGGTTTATTTGACCAGCAGGACACCATCGTGTGCTGTATTCAATCCGGATAGTAGCTTATTCATCGTATTCCGCTGGGAAGTGCCCGCTAAGGAAGCCCCCCCACTAAGGCTTCGGAAGCAGATGCCATCCGCGCGGATTATCGATTTTTACGACCCATTGCCTCGGCAAAAGGTCGAGCGGGGAAACATGCAAACTTTGCAGCGCTTCCTTCTGGTTTGTAGATGAGCAAGCGCAGGCGATAATTTGCGCGCCAAACGTGCAATTGCGAGAAAACGGACGAGATAGGAAAAAAATGAGTAAAAACCTTCGTAACGAGAGAGCGAAAAACACAAACCGCTCAATCGAATTTGACTATCCCAATGAAATCATTTTGTTTCAAATCGTGTGGTTGATAGCATTGCCTACAAAGAAGAGAGGCACTGAAATGCAGTACGAAGCAAATTTCATAAGAGGGGACGGGCTTCAGTTATAAAAACAGACACCGGCAACAAAGCAAAATAATTTTGCTGCTGAGGGGAAACTGCTGTGTTAAACATGGAATGAAACTAAGTGAAATAAAAAGAAGAAGACAATTTGAACCATCTGTTACCCGTTCTTGAGGACCCGAAAAGAGAAAACCATATTTTCAACCTGTTAATATGCAGATTTGTATGGAAGCAAAAGGTGGCCATTTTTGAGTAAAAAATTGAACTACTTATTATAGTAGCATTTAATTGAAATTTGAATTCAAAATATTTGTAAGTTTTTCTGATCAAATGGTGTATAAATGCAGTAGCTCTGTTCAGTCAAACGAGAGTTATTAGCATTCAAAAACCTTTTACTTTTGCGTAAAGCTCTTATTTTTCAAAATTTTGAAATTACACCCGGTATAGAAAAGAGAAACGTAGTCCTACGTTAAAAATTTGAAACTGCGTTCGGCGTACCATCAAATTTAAAAAAAAAAGAAGGTTTTAAATACGACAAGGCTGCAGTGTTAAGGTTTTAATGTTTTTATTAAGGTTATTCAGTGTTGACTTAAACAGATTGTTTTGCATGAAATGGATATATTATAAAATCCACATAGAGGGTAGATTTTAAGGACGAAAAAAAAATGCTATATTTTCGCTGCAATTCAATTTTTTCAACAACTTTTCTAATGCTCCAAAATGGCCCGTTTGATTATTTGAGTCCAAAAAAACGATAGAATATTATTTTATTTGGCCTACTCGTTGATGTTGTGGGGTTCTGTAAAGAGCCAGTAACAACTGACAAAAAAAATAAAGTTGTGATTGTGATTGCTAAAGACACCAGCAAATAAACTGAGTGATAAATTTGCAAGAATCGTGTCGGAGAAAGAATGATGCTTCTTATGAGCGGAGCTGCCGCTGTGACTTCCGTTTATACTGCTAGCTTGCACTAATTGGTCACTAGGAGCCTGTGTGCGGTTCAAAACACGATGATTTTGCGAAGCTGAGCTGCCGTTTTGGCTTCTGCTGCTGCTGGACTGCTACGGCTGAAGTGCTGGTGAAAAACAGGCATATACATTGAACGTTGGACTATCTATTTGTTTTCTATACTGGGGTACGATAAAAGTGGTCAGGTTGTGAGCGTTAAAACCTTCCTCGTTAATGATTCTCAAAATTTTTGCACCAGTCGATCGGAAATTTGTCTACGCATTGTTTCCAGAAAAGGACATTGTTTATTTCGAACCACATTCTATTAAATAAAATTATTTATGTTTAAATGCCAGCGTAGTCCTACGCCCAATTTAGTAGCGTAGTCCTACGTCTTCATTTCGAACAACCAAATAGGGCTGTACCTTATAGTTTTTTATGATGTTTTATTTATCTCAATGCAAGGAAATCTAGGTATCCTCCCCCTTGCCTACCCTGCATTGGGGTAGCTTGGTAAAAGACTATGCGCCTGATCGTATACTACCGTTCAAACGCTCTTCGCTCGCTTTCAACTTTGTATCTTTCAATTTTCACAGCCTGCCGTTACGCTATACGGAACTATCAATACTCTCTCTTCAATCCTCTTCGTTCTAGCAATAAATTACTGTCCACTCCTAGAGCCTCTCATGTTGATGGGCGATTATCTGCTTCTGACCAATTTCATCAATCTATTTCTTATTAATGTGTTCGCACAGCACTATGGTTGTTCGCAAATATATGGTGAATTTACAGGTTTTCATGGTTCATCAATTTTAACTATTTCCATATTGAAAAATCTATTTCTCAACATTTCTTATCGATTGATGTACTCAACATATGAATCAATTTATAAATGACAGAGTAATATAGTTACTGTTTCGTTCGTCGCAGTTTTCATCCGGATTTTTGTATTGTTTTCCAAGTCGATAATTGTCGGTCGTTTTTGAAAGTGGGCCTGTATGCCAACGGCTTCATTCATACATTGTAGTGTTGTGCTTTAGTACAACTGTGATCTGGATCTACACCTTTGTGCAAATCGACACTGTATACGTACATACCCGCTCGCTGTCTCTCGCCCGAAGCGCCATCTTGAAGCAAATATTGAAAGCAACAACGTTACGCTCACTAGAGCATTGCCTATTGGTAGGCGCTTTCCTCGTAATCACAACTACCGTAGTTTTGCAGAGTATTGGAACATTGCGAATATCGGATCTGCAAAATGGATACGTGCCATGCTTGTTCGCGATCGTTGAGTACTGGCAAAGTAATAACTTGCAGTGGCTCTTGTGGTCTTGTCCTTCATAACATCTGTGCGGGATTAACTAAAGTCCAATATTCAGCTTGGACAGCAGCCGTTGGCCTGTATTGGTTCTGCGATAGTTGTCGGTTGAATTTCAATCCTGCTGCGCATGATCGAGATAAAACGATTATGAAAGCTTTGCGGGAACTGTTGATTCGTATAGACTCCATGGACACACGCCTAGGCAACTACGGTGACAATCTTCGAACCATAAACAGAACGCTCTATAGTACACAACAGTTCAAACCTGCAAACCAATGGATCGACCAAACAACATTTCATCATACCATCGACCAACTGAACTTTGACGGCACTACCGATCCTATCAACCGTTCGAGGTATTCCAGTACTACTGCCCAAGCGACCGTTTCTACACCAGCTGCGTTCATTCAACCACCGAATGTTTCACGTATCAGCGATCTTCTATCAGTCAGTCAGGACGGAACCGATAGTAACAAACCGCATACTGCAATTGTTTCTCAACCCAGTAGCGATATTACCACTCCATCTGATAACGCAAACGAAAGCAGCTTAAGGCTTAGCACTAGATCGTTGAGCGTCGCTAAATTTGGCCTGACCAATGACAATGCAGTAGCTTTCTATGTGTCTCCGTTCATCCCAGATCAGAAAGAAGATGATGTTAAGCAGCACATCCACGACATTGCTAATGTTGCTTCTTCGCCGGTGAAGGTCGTTAAACTAGTTCCTCGTGGGAAAAGCTTGGAAGACCTCTCTTTCATCTCCTTCAAAGTAATCGTTAACATGGCTCTATCCAAGGTGGTCGGTGATCCCTCAAACTGGCCAGAAGGTGTTACTGTTCGTGCGTTCGATTATAACAAAAAAAACGGTTCTGCTGCATCTCGCTCGAACCAGCCGTGAAGTCAATCAAGAACGTTCAACCAACATGCCACCGACCATCAACTCCATTCAACATTGAGGTTATCCCGGGACGCATTCTAACAGGCCCTATGGGCAGCCCTTATCCTTTGGGAGCAATCGAGCCATCTGTCATCAGTTCCAGTCCTAGTCGTCCCGGCTCTGTGTTCGAACTCGGAGGCAGAGCTGCGTAGCCCGTATTGTCAGGCAAGTACAATTTTGATTCGGAATCGGCGCTAACACACGATAATCGATAATTCGGAATTCAGCAACTCATCCGGAAACAACGTTCGAAATCATCAAGTGTCATCGAAGTTCCGACTCAGTTACAGCCCTGTGGCTACGAACGGAGGCTTTCAGTTAGATCCACTCTCAAATGTTGCGTCCACTTTCAGGCACCCACGTTTAACTGCATCTGCGATGAATGAAACGATGTTTATGCCTTTACAGAAACCTGGCTTAACAACAACACTTTGTCGAAGCAACTGTTCAACGATACCTATTCCACCTATCAGTTAGATCAATCGACTCTGAACAGCAACAAGAACTCCGGTGGAGGGATTTTGTTGGCCGTTCGCTCCAGCATTAAATCTCGTTTACTGACACCTCCTGAAAACTCGACGGTTGAGCATCTGTGGGTCACAATATACACACAACGTGGTACCCTTTTTATTTGCGTGATATTTGTTCCTCCCGATCGCGTTAACGACAGCAGCCTAATCGACAAACACGTGATTTCTCTGGTTTGGATCATCTCTCAAATGGGAGCTCATGACAGCATCGTCATTTTGGGTGATTTCAATCTCAGCACCATGTCGTGGATAAGCGATACTAACGGATTTAGCTTTCCCGATAATTCCCGTTCGTCATTCAGACCAGCATCGCTTACCTTGCTAGACGCGTACTCCACTGCAAGACTCCGACAAGTGAATGGCATTTTAAATGCAAACAATCGTTTACTTGATCTTTGCTTTATTTGTGAAGAATTGGGACGGAGTTGTTCCATTCTCCAAGCGCCTGAGCCGCTCGTCAAAAATTTCAGGCGTCACCCACCTCTTCTCGTTAAGCTGGAGATCAACCCTGTGCAAAGCTTTAAAAACTTCGCCGAAAAATTCTACTACGACTTCAACAAAGCTGACTTCGAGGGAATGGAAATCTTCCTTGCTAGAGTGGACTGGAATGAGACGCTCGGTAACGGGGATGTAAACTTCGCTGCCTCAACTATGTGTAGCGTTTTGCTTTACGCTATCGACCAGTTCGTGCCGAAAAAAATCAACCGTACGCCTGCGAAACCTGCTTGTTCAAATTCCGAACTCAAACACTTGAAACGACTGAAAAGGGCTGCCCTGCGGAAACATAGCAAACATCATACAGATTGTACAAAGGCTAACTACGAGCTTGCCAATAACAACTACAAATGCCTGAACAACTGCTTGTATAATGCCCATCAGAATCAGCTGCAGGGTCGTCTCAAAGCGAATCCTAAGAGTTTCCGGCGCCAGGTAAACGGGCAACGGAAAGAAACGGGATTGCCTTCTAATATAATCTTGCAGGGGTAAATCGATTGCTCCAAGCTACTTAGTCTTCTTGATATCAATACTCGACGTCGCGACCTCCGTTTACATGCTTTCTTCAACAACCGGCGATCGAGGACTAACTATGGTGTACATGAACCCGTGTTAAACATGTGCCACGTTTTTAATAGTGTCTACCACGTTTTTAACTTTAATTTTTCCCGTGGACTAAATAAGTGCAATTTTAAAAGATGTTTGAGTTGATTTAAATTGTAGCTGTCCTTTTATTAAGACCTAGTTCATTGTCATTGGGCTAACCATTTTATACGTTGACTTATATTAAATAAATAAATAAATAAATAAATGAGCGTTCGAAGTTGGTCAACATTTCGACACGTGATTAATTTTAAGCTTTTGCCATAGCACGCTAGAATACCAGAATCATCTAGCAACTGCAATGGCCCTTTTTGGAATGCTTCGCAACTTTTTCACCGGTGTCAGTTGTTCAGCAAACAATTCGTGTTCCTTTACCAGGTTTTTGTGACGGGTTCGGGAATTCCGGATGAAGTTCATATGTTCTCTTCTCTGCCATATCAATTGGGCTGTGATTTCGGTTGAGAAGTTCAATTGAGTCTTGCTCAATACTTCTATCGAAAGACTGTCCCCTTAATTCGACATAAGTGGAGCTCAATGAACAGCTTGACGGGCAGTTTGGCGACAACTATCTGAGGAGACTACAGCATCCCATATATACCCCCCTCTATAAAATCCATTCCCACAAAATTCACGGGTAAACCGTGAATAAATGGCCCAAGTCATACTAATGCTAGTATTAAGTCATTCATTATATTTAAAAACAACGAATCATCGGCTCCGTAGAGCTAACGGCATTGAGCCTCCAAAAAAAAATTAACTATACAAAAAAATTACGGGCAGTTTGAATGAATGTTTTTTTAGTCAAACAATTGGCATGGAGACTACGAAATGTTGATCCTATTAGGCTTTTTGACGCTTAATCACCTTTCCCATTCTGGCGCATACAGGGGAATGATGGTTTGTTTTCCTCCAAATGATTTCCCTTCTAAAAGCAATCCTTTGATCTTAATGGCGCTGTAGTGTGCGTGTGTTAAACGTCACTAAGCCTAATAAACGAAACAGTGCCATACGTCAAATCGAATCATGAACCACCGATGTTTCAGATGAAAAAAGGGTGGTCAGATTACCTCTAGTCAGGTTTTTGATTGGTTAAATTTAAATAAATGGTTTGAAAATGTACAGCACTGACTGAGATTAATAACTTAAGAGCCAGCAATAAACTAGTTGCTTGAATAAATAATCTTGAAGTAACAAAAAACATCAATTACCTGACCAAATGAACAACTTCACAGGTTATCCATGTTCTTACATTGTCGAGATTTGAATTATAAACATCCATATCAGAGCCTGAGATAATCAATGTGTTCACAATTCTTTCAGCCAGTATTGTATATCATGAAATATTGATTTGCATGGGGCCTTTTTTTTAAAATAACGTTGAAAAAACTCTTAGGTATCATGCCCACCATGTTATCATAACCATGGATCTTAACATACGTGCTTAATCTCTTTTGTGCAGCGTGATTTGAAGATTTCGGCTCAATTTGCTCTTTTGTGTTTTTTTTGCAAAACATTAAAAAAAAGCTTTCTAAAATTAACTATAAAACTAAGTTTAAACTTACAGGGTGTCTCACAATAAGGTGTCTCTAAAACAAAATGGGATTACAACAAAACAAATCAACCAAATCATAGCATTTATTTTTCATTTGAAAGATACATGTTTTAGAAATAAACCATATTAATTCAATTCGAATCTCTGACCCTTTTCCTTGATTACTTTGCACAAACGCTTTGTAAACCCATCGCAGCTGTCACGCACGATTTCCTGAGGAATTTGGTCCAAAATATCAATCAAATGTTTCTTGAATCGATCTAAAGTAAGCCCTTTTGTAGGGCCTGTATGTTGAAGCATATAACCCCAAACAAAGTAGTTAAGTGGGTTGAGATCCGGTGAAGATGCAAGCCACTCTTCGCTTGTGATGAAATCGGGCAAATTTTCCGTGCACCACGCTTGTGTCTTCTTTGCCTTGTGAGCTGGAGCTGAGTCCTGTTCGAAACAATATGGTGTATTCCCATACAGCGTTGAAGCATGAGGAAGTACATGGTTCTTCAAAACCTGCTCGATGCAATATTCAGTGTTGATTTTTACGTTAGGTTCTATGAAAATAAGAGGAAGTTTTCCGTTTCGTAAAACGGCGCCCCATACCATGATTTTCGATACATTCTGATAGTGTTCTACAGCTAGTTTATCTCATGGAATACTGGCAAGTTTTTTGCCATACACTCGATAATTTTGTTGATTATGACTGTCCGAAAGGAGGAAGAGCTTTGCATCCGAAAATAAAATCTCACATTCACCGTGCCGAACCAAAAGTTTTCGGTTTCTTTGGACCCTGGCTTGCTTTTGACGCTCCGTCAACCCGTGAACCCGTTGTTTCTTGTACGGCTTGCATTCCAAATCATGTCTGAGAAGCCTGTTCATGGAAGCAGGGGACATTTGAAATTGTTTGCTCTATTTACGGCCACATACGGCCGAACTACGTCTTAATCGCTCCCTCACACATTTGATCTTTTTTTTCGTTCTGGCAGTTCGTCTGGCACCTCCTTTGTGTTGAATATGGACATTTCCAGTTTCCTTGAACCATTTCAAGGTACGAAAAACAAAACGCATACTCACTCCGAACTGCTTAAGGCTATTGAATATCTGAGCTTTTGCAAATGTAACTTTACAACTTGCTCCCGTATGGCTTCCATGGTAGCTGATACATATAAACAAACGGAATCGCGTATTTATCTTCAGTGATAAGCTGTCAAAAGAATACACTCAAAACGGGTATAATCAATTTCACTGTTAAAATTACTCAGCTGAAATAAACCAAGACTGAAAAGAGGTGACACCTATTGTGAGACACACTGTAAATGAAATATGTTAGATTAAATTTCAAAACAGAAGGAAACGGTTTGTATATTATATCGTACAAAAATATGATTAACGATTCATTCAGACTATTGATTTTTGGCTGTTGGACGAATATATCATTTCAAACATAAAGTTGGCAACAATATTTTGGTAATCGTTCTTGTGAAGTACACCCATATGGCTGAAGTATTGTCCCGAAACCATGTAACATCTATCTTCTGCGTGATAAAGCTTTTTTTTCCTCTTTTCGATCAGTCTTTTATTGGGTAGCTCATATAACAAATACCCTGATGATCGGTGTGCAGATTTTTCCGATTGCCATTTGGACATTACGAAAATTGATTGAAACCTAACTCTAGATTGTCGTCCGTTCGCCAATTTCTACCACACCACTCATTCGACAACTATCGAGGGGCTGTGCGTGGCTACACCGGCACCACCCGTCAGATGGTTGGTTTTGCATTGACAGCGCCGGAATCTATGTGTGGATTGAGTGTTGTTTTATTTATTCGCGTATAAAACACATCAAAGCGCAATAAATAAAGTTCACCCCGAATGTCAGTAATTTATGGTTTTTCGAATAGTTTCGGAAGTTTTCGGTCGTACTTTAGTGGCCCCTTTTTTTTTTTTTTATCTGCAGGCGTTCGTTTGGTATATGGTACCATAGAAAGTTTCGGTGGTATACGCCTTCTGAGAGTCATTCAATTTACTAGATGGTCATCGACAGGCCGACAAAGGTTATTTAACTGAAAATGGAACAAATTAAGCGTTCATGATTTCTAAATTTATGCCCACGAAGGTGAACACAAACAACCGAAATAATTTATATGCACTCTGATTGGGTTCCCATCTCTCTATCTGCGATCACAAAACCGAAGGGAGCTGATTGCAATGCGTTTAGCCAGGTCAGCCTTTCTGAACGACATGGACGAATGTCCACCGACTCTACAGGAGATGGAGAAGGAATGAGCGTTAACGAGGAAGCCAATATGTAAATGAAATAGATATCGATAAAATCACTAATGAATTTAAGCCCATATTAATAAATATGCTTAATATATGTGAAAACATTAAACACACCACGGGTGAGAGTCGAACATAAGTCAAAGCAAGATTGAGATGAACGATAATACGAAGTTTTCACATTTCAGTACAACGACGACTGCTATGGACTTCACGTTGCGAGTGCGAAACAGAAAATTCACCGTTCTTTTATGTTTTCGATCGGTCTTTTGATTGAAATAAAAATATAAACAGAAAAACTCTTTAATTGGCATATTTTGCTTTAATTTTGCAGAATTTGTTGAAATTAATTACAAATTGATTATTTAATAGGGCATTCATAGAAACTAGTCGATCTTTTAGCCATTCATGTTGGTTAGGGAACCTCACAAAAAAGTAATGATGACTGAAATTTGGAATGATTTCTACGTTTTTCAATTAATTTATTCATGAAATATGAAGAAAATATTTAATCAAATGGAATATTTAGTTTTCTGTATATTGATGTTGATCTGAGGTATTTGAATGACTACGACGGAAGATTAACCAGCCCGAGGCTGAAAATATAACAAATAATATCAAGAAACAAAAATCGATGGAAGATGAAAAAGCAGTCACGGAGTTAGGGACAAGTGTGCCACCATTTTACGGAATAATATTGATAAATCGATCAAATGATATCCTTTAGATTGATTTGGTTATGCTTTAAGACATGGTTTAATCAATTTAATGCAGAATTTTCTGTTATCTTACTATTTATTATCAACTTTATGTCGACCATAAAAAAGGCGGGAAAAAATATAATGTCCTTGACAATTTAAATAACATTTCCAAATTTATCAGTGTTTGAAACTTATCCCTACGTTGTGTTTTTCGATCAATGTTTTGCCAGGCAGCAACCTTAGTGTGCGCCTTGAGAAATCAAGAGCTAATGATTCCAGGATAGCCGTACTTCAGGCGCGGATTGTTCACTAGACACAGGCACACGCGAAAAAGAACGGCTAGAAAATCGGCATTTCACGGTACGACCGATTGAAACACGGAGACTGTTAAGAAATTAGCACTTTATTCAAATCAGTAAAGACACTAACTTTATTCGCTTTCGGTTGCTATATTTACTTCGAGCTGCTGAAACATACTTATGATAATTTAATGATGATGCTCTAAGCTAAGCTGATGGGTGGTGATGACGATGCGAAGTTGAAAATCCCGAACGCCAACAGCAGGGATGCCAGATACTTTTTTCAAAAGTCTGTGTCAATCTCATTGAAATGTCTGTATTTGTCTGTATAAGGGAACGTCCATTAATTATGTCACGCAAAAAGTGACTTTTTAAATTCGTTGATTGGTTGAACTGATGCATCATCAATAATGTTATCAAATCGTTTGATAAGGTGATAAAATGTTGGATGGGCTTTTACTCTGATATTGTCAGGATCAATTAACTAAATCATTGAGGGTATCGTTGGTAAGGTCAATTCGTTTATTTTTTTGGGGTATCGTCGGTAAGGTCAATTTTTATTGCAGCAGCATATGTGGAAATTCATCATGTCCAGTCGAAATTGATGCAAGTGCTCCATGCTTAAATTGTCACTTCTAGTGTATTCGTTGATCAAAGCCTGCACTTCGACACCTTCGTACCTTTTTCCAACTCGCAGAAGTTATTGGGGATCAGGTTCACAAAGCCAGGGTTCGTCAATTCTTTTGAATATCCTGGTTTCAAGAAAAAATCCAATATCAAGAATATCAATTTGCAAGTTTCTGTTTTCAGCTTGTACACCATTGGCTTTTCAGATTGAAAAAGTTGATTCAACCGGTTGATTTTCGGTAAGATGTGGTTAATTGCGATCAAGCACAGGTGGTTTGATGGATCGCCGAGACGCTCGTAAACAGTCGTTTTTAAACAGTACACTAACAGAATGCTTCCCACCGTGCATAACACTCTCTCCGTCTACACCGAACCCTATTAGCTTCTTTTTGTACAAAATCAGAGTCTTCATTAAACTTAGCAACAATGGCCCTGTGTATCGCAGTAGCATCCGCCTTAGCAAGCTCGAGTACGTGATTAACAAAATCTCGAATTGACAGGTCATTGCCACTTCAATAGAAAGTCCTCACTACTAAGACCAATTGACTCATGGATTATAAGACTAAATGGTTTTGACCGCATCATTGCCACCAATTCTTGGTGATGCGATTCGCCAAGGAAATTCGTCATGATGGCCGTATTTTTAGTTCGTTGCAGTGCTACGTCTTAAACAAGGGTCAAATTAGTAAAAACAGCCTTATAAAAGAGCCAGGCATGTACTTGTACTTCTACATCCCTCACTGGTTTTTTTTTTCGCCAGCAAAATGATCCAACTTCAGACTGTCAATAATTTGCTTATTGTGACGAATGTGACTCCCTTGAATCCTCCCTTATCTCAGTCGGTAAAGGCGCAGCTACAAAGCAACACCATGCTGGAGGTGACTGGGTTCGATTCCCGGTCTGGTCTAGGAATTTTTCGTTAAGGAAAATTTCTCGACTCCCTGGGCATAAGGATATGATTGTACTTGCCACACAATCATACTAATGATAGAATGGTACTTGGTATCGAAAGCTCTCAATTAATAACTGTGGAAGTGCATTTAGTAGAACACTAAGTTGAGAGCAAGCAATAAGCTAATTGTGAAAGCAATAAGCTCGAAATGCTTAAGAAGAAGACGTATGTGACTTTCCCTATCGCCATGTTTTTTTTTTAAATCTAAAAGTTCGCCGAAATGAATGTCTGTATATGTCTGTAACATTTTCCAAATGTCTGTATAATATCTGTAATCTGTATGATGTCTGTATGCATGATGAAATGTCTGTATAGCTGGCATCCCTGGCCAACAGCCGAGGATGAAGGGTTGCCAGTTGCGCTACATATGTTCGCTCGAACGGGCGAAAATGCGATGCTGCATGGATACGCTACCAAATTATACATTGTGCATTAACAATCATTCTTATGGTCAGGTCTTAAAAGACTTTTCTCTTTTGGATTTTTTGGAAACCTGATAATGATCGGCTCTTTTATTTTATTTTATTTCCAAATTTATAGAAACTTTTTATTTATCTTTATCTTATGTATGAAACATCATGAAGCAGCATAAAAGAGTATTTAATTTCAGCATTTATTCGAAAAAAAAATATCGATTCGTATTTCCGTAAAAATTTTTATAGAAAATTAAACATTTTGGGGAAAAAGTTTTACCTCTATACCTTACTGTTTACGGTTTTTCTGAAGAGAAAGGTGTCAAACGCGGCATAATTATACCGAAATGGGTTAACGGTATATGGTAACACCCATGCCATCCTGATGGATTACCGCCAGTTTTTTTTAAGCAGTATCAAAGGAATAAGTGCAATCCATGTTTTGGTTGTTTAATTCATCTCTGAAAACTGGCATATTTCCTCTCATTTGGAAGGAATCGTATTTGGTTCCAATCTTCAAAAGCGGTAAAAAATCAGATGTTAAAAACTACCGTGGGGTTGCAATATTATCTTGTATTCCCAAACTATTTGAGTCCATTATCAATCAACACATTTTTTCACAAATGAAAATTTTTATCACTACCAACTACTACAAATTTAATAAATTTTGTATTTTTTTCAATTAATACAATGGATGAAGGTAATTTTGTTGAAGCCTTATACACTGACTTTAGCAAAGCATTTGATAGAGTCGATATTCCTTTGTTGCTTTTCAAATTGTCTAAGATAGGTTTCAATCACAATGTTTTAAAGTGGGTTCAGTCATACCTGCATGGAAGTAAACAACGAGTAAGATTTTATGGAAATCTATCATCGGTTGTCAATGTTACATAGGGAGTACCACAGGGATTCCATCTGGGTGCATTACTATTTATTTTGTTTGTCAGTGATGTTGAACATATTCTACGCCATTTGAATGTTTTAATATACGCAGACGACATGAAACTTTGCATGGAAATACGTAAATCATCTGACATTGAAGCCTTCCAAAGAGAAGTTGATAATTTTCATATTTGGTGTACAAAAAGCTTGCTAGAGATTAACGTAAAAAAGTGCATCTCAGTCTTATTCACTAAAAAGTGCAATGTAAGGCAAGACACCATCACTATTGGTGAACAAACTGTTGAATGATGCCATTAAGTTAGAGATTTGGGAGTCATACTTGATTCCGAGCTCACTTTTGTTGAACACTATAACAATATAATTTACAAGGCAAGTAATAGGCTCGGGTTCATCAAAAGGTTAAGTTTTAATTTCAATGATCCCTATACAATAGAAATGTTGTATGTAACATATGTTAGGCCCCTTCCTGAGTACTGCAGCGTGGTTTGGCTCGATATCAAAATAAACATAAATACCGCATTGAGTCACAGCAGAAACAGTTTTTATGTTATGCCTTGCGTAAGTTAGGTTGGAGCTCTTTTTGGCTACCTTCTTATGAATCTCAATGTATGTTAATTAAAAAAAGGTCTTGTAGAACGACGTAAGTTTGAAATCCTAGCATCTATAAACGATGTTATTGGGCAAAGATTAAATGACGCAGACATTTTAGAGAAGTTCAACTTCTACGCTCCCACCCGTCACTTAAGAAGCAGAAATTTATTCTACATTAATAATCAGAGCACTAACTTTGCCCAAAATGGACCCATAAATAAGATGATATCTTGCTACGAATACGAATACTGCACCAAAATTGAGGTAACAATCAGGTAAGTTTTTGTTTTTTGATTATCGAGACTTTCAGCCTCGGGCTGGTTCAACTCCCGTCGTAGTCACTCAAACACCTCTTTGGGTGTTTTTCGTAACTTGTCCGGGGGTGAGATTTGAACTCGTGACTTTGGCGTGGAAGGTATGGATGTTAACCACTACGCCGGGGTCACCCCCCGTATTGAAAATTGAGCGAAGGGCTTGGATATAGCGGTACTCGAACGAAGGACGTATTCCTTTTGCTTTACATCCCTAATGCGGGGTAGCTTGATCGTGCTCATGTACTACCAATAGCTTGTGATAGTGTCTAGCGGTTGTTTGTACACCCTCCGTTTTGGTGCTTACATCGTAAAGAAACTCTGTCCTTTTGGGTTTATTTTTGTACACAAAGTCTGGTTTTTACTCAATTTTTCTCTCGTCATCTCTGACTTAGAGACATCGGAGAGAAAGACCGTTAAGTGTTGTGATACTGGTCCCCACCAGTTTGGGTAAATGGGTTCCCTCATTATGGGATTTACATACTAGAATTGTTTTGTTTGTATTCTTCAATCTAGGCAGGTAACTTATTTAAGTTGATAAATGCTGCTTATGGCTGCGGCTGCCATCAAGTCCTCGGTTCCTATAGCCCCTTTCAGGAGCTAGGCGCAGATGGACGACCAATAGCTTGCTGGGTAGGTACTAGTAGCACGGAAATAGAGGGATAGTATAACTTGGACACAATGACAGGGAATTTACTAGAGTTGAGGGAGGGGGGGATGACATTGCACTCTGAGATTAGATAAACAAAGGAATTCGTAAATCGCTTGCATGTTTTTTAAATAGTTTATATACATAATAGTTTATATTTTTTTAAACTAATATCAAGATTTTCGTCATGAAGCTTGAAAAAAGAAAATTATTTGTGCACAGTTACCATCCAAAATCGTAAACTCAGGAGCGAAAGATCAAAATGTTCAAGAGATCTCTCACAATCGCTCGCAAAGTGCAAACCAAGTGTCGAAGTGGAACCGTTTGTCGTCAACTGTTGTTGAAGGTAGTGATTAACCTCTCACGCCAAAGACACGACTTTAATCTCACCCCGGACAAGTTGCGAAAATACCCAAAGAGGTGTTTAAGTGACTACGACGGGAGATGAACCAGCCCGAGGCTGAAAGTCTCGATAATCAGAAAACAAAAACAAAACAAAAAATCTGTAGCCCACCAAGTACTTCGCAACCCTTAGACTAAGACACGTGTTCTAGTATATAATAAGATCACCACTATTTACAGAGTCGCCGCCGCCTTCTGGAAGAGGACACGTCTATTTTCTCGTCTTGCCGCCGTCATCCGTCCGTCGTACGCCGTTTTGTGTTCTATGAATTATTCTACCGCAATAACAGAACTGTGACCGCTGATTTTGTGTTCAAAAATGGACCCGGGGTGAAGAAAAAAGTTCCGTCGTTGATGAATAATAATCGCGTAAATGTGGTGTAAAATTTTCCGTTGAAAAATGCGAATCAAAGAAGGTGACAGGGCCATTCCTTTTTTTGTCCAATTTGCAGGGCTTGATCAAGAACAGAGAGGTATACGTATGTGCGGGCTATGTGTTTATTTCCCTTCTTTCTTCTATTGTAATAGCACTGCCCTCGGGAGTATGGGGTCGATTCGAGGTGCTACAGCGCAATCGGAGAGTTTAATATCGGAAAAAATAGTTTACGGTGATTAGGTCATGCCGGACTATTTTGGGTGCGGTGTAACTGGCGTTCGATGTTCTGTTGCTCAATGGAGCGGTCCCATGCTTTCGGCGAATAGTGCTAGTTACATACTTTCAGCGTATCGTTAAACAAAACGAACCCTGCAACTAACCTTTTCCCAACTATCCAACATCCCAGTGATGTCTCTGATGGAACTGCAGAGGATTTCTCGGCTTCTTTAAAAGCGAGTATCACGGCGGCAACACGTTCCTTCCCATTCCCTACTTAACCAGCATTCGGTCACGGCAAGCGCCGGTATTGCTTCATAATGGGACACCAGTTTTTACACCTTGAAGATGTATGTTAGCCCAAAACATTATCTGTTGGTTCTTTATATAAATACAGCTGATCTGGCAATAACGGAATAGCATCCGTGGGCGGTCAATCATGCTCATGGTCATGGTCATGCTCATGCTCATGTTCATAATAAGATCACCACTATTTACAAACAGTGGATGCATGTAGGTTTTTGGTATGAAAACAACTGATCTGTCAACAAACAGAGTAAGACCTGTAGGTGGCCTACCATGCTCATCATGCTTTTGCTCATGTCTTGTCACCCAGGGTTATATGGCGATGGTTCATGAATACGCAAATTATAATAAACAAGTATTTCGAAAAGAAATACTATGGATGAAGCGATAATAAAATTAAAAACCCCCATTTTATCATTCTACACCACATCACATACGTCAATTTGGATGACATGGCTGATATAGCAATAACAGCAATTGAAACAGTTGTACATGTGACCAATGTAACACTCTCGTGAGTTGCTATTTTCAGTGGCACTGTTTGATTGATCGATTTAATTATCAATGCTGCTATTAGTTCTGTAGCATCTTGTTTGAAATCTTGTCCACAAACGAGTGACTGATGAATTCTCACAGGCACTATGGTGTAATTGCGTCGATAAGAGTCTCTTCAAGAGTGAACAGAGAGGCACACACACTGTTAATTGAATGATAACAGCCACTTTATCATTGGTCAGCGTCAGTGTTGAATTAGTTCTGCGTATCCAAGAGCTAATTGGAGCCACTACTGGCTTGGCTCAAAAGCTGCAAACTAAACAACACATTTCCCCACCTCATTCAATTCGTAAGAACACCACATTTATTGCAGCCAGCTCAAAACGCGACAGCCATAGGTGTGCGCGTCGTTGTGTGATTACCGATAACCACCAACGTGCAGGAATTGATTAAAGTTCCATTGGCACGCTTGTATTTCAATCAACGACAATTGATAGACGTGCGGACAGCTGTCATGATAAAGTTGGAATAATTTAAAGCAGCATTCAATTGTTTTATTAACTCGTGTGATTGACTCTCTGATTGATTTTATGCCCAATTAAATTCTTCCTTTCGAAAACAAGTCACTCCGTTGCAACAGAGTGGTGTAATAAAAGTGATTGTAAACACACCCCAAGAGACCAGAAAGAAGCAAGAGCATCTTCATAAAATATAATACAATCAGTGAGATTTCTATACGTGTGGACAAGCTGCACATATTTCCGTTTTTGATCAGAAAGTAGCAAAGGCACCTCAAAATGACACAAACCTTAATTGCAGAGTGAAAGCCCCATCGACTACCCCTCTGCAGATGAAAGATTAAATGAACCATTTCGAAACGCTATCCATTTTCTCACATAGCTTCACAATGGGTCACCAATGCTACATAAATAATACAACCCTAAAGTCATTTAAGCAAAACTTTTATTTTTTAAAGTCTTTTATAGCTTTGATAAAAACAAAAATTATGTCGGCAGAATAAAATAGTTCGCCAATTTTCAATTATCCTCGATAAATCTTTCCTCTATTAGAGGATTATTAAATTGTTGGTCATTAAAATTGCTCTTCATGTGCTGAGAAGAGCATAAAAAAGGCGGTGCCAAAAAAATTTGCATTAAAGGATTCATCATTGATAGAAAGTCGAAGTAAAATATAAGTAAACATGTTGATTCATGAACTAAAGGTTCTGGCTTGTTTAAAAATCTGTTTTGCAAGTATCGTAATTTTCTTAGATCTGGCCCACTGTGAAGCATTTTCGTAATAAACTTATAATTTATGACTCATAAATTTTCAACCTCGATGTTCCTTCATCAAGTTGTGCATGTTAAGCTTGCGGCTCAATTTACTCGTGAAAGTTACCCTGTTGAAAAGTTGCAATAGGGTCTTCCGGTGCTGCAGGTTTACACGTTTGGTATTCTTGAAACAAATAAATTTCTGCTCTTGTACTAATATACGATTCTCAAGAGTGCTAGTGTTGTTTTTTAGTTTAAAAAAAGTGCAGGCTTCCGTTATAACCAGAGAACTGTAAAACAGAATCGCACTCCAAACCCTCAGTAAATTTTCTTCGTACTCTGTTCTGCTGCCACCAAGGCTTATTATAACAATTAAATGCTTCATAAATTAAAATAAAATTCTTGTTTTGCCTTTAATTGAGTAATTAATTAGTATGTGAAATTCATTTCTTCAACATTTAAGCATTTTCTTCAAGCACACTACATTTTCATAATTAATAACCTCTCTGCAAGAGAGACGCAGTGCTAAACAAGAGTTTCCATTTATGGCCTGGTAGCTGGCAGGTACCTAAGTGTGAAGAGTCATAATTTGAAATGTTCGTGGCAACCCATCACATTGGAGGCTATGCTCTACAAGCGCATAACAGGTTGATAGGGGAAATGGACTTAATGTTGGTCTATGGATCCAATAGCTTGGTTCTATCGATGATTATCTTATTTGATCAATATCTACTGATATTTCAGGTTGCTGGTGAAGAACGGATCAACAATGTTTCTGGCAGATATTTAGCATAAAAGCACATATTCCGACATTAAATGAACATTTGGTCTTTCATTAATTTAAAAAATAAGTATTTTTTAATAAATAAATGATTCTTCCGAAACTAAAAACATACATGACATATTATTTTGACCTGGCCCGGACAAATGGTTTTCATAGATGGTCCCCATTTGTGCCCAAACCATATATTCTTTGTTAAATTCTGAAGTGACGTCATTGTACAAATAATAAACCTTGCTTTCTATTACACACCTTCTTTATGTTATTTTAACGAGATTTTCAGTTCAAGGGTTGGTTCTTCACGCCAGGAAGACGACATGGACCTAAAATTTTGAATACATCAACACATGAGCTGGGACCATTCCCATGCGCTGAACTGGCCGGCTTGACGTTCCGCAATGGCTCAGTAGGGATTCTTTGTCAAGACCCGTAGCTAAGAGGCAGTTCCAACGTGGTAATATCACATCAAATAATTTTTCAAGTGTACTCACTTTGTTGTATAATTACATATTGTAACATATAGGATTCAAAAGGTTCACTTCATTGATTAAAATCACGGTAGCACCTATACACTACAAATGATTATTGGGATGCAAGGAAGCGGAGCAACACATCGAAATTTTATAAATACTATGCTTTATACGATATTTAATTTCAGGTCATCCATGATATTCACAAGTATTGTATGGCATAATAATTTAATTTTCTTTCCTCGTGGCTATGATACATTAATGTATCATAGCCAAGAGGAAAGAAAATTGATACAACTTTCTGGATACACAAGTCTGTTTACAATTGCAGCAGGGCCAAAATTTGCAGACATGTCATTACAAATAGAATTATTATTATCATTTTATGTTATAACGTCCCTTCACTTTATTTTTTATCGCGAACTGTTTCTCCCCCGTCAACTAAATCCGTCCTTTTCAGGACGACCAAATTAGTTTTCCAACTAAAGAGTTTATTTGGTTGAAATTTTCTCTTGTGCTGTTTGAAATTAATTTCAATTACCGCGTCCCGGCTGAACATAGCATTCATTAAACGCCGCGTCCCGTAGTAAATGACAAAGAAAGTTGAACAACCAACGAACGGAATCCGAGCCGAACTGCGTCACTTGAAACCGACCATGTGGTTGAGTTCGTTGTAGTTCCTAGCTATGCATAGCGGATTAGTTGCTGGCGGTGGCAAGCAAATTAGGAAAGTTTCGTTTAAGAAAATCATCCGTCTAGCGTGTAATAATTAAAACTAATTATTGTGGCGCAATAATTGAAATTCGTCCCCTTTGATGCAATTTTTAACACATTGCCTTCGTTGGTACCGCCTTCTTTCGTGCACTAGCATCCGACGCCTTTACCTAATAGCTCTTAGCAGAACATTTTGATTCAGTCTTACGACAGTCGTTAAGCTGTGCAGTGGTCTTAGGATCGCAGTTGGCGGCGGCAAGCAGTCGCTGCCCAGAGAGGCGTTGGTGCAGTTGGCTGTTGTTGCCGATGCTCCCGTCAACCTCGCTGCGAGAAACAAGGCTGCTGAAGCCTACGAGTTCACGGAAAAAAGCCGCCCGTGACAACTAGACAAGAATCAATCATCCCACAAGATCAACCAAGAAAGAAAGCCCAAGTTCAATCGCGAACTGTTTCTCCCCCGTCAACTAAATCCGTCCTTTTCAGGACGACCAAATTAGTTTGCCAACTGAAGAGTACGTTTGGATGATTTTTTTTCTTGTGCTGTTTGAAATTTCCATTACCGCGCCCCGGCTGAACATGGCATTGCTTTAAACGCCGCGTCCCGGAGTAAATGGCAAAGCGCGTTGAACAACCAATGAACCAACAGATCCATAACTATCTTCTACGCCTTAGTGATAGCGGCCATCGCGAACTACAACCGGGGCCGTATCATAATTAAGAGCCACCAAATGCTTTCTAGAGAGTGTACAATAGAATTTTCTTGGCCCTTTTCAGGACTGACTTAAATCTATTAGCGGATGGCCCTGACGTGTATGGGAATTCGATGGCTGCGTAGTCCTAAGTCACCTTTGCGCACAACCTCATTGGGCTGTACCATGTAGTTTTTTACACTCGCGTGCGCTACCCGCAAGCAAACACGGGGGTGAATATACACTAGAGAGAAGAGGTTGAGGTAGGAAGAGTGTGTGGAAAAATTTAAATCTCTCTTTACCACACTGAGGATATGGACATCACTGTCGTGCACTGTGTCAGAGTGTGGTCAGGGTCGACCTTTGAGAAAAGGCCGACTTCTGATCCCACTAAAACCCGTTTCCTTGTTACACAATTGGAACCCCCCACGGGACTGCCCTATGGTATTACTTCGTGGGGGGCCTTGGCCATTTGGCTACTATAGAGCCATGTAGGTCCTACTCCTTGCCACAACCGTTTTGCTCTCACCTAACTTGGTGGAGCCATTCCGTTTCTTCCCTCAAAGTCATCGATTTCAGTTGTCACCGACATCGGATCTACCTTTCTCCGACGGAGGGTTCGCTGCCTGTGGATCCCAAAAGCAAACAACGGTGAGCCATTTAGCTCCTACATACTGATGCAATCGACTCGAGTAATTCCGACTGCGAAACTACCATACAACATCACCCGAGATCGACAACCCGCTACTCCATTCAACCACTCGCTTCTTGATGCTTCCGCCATTTTCCCTGTAGAGCCGACATGATTTGCGTAATGGCTCCGTTGATCGCATTCCAAACACTTTCGTCACTACACATTCTATAGACGACATTAACTGGGCTGGCATCTGCCCCACTGATGGCAAGCATCTCGCTTCGCAATGGTCCAAATCGTGGGCAGTCAAAGACCACTTGCTCTGGTGTCTCTTGGACATCTGCACACTCCGGACAAAAAGGTGACGCTGCGTGTCCGAATCGATGCAAATATTGCCTGTAGCAACCATGGCCAGACAGAAACTGCGTAAGGTAGAAGTTTACCTCTCTGTGCTTCCTATTCGTCCAGATCAACAAATCCGGTACCGCATTGATGGCCTTCGCCGCCTTCCCACAGGCATAATCTACGTGGCTGTTGAAATTTATCCGGTCGTCGATCATCACACCCAAATACTTCAGCACGCGCTTCGAGGCTATGGCGAGCCCTCCGACGACGATTTCTGCTCGCTGTACCGCTTTGCAGTTGCTGATCATCAGCACCTCCGTTTTGTGGTGGGCAATCTGCAGCTTCGATCCCTGCATCCAGTTTTCAATTATTCCGATTGCTTCGATCGCCAGCATTTCCACTTCTTCCAGTGCTTCACCTTTCACTGATAATACGATGTCATCTGCAAAGCCAACGATCATTACGCCTTTGGGAAGCTTCAGCGTCAGCACACCGTTATACATCCCGTTCCAAAGTGTTGGGCCAAGGATGGAACCTTGCAGAACTCCCGCCGTGATGTTCACCGATTTGCGCCCCACGGAGGTCTCTTAAATCAGCACCCGGTTCTGAAAGTAACTCTTCAGAACTCTGCACAGGTAATCAGGGACCCTCATTCTGTGCAGCGACTCGGCAACAGTCACCCAACTGGCACTATTGAAGGCGTTCTTAACGTCGATCGTTACAACAGCGCAATATCGATCGCCTCTCCGCTTCTCCGGCTTTCCGGAAACCGAATTGCATCCTCTGAACACATCCTTCATGGGGACCGTGTTCAGAGCCGGATCGGCGTAAGTCAGGAATGTAACATGTGAGCCTACTACCCACCATTCAAGGTGACAAGCCTCGAACGTATCCGGAGGCCTGCCAAGGTTTAACCGGGACGGGGGCAGCCGCACCATTAGCCCACTTGCCATCTCTTCCATACTGAAGAAGCAGAATAGCCCGACTACCAGCCCTGCACGTCAAGTCCAATCCGTTGATCCATGTCGTATCCTTATTCGATGCTATGACCAGTATGCTGTAATTTAGGATCTCACTGGCTTTGATCCTAATGTGCCGGTTGGCATTCCTGGGTGGGGTGGGTGCTGGGTAATCCGAGCTCCCACCACGTAAACTCGCAGAGGGGGAGGGGGTGTCGTTAAGCCCCTGGACACGTCCTCTCAGTCCCTGCTGCCCCTGCTGTGTGTGTGTGTGTGTGTGTGTGTGTGTGTGTGTGTGTGTGTGTGTGTGTGTGTGTGTGTGTGTGTGTGTGTGTGTGTGTGTGTGTGTGTGTGTGTGTGTGTGTGTGTGTGTGTGTGTGTGTGTGTGTGTGTTAGTGTGTGTATGTGTGTGTGTAAATATTCTCGTTGCTCTTCAAAACCGAACAAGACCACTCACCCCAATCAATGCCCCTTGCATTCTATTGATCCGCATCTGGTGCGTTGTACGGCACATACAGCGGACTAGCCACACTATGCGAGCAGGATCGATTGGATCGAGTGGTCGAGTATATTCGAAAATTAGACTAAGTCTCCATTTACTATAACTACACAATTTCCAACGAACATGTACTTATTAAGCATCTTGAATCCAATCGATAATCAAAATTGACGCTTAGGATTATCTAATAATTCATTCTTAGGACTGATTATATGAAATTTCTAATATATATGTTATTTCCCCTTTTATATAACTAACATAACCAGGTCGTTAAAGACATGGCAATATTTTAATCACATCGATGAACAATACGTTCAGGATTGACAAATAGTTCATTTTATTAACTGAATGTATGACATATCGAATATTCCTGGATCTTCCTGGAATTTCTGATGAACATATGGGTCCAGTACTATATTGGCCACATTTGAGTTCGTAGTTCTGGTGAAGTGCAAGAAGGGTTCACTCTCACCATAAGTGGATTAATTCGGGTTTTTATTTTAGAAAAGACAAAATACGGATTATAGATACTCGGTACATAAAACGGCAAGTCATTCTGCTTCCCAGGTTGTGATAGTGTAAATAATATACGACGGGCTTCAACCATGCTCCATCGAAGCCATTGCACTGCAAAAACATTGCTGGACAGAACAGAAGGTATGGAATGAGGGAAAATGCTTTTCAAATGCCCCAACGCGTGATTGCATGGTTTACGATGAATGCAAAAAAATGTAAGTTGAGGGTCAAGTGCCGTTTAGTCATCTATATAGCACGTGCACTGCCCACAGGAAGGGAGAACCGATGATGAAAAGAAGCCTTCTATGCGCAGCTAGACCCGGTTTTCCACGGCTGCCCATAACGGGATTTTATTAAACGTTATCGGAGCAATGCGGTATCTTCTAATAATAATCCTAAAAGTTTGAATTTGTATGTAATGAGCTTCCATTTTAAAGTGTGTTATAAGGGTCAGTAAGTCAGGTTGTCTTATGTCAATGGCGTTCATTTTACAGCCCCGAGCTATTTAGTTTTATTTACCTTGACAGCAGAGGAATAAGAATAAATGAAACCATGATTAGTTGATTGACATTGAATTGAACTTGAGTTAAATTGAAATGGAATCAAAACTACACTGAAATGGAACTGAAATGGAATCGAAATGGAATTGAAATCGAAGCAAAACTGATTCGAAACGGAACCGAAATAGAACCGAAATGGAATTGTAATGGAATTGAAATGAAATCGATACGAGGCCAAAGCGGAACCGAAATGGAGCCAAAATGAAATCGAAACGGAACCGATATGGAACTGAACCGGAATTGAAATGGAACTACCGTGATTAAAACAAAAATCTACCTTCTAAAGTAAGTCAAATACTAGATAATCACTGAGCGGACCCCCCGCACCGTTGCTGAAATTAACTACATGGAAAGGTTCAATCTACTACTCGTGCTTCCTAAGTGGGCCCTCCACGTCCTATCTCTAATAAACATGCTTGTCATCGTCAGTCTAAAGTAAAACTTGTCTGTGGCTATGTGCTTCATTTCGAACAGTCAGATATTTTCCATGATCAAAATATTCACCCTTTTCGAAAATTTTGCAATTACTTTCACTTATTATACCATGAGCAAACCAGGTATTTTGGTTATTCGTTCCATAAAACCAATGGATAAACAACAACATAAGTTGCCACGAAAATGAAAGTGTACTTTTAGTCGTTTCACTTTGATAGAAAGTAAGAAGTCTAAGAGTGAATTGCGACATAACCCGCCAGTATCACACCTGATGTTAGTGCCTTTATATAAACGTTCTACGACGTGGCAGTGAAATAAATGTGCAGAATATGAGATAATTTCACTACTGGTCAAATTCTTGGTCTCACATGAATGTTTATAGCATGAAATAAGCCCTCTTACCGTCGACAAGGTGAACAATTCGACCCGCGAGAGGGTACAACCCAGTTCCCTTATTTATACCTTAAAAACTTTAAACTGTGCACAACACGTCGCAGTTGGACGGCGTGACCAAACATTAAGCTACAATGACAAATGGGAGTTGCCCAAGAATAAGCGCATCTGATAGCAGCAGCCTTACTATCGGAAGAGTAGCTTAGTACAGCCACATTGAGATGGCTGGAGGGAGATTCTTACACATTCTTGTAAATAGTAATTTCGACTCAGTTGGATTAAGTTACCAATAGCTTGTTTTAGAAGCTGAGTTTTTGAATAGGGTGAATGGTGAAATTATAGCTCTTGACTAATTCGAAGGCATTCTCTAGATTCAGTGTAATATTTAAATGATACACAATGGTGAGAACAATTTAAGTACTCTGTTTTCACGACTAAGGAGTTCCGAAACTCTGAAGGGAATCTACTTACAGAAGACTGTGCGGTGATCAAAAAGTGGAAGCAGTACTCTGACGAGCATTGTGACGGCGAGGAAACGGCAAATGAAAGTGGAAAGGTAACAAATCTAGAAACACGCATGGAATATGCGACGTTTCCAACGCTCACAATCCAGAAAATTGAAAAGAAAATTGGTCGGTGGAAAAACAACAAAACTTTTGGAGTTGATCAACTGCCAAGTGAGCTTAAGACGGTTCTCGAAGAAAATGACACACAATGATTAGCTTGTAACTTTTTAGCATGTGATTCAACATTTTATGTAAAATTGACTGGAACTAGCATGTTCACGTTGGCAAAATTTCATCACAATCTGTCAAGAGACTTACAGAGACATTTAAAGCAATTGCCGGTGAAGGAGTTTTACGTTGCCACATCACGGTTGGCCGTTTCTGTGGAGGTAAGGAAGAAGAAGGTGGACAAATTCGCCAAAAAGTTCTTTGTTTGGCAGGCCATATGTGGGTGCGGAGATATGAGCCAGGCATACATCATGACAGGTACCATGCTTTTTTCTTTAAACTTGCAGAGGCTTGCAAAATTTTCCTATTTTTGTATTGAGCAGCACCCCCATAAGAAAATGGCTTCTTTTTTTTTTAATTTATTCGTTGATTCAAAAACGATACTGATTTTGAAATAAAGAACTGTACCACAACTGTATCATGTATCAGAAATTCTGATATAACAATAAATTGAACGATGATTTTATTAAACTATGAAATAGGATATGAAAAACTTGTTGTAATAAAACTTTTTTTTTTCCTTAAGAGTGCCCATCTTGCAATGTATGGCAAACTTTTAGACAATTAATTGCCTATCTTTAGAAAAAATTTCGTCCAATTCTAAGATAGCCATATTTTGCAAATTGCCTTTAAATTTTAAAAGATTTTTTTAGCATGTAAGAATCGATTTTACAATTTTAAAAAAAATTTCATCAAAGTTAAAATGATTTTTTAGAAGTCACTCATACATCACTTTTCTGTAAGTCTTTTCCTTTTTGAGTTATGTTGATTTAAAAAAAATCGATCAAAAAACTTAAGCCCTTTTCAAGTGTCAGTCTAGATAAATTTTGAAAAAACAAAGTATGCAAAGTTGCTTGCAAAGACATAGTCTACACACCCGCAAAGTATCATTGGATTCTGAGAGGGTGCTGCCAATCACGAAGACGAGTTGGCGTGAAATTCGTCAGATACTTTTTAGCACATGCCAATAAATCTAATAGAATTTATGTATTTTAAAAGAGGTTATGAGTATATCATAGCCTCGTTGGGAATGATACTAGCATTGATAGAATTTTAAATAACATTTGAGTAATGAGTACTATTACAGAATTAAGCGTGGAACGGTTTTTCTGCATCGATCCGTTCTCTTTCCTGTGTTAATGAATCATATTCGAGGTAAACAAATTGCATTGGGTTATAAATAATTTTTAATAAACCTCTTGTGACACTTCAAGGCGTCTGGCTGACGCGAGGTTGCTCTATTTAATATATCAAAGCTGATATCGGTGGAGGCGACGAGTGTCAATTTGGTGTGTACGTTATTCGTACCCAGTGACCATAAAAAAAGCAGCAGCTCACTGCTTAGGTGCACAGACATCAACAGTATGTCAGACATTATTTATTCATTGCTTCGACCCTACCAACAACTAGCCAACCAAGCCCGGTCGAGTCACTGACAACGGTATGTGTTCTCTCGGACCATGCTCATGGCTTCCAGAAATACATTTGAAATGAACCAATCGCACCCTGGAGGTTTAATTTGATTGATGTGTGAGCATTGTTAGAAGACAGCTAATTCGGTGAAAGATCATGCAATGTTGAAAGATCAATCAATCAAACGTTGATTCACAGAGTTAACTTGTTTACTGTCTGGTTCAATGTTATCAGTCTGAGTGACTGGTTGTTCCCTGGTGCAGAAAGAGCAAATCAAAAACGAGAAATTTTAGACCGATGGAACAAGCCAAACAAAATAGCTACTGGTATTACCGAGAATTTATTATCACTGACTGATGGGCCATTGAAATTGAAACGTTTATGCATTATTTCCTCTGTGCCTGTTGGTGAGTTATACCTGTCATATCCATAACCAGCCTTGCACTGCTGATAAATTGTATGCATAATGCAAACAACAAAAGTTATCCTCTAAAATTCCAAGTTGACAGAGAGTGTTGCTTTTAATTGGCTTTTATTTTGAATGCATTGGTATATGCTAACTTGAAACATAAATCATAGTGTTTTCGATAGTAGTATTATTATATATCGTATTGTAAAGTGGTGTGAATAAAAACAACGTACAATGATTGAATTGTCATTTATTGTGTGCCCCATCAAAGTATTGTAAATGTATAACGTATTTTTACCTTTGCTACATTAAACTATGCCAAATGGGGTATTATTCCAGCCTGAAAATTAAAGTAACAGTTCTAAAGCTTAACAAGCTACTTTCAATTCTGAGTAAAGAACAGCAGATCGCTTGGGTCTAGCAAATTGCCTATTTTAATAGTTTTTCACATATTGTTAAAATAACTAAGCAAAGTCAATAAATCAAATCCGATATATCTTTATTATTTCAAATAGCAAAAATGTTCACAGTGAACCCAAAGAACTCGAATCAATATTTTCAATTCATTTTAAATCTCTCTGATGCAAATCTCAGGCAACATCCTCACCAATTTGCAAATAAAAACTGATTTGGAATAGCGCATTAAGAAATTCATTGAAAACAGCTTCTTGCCTGGAAACTCAAATGTGCCAGTCCTAGACGGATTTCCCCATGATGGTTAGTAAAATCAAACAAAACTCGTAATTTTATGCATCGCTTTTGGGTTCTGCTCGAAAAGTAATGTATTTGACGTTAATGTATGACTGTCGTAAGATACGCTACAAATATTAATATCTTGAGAACTGAGATGCACAGCCTAAAGGTTCCCGTTTTGCATAGTTTTCCCGATTTATCCACCGGTGGGTGCCAAATTTGGATTTTTCAGATATAATCCTAAATAGGTTATAGAGTATAAACATACTTCAGTAACCTAACGTCCGTGCTCCATCACAATATTTTCTATTGTGATGTGTCCAACTCAATGGGTAAATTGAACCGAAGGTGAGTTTGAAAGAAGGGAAACTTGGAGTAGAGCATGCGTACCCATTGGTTGACACTAAATATTGGCCAACGTGCTTTTGCACATTTTTTTGAGGATTTGTTAAGCGACACAAATTTCCAAATCGAAAGTTCGGATGCCATGCTGCTTCAGTGCCCGGATTTTTTGTTCATGAATCTGGACACTTTTCAAATCACAAACTAGCATGCAATTATGAGCTTGCAAATTTATTTTATTTTAAATTTTTTTTTTTACTTCCGGGCAAGTTTGCTATTCAACACCTGTGCTACGAGACGGTGACGAACAGTTCGACCGGAAACTGATAACTGAAGGGTTTCCTGGATCTCGCGGACAGTTACCTTCGGGTTCTTCTTGACTTCGCGCATGATCTTGGTGTCCGTTCTCGCATCCGTTTTCCGCTTCCTGCCTCTGCCAGGGCGATCCACCACTGATCCAAACGTTTTAAGCTTCAGAAGAATTTTGCCAACCGCTGCCTTACTGATACTGTACTTCTTAGTGACAGCCCGGTGCGATTCACCGTTTTGCACATCACGAACGACCAATTTTCGGATACACAAGGGAATTGCTTTCGAAAGCACTGCGTTCTCCATTTTTTTTTTTTTTTTTTCAATTGAATCAAATGCGATCACGTATACAAATACACCAGGTTGAGCCGTTTGCTTCAAAACATGTCAAAATATCAAAACATAAACAATCGAGGGGTCTTCCAATGGAAACTTATCGAAAACATATCGATTTTTGAAGTGGGCACTTTATTTGGTCACTGTTTTTTTTTCAACATGAATTGATTTTTTTTTTCTTTAAGTAAAACTCCTTTTTTTCAGTATTCCATAAGTGAAACTTAAAAAGAATATAAAAAATAAGATAAAAAAAATACAGTGTGTTTACTTTAATTTGAACCAAGTAAATAAGAGAAATTGAAAAAACGATGAGGTGGGCACTTTATTTTGCCTATCAGTGTAACTTAGAGCTGTGAAGGATTATCTAATTTTTATAAAGGTATAGTGCCATCAAACTTTGACAAGTTTTGGTTCAACAACAAGCTAGGGCAATTCTTAATCCGAATGATTGAGAACTACGTCACCGAGGCAAAAATATAGAAGTTTTACAGTACCGGACAAAATAAATTATACACCATAAAGAAATGTGGTTATTTCCTTCTATATCTCAGCTGATTTAAATTGTAGAGGGTAAGTTTCTTCTGAGCAAAGAAGTTATTTTTATACGATAAAACAGTGCCAGCATGAAACATGCAGTTAAGTGCAGGACTTGTAAATAAAGTATTTGTATTTAATAAATGTGCATATGCGGTACCTAGGAATGGACAAAATAAATTTCTTCTGATGTTTTTACTAATCGGTTATGTTTTTGACTTTATTATTTAACTTTCAATACTTTGTTTGACCCTGCTAAGCCTTCAACACTGCTTTAAATCGACGCGGCATACTTTCGACAAGCTTATTGAGGTATTTCTGATCAATATGTTCCCAGGCTGTTTCGAGAGCTTCAAAATAGTTATTTTTGTTGGTTACAGATGACTTGTCCACTTTATTGCCAGATAACCCCACAGATTTTCAATTCAGGGGAGGCTATTCAAGCATTTTGATTCGGTTTGACTTGAAGAACGCAGAAATTTTCTTCACGGTATGCTTTGGATCGTTTTCCTGTTGAAAGGTGTTATTGGTTTCCAGGTCAATTTTCAAAAGAGACACGTCATAATTTTCGCAGAGCAACTCGAAGTATATATCCGCATTCATGGTCCCTTTGATATGTGCCAAGCTTCCTACTCCAGACCGTGCGATCACTTCCCAGACCCAGATTTTTCCCAAACTTGACTATCATCGGTCCATAGAACTTGTTTCCGAAACACAACAGCCCAATTCTTGTAGCGCTCTGTACGTTCTGATATATTCAACTGCAGCTTTTCCCTGATGACTTGGCTGATTATAATTGGATTTTCCTGGTTTGGCGGACAATGTTTGCATCTTCACGCGGTGTTGTGAGCTGTGCTTTATCTTCACGTTATTTTATTATCACTTTTGTGTGGATCCCATCTCATTGTTAGATTCCGGGCAATAAGAAAGCGGACTCGCTAGCAAAGGTGGGCGCTATGGAAAGGGATATTTATTATCGACATATCGCCTTCAACGATTTTTTTTCCTATTTTTCGTCAGATGTCACTCGTTAGCTGGCAGTATAAATGGAGTAAAGGAGATTTGGGGCGATGCCTACATTCTATCACTCCCAAGGTGTCTAAGAAATGTTGGTTCAGGGGATTGGATGTGGGTTGAGACTTCATTCGTGTGATGTCTCGCCTCATGTCCAATCATTATTCATTATTATTACGCTCATTTGTTCCGTGTTGGGCTGGGGGACAGCAATCTCTGTGAATGTGGACAAGGTTACCAGGACGCAGATCACGTAATTTGGTATTGTGATGAGCATCGTGGAGTCAGATCAGAACATTATGATTCCCTCCGTGCTCGAGGCAGACAACCCAATGTACCGGTTCAAGACAGTTTAGCTGTGCGTGATTTGGAATTCATGAAACTTATATATTTGTTTTTGACTAACATAAATATTAGAGTGTAGATTGATTAACTTACATGTTTAGGTTAAATATTTGAGGAAAGTGTGTGTGCTTGTGTGAGAGTGTGTTTTTTTATTTGAAAACGTTCAATATGTTACCTTGTAGTGCTGGATATCAGAAAACTATTGTTTAATGAAGTGTGTCTGATATTCCTACCTCAATTTTCCCGTCCATAAAAATGTAAATCTAATTAACCTCGAGACGACCGCGAGTAATCGGTTTTATTCCTATAACTTAATTTTTAGATATTTTTTTAAATATATTTAATGTATATAAAATGAAAACATGGGTCTGTAAAGTTGATTCAATTGAGCCTGAACAAATAAATAAACTTGTTAAAAAAAAAAAAACAATTCAAAATCAGAACACTTTTCGTGTCGTCCTAATTTTTCGTAACCGTAAAGTATACCCCTATATAGAAAACAACGATGAAGTCTCAACAAAAACCGTATAATGATGAAATTTGTCAGAAGCAGATAATTTCCCATCATCATGAGAGGCTCTAGGAGAAGACAGTTATTTTATTGCTAGAACTAAGAGAATTGAAGAAAAAGCATTGATAGTTCCCCCATGACTGGTATCGTCCCCCTTGACTACCCGGCATCTAGAATAGTTTGATAAAATATTATGCGCCCGATTGTATACTACCTTCATATGCCCTGCGCTCGTTTTCAACTTGTATCATTCATTTTTTATAACCTGCCGTTACTCTAAACCGAACTAAGCAATAACATTACTGTCCACTCCTAGAGGCTCTCAAGTTGATGGGAAATTATCTGCTTCTGACAAATTTCATCTAGATATCGTTTCTCAGCGCATATGGAGAATACAACAAAACAACAATCAAAGTGTAACAACCGTATGGTTTACAAAAATGTGAATGTTTGGAAGAGTTTAGATTACAAAAACAACAACAACAAAATTCAATAACTTGTGAGCAAATCGTATGAGCGGATGTAATTGAAAAAAATCAAGAATGCAAGTGCATGTACGCGTTAGAAATCGATATCTCTAGTCGGTTTTCTTGGCAGCAGGACACCATCAAGTTTTATGTTCACTCCGCATAGTAGTTTATTTAACTCCGTGTCGCTACGTATGGCCGACTGCAAGAAACGTGGAAAGATTCTGGTATTCTAGTTGTTACGGACGGTTTTTTCTATCCTTGAGGATTTTAGTGGCCTGAAATTTCATCACAGTATACCTGCGCAGTATTGAAAGTGAAATTAAACTTTATGAAATAATTCTCGACAATTTACAACCCGATTTTGAGGAACTTGATAGAGAAAATCAAATTCTCAACCTGTTTATATTCGACTTGCTGAACCCGGTGCGTGCGCTGCTACGCTTGCAACAAAATGAAGGAAAATTTAATGTAACTGGCACTTTTATGGGTTTTTTTCGGAATGAGTTTTTTTTTCTTGAATAAGCAGGGGTTCAAACTTCTATCAAAACATGCTTCTTACCCGAGAAATACACTTTTAAGTATCCTGGATTATTCTCATTTTTGGTAGAAATTTGTGTTTCATTTGTATGGGAGCCCTCCCATCCAGAGGGTTGTGGTTTCTCAAACCACCATACAATCATTGCCTTCAAAACCCCCCACATGCCAAATTTGGTTCCATTTGCTTGATAAGTTCTCGAGTTATGCAGAAATTTGCTTTTTATGGGAAATTTGCTTTTGTATGGGAGCCCGCCCCCCCCCCCCCCTTCAAAATTGCGAGGGGTATTGAACTTCCATAGAAACATTTCTTGCCTCCAAAAACCTCAACATGCCAAATTTGGTTTCATTTGCTCATTGGCTCTCGAGTTATGCTAAAAATTATGTTTCATTTTTCGTGGAGTCTCCCCTTTCAAAAGGCGGAGGGGTCTCAAACCACCTTAGAAACATTTGTTTCCTTCAAAAACCTCCACATGCCAAATTTTGTTCCATTAACTTGATAAGTTCTGGAGTTATACAGAAATTTGTGTTTCATTTGTATATGAGCCCTCCTTTCAAAGAAGGGAGGGGCTCGAGTCAACTTAGAAACATGTCTTGCCTTCGAAAACATCCACCTGCCAAATTTGGTTCCATTAACTTGATAAGTTCTCGAGTTATTCAGAAATTTGTGTCTCATTTGTATGAGAGCCCCCCTCTTACAGAGAGCGGAGGGGTCTCGATTTACCTTAGAAATATTTCTTGCCTTCAAAAACCTCTACCTGCCAAATTTGGCTTCATTTACTTGATTAGCTCTCGAGTTATGCACAAATTTGTGTTTCATTTGTATGAGAGCCCCCCTCTTACAGAGGGCTGAGGGGTCTCGAGTTACCTTAGAAACATTTCTTGCCTTCAAAAACCTCTACCTGCCAAATTTGGCTCAATTTACTTGATTAGCTCTCGAGTTATGTAGAAACTTTTGTTTCATTTGTATGGGAGCCCCGCTTACCCCCCTACCAGAGAGAGAGGAGGGGTCTCGAACTATCGTAGAAACATTTATTGCCATTAAATCCCCGTATGCCAAATTTGGTTCCATTTGCTTTATTAGATCTAGAGTTATGAAGAAATTTTAGTTTCATTTGTATGACAGCACCCCTTCTAGGAGAGGGGAGGGGTCTCAAACCACCATAAAAACATTTTTCTCCTCCAGAAAACTCCACATGCCAAATTTGGTTCCATTTGCTTGATTAGTTCTTGAGATATGCAGAAACTTCTGTTTCATTTGTATGAGAGCCTCCCTTTCTAGAAAGAGGAGGGGTCTCTGACTACCATAGAAACATTTTTTGCCTCTAAAAACTTCCGCATGCTAAATTTGGGTTCTTTTGCTTGATCAGTTCTCGAGTTATGCAGAAATTTGTGCTTCATTTGTATGGGAGCCCCCTTTTACAGAGAAAGGAGGGGTTTTAAACCATCATAAGAACCTTTCCCGGCCCCAAAAACCCCTGCATACAAATTTTCACGCCGATCGGCTCAGTAGTCTCCGAGCCTATTAGGTTCAGACAGACAGACAGACAGAAATCCATTTTTGTATAAATAGATTTGTATGGGAGTATGTTTTTTTAAGCACTACGGAACTACTTCTACTGAAAAATGTAATTCAAATTTCAATGCAACATTTTCTAAAACCAAAATCCGATCAAATAGTGTATGAATGAAGTAATTCTGTTCAGTCGAACGATAGTTGTCAGCGCTCAAAAACCTTTCATTTTACCGTAACGCTATAATATTTCCAAATTTTGTAATGTTGCCCGGTATAAAAATGAAAAACGTAAATCTACGTTAAAAATTCACTCTTATACCTGAATTAAATTGATAAGCCGTTGTTAAATCGAGCAAACCGAATCGGGAATGTTATCCCAATGTAAAGATGCAATGTGTACACAATAAAACATAAATTATCTTTGCTGTGTGATTTCATCAAGTCTTCTTTGAAGTTTTTTCTAAAAGTGGAAATTTCCAGACCTTGAAAGGCAACTTTTACAAACTTCTGTGATTGAAAAACTAGGAAAATTTAAACTAACACTTGACTTGATCACAATTTCTAAAAAAAAACTGAAACACTTTTTAACTATCACTAGTAAACACGAGCAAATTCCGTTAAATTCCACCACAGATAGCTTATCTTTTGACAGATAGGCCTATTTCGTCTGCGACGTACAGACTTCTTCAGTGTCGAGTGCTCAACTCGAAGAGAACATCGCAGTAGGTCTAGTATTTATAGTAGATTTTTGTGTACCTAAAAATGTGTGTGGTGTTTTTGTTCGTTATACCTAAGAGATGTGTCTGTTAAGTGAACTTGTTTTGTGTTTAGGTATCCTAAAAACTATAAATTCCTACTTGATCGGTAGGTTGTCAATTGTTGTTGCGTCGTGTAGTGTGTAGGGGAGGAGGATTCTAAAAACTATTATTCGGGTTCCTACCGTGTGGTAGTTCGTCGTCTTTTGTTATCTTAAAATCTAAAAATCCTACTTGATCGGTAGGTTACGGACGGTTTTTTCTATACTTGAGGATTTAAGTAGTCTGAAATTTCATCACAGTATACCTGCGCAGTATTGAAAGTGAAATTAAACTTTATGAAATAATTCTCGACAATTTACAACCCGATTTTGAGGAACTTGATAGAAAAAAACCAAATTCTCAACCTGTTTATATTCGACTAGCTGAACCCGGTGCGTGCGCTGCTACACTTGCAGCTAAATGAAGGAAAATTTAATGTAACTGGCACTTTTATGGTTTTTTTTCGGAATGAGTTTTTTTTTCTTGAATAAGCAGGGGTTCAAACTTCTATCAAAACATGCTTCTTACCCGAGAAATACACTTTTAAGTATCCTGGATTATTCTCATTTTTGGTAGAAATTTGTGTTTCATTTGTATGGGAGCCCTCCCATCCAGAGGGTTGTGGTTTCTCAAACCACCATACAATCATTGCCTTCAAAACCCCCCACATGCCAAATTTGGTTCCATTTGCTTGATAAGTTCTCGAGTTATGCAGAAATTTGCTTTTTATGGGAAATTTGCTTTTGTATGGGAGAACGCCCCCCCCCATTCTTTTTATTTGAGTCCCGGAGATCCCCCCCCCCCCCCCCCCTTCAAAATTGCGAGGGGTATTGAACTTCCATAGAAACATTTCTTGCCTCCAAAAACCTCAACATGCCAAATTTGGTTTCATTTGCTCATTGGCTCTCGAGTTATGCTAAAAATTATGTTTCATTTTTCGTGGAGTCTCCCCTTTCAAAAGGCGGAGGGGTCTCAAACCACCTTAGAAACATTTGTTTCCTTCAAAAACCTCCACATGCCAAATTTGGTTCTATTTGCTTGATTTGTTCTCGAGTTATGCTGAAATTCGTGTTTCATTTGTATGAGAGACCCCTCTTTCAGTGAGCGGAGCAGTCTCAAACCATAATAGAAACATTTCTTGCCTTCAAAAACCTCCACATGCCAAATTTTGTTCCATTAACTTGATAAGTTCTACTTGATCGGTAGGTTAGTTAATTGTTGTTGTGTCGTGTGTTGTGTAGGTATGTTTTGTAGGTAAAAAAGGGTTTGAAAAACAGCTATGAATATCAATTTAGTAAGGTAGGGTAACGGGATGTAATGTTAGCCTATCACCTTCATTCGGCCTATGTAGCAAATATGTCATTAATTTAGCGATAATCAACAAAATCATGTTGCTATTAGGGTGACCGATGTAATCCAAAGCAATTGAGACAATATTAATCAACTTATAGTTGTGCACTTCCACGTAATTTTCGATTTCTCGAACTTTTGGGGCATCATGATTTCACTGGTTAAGCTAAACAGATGATCTACGCGATCTTCAAGTGATCTAAATATGGCTTAATTGAATCGATGAAGCCAGTAATGCAGTCTGGATGTACAGAAAATAGTTACACGTAACAAACTAACTGTTCACAAGGCTAAAATAACAATGACTTTACAAGAAAATCGTAGACTCAATGTTGGGGACATATTTTTTTGTATGTTCCCAACTATGGCCTGTTGAATCAATAACGTAGTAAAAAGGTTGTTAATGGTAAAATTTGAAGTGAAAATGCATGAGTTTGCGGTTGTTTATATTCAAGTGGCTCATCTCAACACAAAGCGAAGGAACAAAATCATTTTATAGTTAATTATAATGTTTTCGTTATTGAATGGCTGATAAATCATATAAGAACATCACTTAAGTGTTTCGAAGCAGTTTTATTTTAGTTTGTTTTATGAAATTTTGTGTAAAGTAAAGCGAATACAGCTGGCCATGCCTTAATTCATAAAATTAGAAAAAAAAAACCGTACAAAGACTGCAATAACTGTAATAACTGTAACTGTAATAAATCCATCGAATGGGACGAAGTTGCATCCATGAATAGACCCAATTAGGTGCTTATAGACCGATATTAAATCCATATCCCTCGAAAGTTTCTTATCAAACTTATCTTAGCAAGTGTATAACTAGTTGAATCACGCTTACAGCTTCAAAACTTTGTGAGTTATAATAAAAATGTAATCGATCGTTGCATAATAGGCTGAGTCAAGGGACACATACCCTACCGCCGCGAATACCTGTTTCCTTGATCTTTGTTAAGTAATTTTTTGGAATTTTGATTGTGAATTTCTACGCTTTCTGCTGCATTAAGTTTCCAAGGGTTTGTAATATGTCTTAAAATTTGTATATTGTTCAAATTTATGAAGTGTTGTTCGTTGAAAATGTGTTCAGCTACTTTGGTTTGAAATTGTGTATGATTCCTTTGTCGGTGTCTTTGTTTGCTTTAGTGACTGCTGCGATATGTTCTTTTAAGCGAGTTTTTAGAGTACGTTTGGTTTATCCTATGTAAATTTTTCCACAATGATCACAAGTTATTTTGTAGATCCAGGATTTTTGAAGATTGTCAGGGGGTCTTTAGCAGAGTCTAAGAGAGTTTTAAGTTGATTATTTTTACTAGTGGAAACTATTTCAAAACCAAAGTTTCGAAGGATGGGTCATAATTGTTTAGTGAGGGTGTTATATGTCATTGCTATTCTTTTAAGTTGGGGTTGTATTTTTGGTAATGGGTGAGTGATTGCTTGTATTGTTTTTTAGTTTTTTTTATTGATTGAATTTGGTATTGCTTGTTGTGAGTATCCATTTAAGTGCGCTGTCTCAAAAATGTATGCAAGTTCTTTAGTTATGCCATTTGGACTTAGTGGTAGTGTCTGTATTCTGTGTATCATGTGGTTAAATGATGCTAATTTTGTGTTGATATGAGTGATTGAACGTGTTTGATATTGTGCGTTGTGTGTTAGTCGGTTTTATGTAAATTTCAAATGAGAGTTTAGATTGTTCTTTCACTACAAGTAAGTCCAAGAATGGTAATTTATTGTCATTTTCAACTTCGTAAGTAAGTTCGATGTTTTTGTGTGTGTTATTTAAATTTTCTCTAGTAAGGGGTAAGAGATTTTTCTTTAAAATGCTAAATACATCATCTACGTATCTCCACCAGACGGTAGGTAGTTGGTTTTTATCTTAAAATTGTTTCTTGAAATTTGCCATGAAAATTTCACTTAAAAAGGGGGAGAGGATTGCCCATAGGGGCACCTTTTAATTGTTTATAGGATTCATTTATGAAAGAAAAATAATTTTCTTCCATGCAAAGTTGTGGGAGTACTTTTTTCTTCCATATCATGTCGTCATTTTGAGTGAGTAACCAATTTTCTAATAAATTTAAGGTATCGTTTACTGGAATACTGGGTTGGAATATAACATCAAAAGAAACTAAAACTTCATCTTCTTTCACATCTATGTCATGAACAAGTTCTGTGAGATGTTGTGAGTTTTTGATTGATCGACTGGGAAATTATTTTGGCATGTTTTTGAATTCAGTGATTAACCATTTAGCTATTTTATGGGTTGGGGATCCTACAGCTGAGATGATTTCACGCATTTCATTGCCAGGTTTGTGAATTTTCGGAAGGCCTTTAATTCTAGGTAATGAAGGGTTGGATTCCTTGAGATTACTCATTTCATTTCCGAAAACTAGCTTACATTCTTTAAGGGTTTTTTTCCACACGTTTCACCATCTCTAAAACAGGGTCTGTTGTCTATTTTCTATAGGGTCCGTTGTGTATTTTTTTGGATTTTATTTTTTCGTAATCATTTTTATCAATTATAACTGTAGAATTACCTTTGTCTGATTTTAAGTAATAAACTGGTTTATTTTTGAATTTTTTAGATATTTTTTGTGTTTTTGTGTGTTGTTTGCTAGGTGTTGTGTTTGTGTTTTCAAGGATATTAGCTGTTAGTGTTCTTATTTCTTGAATTTGTGATGTGTGTAAGGGGGTAGTATTAATTGCTGATTCTAAGTCGATGATTATTTGAGTTGTATCAGGGGATGAATTTATTGCGCAATTCAGTCCTTTGTTTAGTAAATTTAGCTGTTCTGCTGAAAATGGTTCAGGGAAACGGTTTATAATTAGACCTGGTAAATTTTGAAACATATTTAATTTATTACATTTTGAAGTTTGAGATTCTTTAAGTGTTTTGAATTTCTTGTCCAGTAATTTTCTTTTTCTCTCAGATTCGCAACGTTCGGCTACCGTTACTTTTGTGAGAAACATTGAAAATCTGTCTGGATATTGTTTAGCTAATTTTAAGTGTAATGAATAGCACTCTAAAGTTTTGGGGTTGAGTTTACTGTATAATGACTTGATATTATTACGCAATAAATCCATCTCCATGTTTTTAATCAATTTGGGATTCATAGCTGTTTTAATCTTTACCTTGTGGCTTATGGGTGTAAGCCATTGTTAAAAACACCGTGTTAAGAACAAAATATCTTTGTGTAGACCTGCGATGCTCTTCTTCAGCTCGATGGACTTATTCGGCTCAAAAAATTAAAATTACATATGTTTAGTCGTATAATAGTCAAGAGAAAAATCTAAATTTAATAAAATTACTTATTTGCCGGCGTCGGTGGTGTAGTGGTAAGCGTGACTGCTACTTGGCACCCCAGTAGGGCCTGGGTTCAATCCCAGTCGACGTCGGTGGTTTTTCTGAGGCGAAAAAATCTGGTCACGTCTTCCTTCGGAAGGGAAGTAAAGCCGTTGGTCCCGGTTCATATTCATGAGTCGTTAGGTAGGATCCAGGTGGTGGAGTCGTCTTCCTGGCGTCGGTGATTGTCACCATGTGAGGAAATAGGCCGACGTAAAATAAAGATTAAAAAAAAAAAAAAAAATACTTATTTTAAACATGTTTTGCTTATGTTAGCACTTTGCATAACTGCTTCAATACTTATGTGACATTATACGAAAAACGAAACAAACAGCACTTATGTGACCATCCAATAATTACGTAAATATTTATAGGGCGGAAAGAGTATTTAGAATTTTCTTGCGCACCACTCAAACAGTCAAATTTATCTGTGATCTTAATGTTGCTAATTCATCAAAATTTTTAGTACGATACTTCAGTTAATGGGCTAAAAAAGGATATCTGCAAGTATGAAAATTTTAAATATATACGCTCTTTGTTGTGAAGTCGCCTTTACAAGTGTAGCACGCTACCACGAAAACTAGATTCTGTAAACCTTAGAGATAGGTAAAATAGATGCGAATTCATTTTTACTACTACATAGACTGCCACGACCGTCTTGTGCCTTAAAAAAATCGAAGTGGAGATGAAAATCGACCATGACGGTGACCATTTTTAAATTCTAGTGAACTTGAACTTTAATTGAAACTAGAGGATGTTAGTTATGAGTGGAATTTCATTCAAATTTTAAATCAATGGTTCGAAAAAAATGTGGTAATTTGTATTTGTATTTGTTTTAAAAATATTTAATCTGACAGTCTTAATGAAAGAAAATAAACTGATTTAACACGTATCTATTTAAACTAGTTCAAAACCGTTCTTAACCGAATCGAGAATCGTCCAGATGGTTCATTAAACTCAAATTGCTCTTCGACTGCAGTAAACGCACGAATATATGCTGAAATCGGTTCATTGTATCCAGTTCGGTGAAAACTTGCTTGCGGCAACATTGCGTTCCACAAGGTTCTGTTCGGTACACGAAAGTTCAACATAGAAAGTAGTTCGGAGGCATCAGCTTCACCATTCAACAGTTTAGCAATAAGCAACGACGGCCGTATTCTTCGACGTCGTTCCAGCGTGTACAAACGTAGTAGTTGACATCTATCAGGATACGGTGACAAATTGTCAGGATCTCGCCACGGCAAGTTTTTCAGTGCCAAACGAATAAACCGCTTCTGAGCTCGTTCGATTCTGAGGCACCATGTGACCTGGTAATGATGTCATACCACAGACGCGTTTTCCAAAATTGGACAGATTTGTAAAATGACTTCCAGCAGTGTGGGACCTTAACCACCTTGGTAATAAAGCCCAACTGCCAAGTTGCTTTTGATTTGATCGCGGAACGGTGTAGTTCAAAAGTCATTTTTGAATCTAGTTGAACACCCAGATTAGTCACACTGGTAACTCTATTAAGAGTATTGCCATCAATGTAGTAGTTAAACAGAATTTGATTCTCCATACGGTGAAACTATGATTAGCTGACATTTATCCACGCTAAGTATCGGCTTGTTTCTCTGAAACCACTCAGAAAACGAACTCAACGAATGTACAGTTTTACATCATCTATATAGACCACTTTGAAACCTTCGCCCAAAATCAAAGTGACGTAATTGAAAAACCAAAATAGACAACAGCGGTCCAAGATAGCTACCTTGTGGAACTCCGGACTTGTTAGAAAACGGCCGGGATACACAGTCGCCTAGAACTTCACCCGCAGCTAACGGTCCGTAAGGTAGGATTCTAACCAAGATACGAGTTTGCATAGAATTGTAATATTTTATTTGTGATTTGTAATTCTGACTATTTTCTGACTTTTCTATGATCATTAAAAGGCGTGATCATCATAAGGCGTGATAAGACGAGTGATTATCTAGCAATATTATATCGAATAAAAAACACTGCTCACCAATGATTAATAAGAGTTGCGAGCAGACATTTTTATAAATAGATTTATAATTGGAACACTGTACAATTTATCCATTGAAGGTAGGAGCAATAAATTTCTAGGCAGCGCAAATTCATACATAAATCATGAGCAAATCATCAGACAGGCGGGCATTGCCATCCTAATCAGGCGCAAGGCTCAAAAACAATCCAATTTTTCATTTGAAATTTGCTAAAAGAGAACAAAAAGTCACAAATCATGTTGGAAATCCAAACGGCACGCAAACGTGAAACCGACAACTCAAAAGGTTATTAATTATTCAATTAAAGACTCATTTTGTTGTTCGCTGCGATCGTTTACCAACAACGATTTATTTTTCTGTCGCTCTGTGCTGTTTGGCAGTGTGATCCCTGATGACTAAATGCCGGCCACGAACACCAACCAGCAAAAGCTTAGGAGATGTGTGGGTAGCACGCAAACCCTGTTTTTGTAAGTGAACTAAGTGATAATTGTTTTTTTTTTTGTTACATCCGCTGATAGTTACGGGGCAATAAACAACAAACAATATAGATGTCTTCAAAGGAAAACAAACATACATGAAGAATGCTATGCCAACAATTTCAATAACTGATAACTAATAGATACGAAACTTGTTTTCATCTTAGGTGTTCTCGTGTATTTTTGCATGGTATACCTACAACTTATTCGTTAATCCACAGAATATAACGAGCTAAATTTCTTGTACGTTGATTGGTAATGGCTATCCGTTGGATTTCCGTTTTGCTCCTACATCTCCTATATGCTGTACGGTGGCTAACTGCTTGGTTGCGCTTCTACATCGAGATTTAATTTTACGCGAATGCTTATTTGATTCGCATCGCATGTTGTGAGTCGTCTTCTTTACGCTTGTTCACCGTAGCAAGACTGAAAGCCTGATTTGCAACACGTTGGTCAAATTTTAGGATGTTAAACATAAAATAAAGTTAAGTATAAAGAAAACTTCTGAAGAAAAAGCAAAAAAATCATTTGCTATAATTACACTGATGGTCTTATTACTTTGAAAATAAATAGGATAATTAAGTGGAGCACTACTTCATCGTATGGCGCCCATTTTCGGCGCGACGTGTCCATAAATCTGGACACTCCTCGAAGTTGTTTGTCTTGCAGTTGTCAGCACGTAAACATAAGTCTGAATATAAATCTGTGTCACCGTTGATAATCAACCTACTTTTTTATAATAGTGGAAAAAAACGGCATTCTATTTAATTGAAAATAGAAATGTTCAAATTTAGAGACTGGCTGGATATTGGTACGTGGTGATAACATATATTGTACAAATCAAATATATAGTATTGGAATTTGCGCGATTTTTCAGAGACAGTCACCTCAGGAAACTCGTGAACAGCTTTTAGCTCCAAGGCCTAAACACTACAAAAAGTACCAAGAAACTGCAGTTAACTCTCTTTTGATTTTCTTTGCCGTACCAAAGAAGAAGAAAAAACAAAATAAGAACTCGCTCAATCCAAATAAGCTTAACCAAAGCGAGAGATGAGAAGTCTGACATTGAGAATCTCAAAGGAATGGAAAACGGATAGTGGTTTTGGAAAAGTTTAGGAAAAGTCAATTCTATCTGTTTAGTTTATTTCCCGATTACTTATGACTCATTCGGGTTGGACGGTGCAATTGGTTAGGGGTACACTCATAAAAATCGACACGTTGAAATTTCACGTAACATTCACCTGATCACGTAACCAAATCTTCTTCAGTAAAATCAGGTAAACATTACGTGACAGTGTATTTTACGTGAAAAATCCCGTAACATTTATGTGATTTTCACGTAGAATGTGGATTTACGTAAAAAGCACGTAGCTCTTTCGTGAATTCCACGTGTTTATTACTGGTTTTGGCAGTGGACAAAAAATACGTGCGTTTCTCGTGGAAACAACGATTCGATTTTTTTTAAGTGTAATATGCTGCTGGAAAACTAGCGCCGGTTTTTGGAAAGTTCAATCGATCACTTGCTGACGGAATACCGTTGGCTTACCAGCGACGTATTTGGCGACGAGGATGATGTACATAGGTGGCGACCAACCTTCTCTTACGATGACGATGGCGGCGTCGAAATTCGGCCACTGTCACAGCTGAATTGGCGTCCAGCGATTGCAGACGAGCTCGGGAAGTATGGCTGAATTACAGATGCGGAGAAAAGGGCGGCTTCTCAAAGATTCTGATTTAAATTTCGCTGAGAGCGTCCAGAATTGACCGTCAACTTCAGTATAGAAGCTCGCTTTCCCAAGCGACCCAGCTTCACGAACCTTCCCGCTATGACCGAGCGCGGTTAAGGGAGACTGCTATATTTCGGGTGAGGTCTGACTCAGTGTCCGACACTTGACAACGGATGTTACACGCAAACTGATACTCGCGCTAACTGAGGCCCATCATTCAGTTTAAATGTGCAGTCAATCTCTGCCTTCCCCTTGCAAGGATCTCTCAGCCCTTGGCACAGTAGAACGAGTTCATCGCACAAAAAAAAAACTCCGATATTTCGGTACATCTTTATAAGAAGAACATTTTCAATCACCGTGGTATCACTTGCCTGTTCAAAGATATTCGAAATTATTATCAATCATACTTGTTCGCGAACTCGAAAAACAACACCAATTCGACGGTGCCACTGGTGTGGCCTCTCATTTCAGTGGGTCTAGTATCAATTGGCACCGTTAAGCTTTTCTAAGACGAAATATATCTGATAACGTCTTTTTTTGGAAGGGAAGTGAAGCCATTGGTCCCAAATCATGCGATGATAGGTTCAAAATGTACGGTCCTGCTCAACTCTCCCACGTGACGAATCAGTCTTAGGCTGAAACTCACATAAATACAAAATAAAACAAATTAAAAAAAAAGCTACATTGATTTTGATCAACACGGTTTTTATCCGAAGCGGTCGTTTACTACAAACTTGGTTTAGTTTATGTCTAACTGCCTGTATTGTATGGACTCTTGATGACCCTCTTGTTTCCAGATTATGCTTCTCAACGCTAGTATTTCAGTGTTAGGCATCAGCTCTCTTTGAACGATCTTTTCAATTTTACAACTACTAAAAAGTGTGTTTGACTGACATTTTCATGACCGAACCGGAACATTTTTCAGGTAGGTTGCCAAATTAAACAATGTTTTTACATACTGAGTGAAAATTCAAGTTTTTTCGTTAAGTTTGAACCCTAAACTATTGATAAACAGGTGTGCACTTTCTCTAATTAACTGTCCTTAATTAGTTTATGCTATATATAGTTAGACATTTAGCGTAAGATGCATTACTTTAGTATCTCAGTAAATGTATTTATCAAACAATAAATTGCATGAAAAATTAAACAACAAAAACAACAGATATAATTACGGTCATAATTAATGGGGTTGGGTCGAAGGGATGACAAGGGGGTGGAAAATACAAAAAAAAAATAGTGCATGTAATATTTGATCTCTTTTTGTTTTATTTCACAAAGCTTTTCTAAACTATCTTGATGGTGACTTGAATCAAAAATGGCCACCATCATGGCAGATTTGCTTTGCTACTTTTGAAGGCACATGTCTAAGAAGCTACAAAGATTTCACAAGTCAAATATTAATGACCTGTATGCTGCTGTGCAGCAACAATTAAAACTTTAAAAAAATTAAATGTTTGTTCTGTTTCTAGGATTTGTGTCTTCGAAAATTCGAAGTGGCGGTGGAAATCTGTCATGACCAGTTTTTTTTTTTTTTCAAAAAAAGACCGTGCAATTTCGTAGTTGCTACTCCGTTACTGGCAGAACTAGTGTCAAAGAACCACATAGATGGAGCTTGGGAGTAGCTTTACATCTTCAATGTACAAGTTCACTAATTCTATTTATAGATCAGTACCGGTCACGTCCTCACGGTCTTTTGGGGAGGGGAAGAAGGATGATTAGTTGACAATTGTTGTTGTTAGAGGCCGTGATCACCACTGCATCTCTACAATTGCCAAGGGAAGGATAGTTGTGTTAGTGAGGCAGGTTATTTTTAGATCATGGATGCACTGTGGTAAGTGATGCGATCAATGAAAGGAAGCGCAGTAGACTGCTTTTTATTTTAAATCTAGTGGTGATAGAAAGAGGCAAGTGACAAATGGGGCAGCCCTAAGTTTGCACCTTTAAACTGAGGGAATGATCCATGAAAAATTGAAATTCGTTCCATAAAAAACGTATTTCTGACCCATAAAGCTCTGATGAAAATCCATAACAAAATTAAAATGATCCATAAAATACAGCAATGTGATCCATACTATATGTAAGTTTTAGCAATAAAATGTCAAAAATGTACCGTTATATATCTAGGCTATGATCCATAAAATTGTACCGATTACCCATAAACATATTGCAAATTATCCATAAAAGGTTCAATAACTTTCCCTAAACTTGTAAAATTGATCCTTAGAATTTAACGTTTGTGAACTAAAATATATGCACATGATCAATAAATTATTGAAAATATTCCATAAATAAATCGCCAATGATCCATAAAAGGTTTGAAAATGAACTATAAACTTCTAAATATGGTCCATAGCAAATCAATTTTGTGCAATTATAATAATATAAATGATCCATTAATTATGCCGGAATTATTCCAATTTTGGGTTTAAATTTTTTTTAAATTTAACTACGGGAAAATCAATTCCTGACTGTGCTACTACTCAAATTTATTAAAATGCCCGCTCTTTTATATATGAGGCTTTAGTATTGCTGTAAAAGAACGATCACTTTGGAGAAGATTTTTAATTTTCAGAAAGCTGACTTACTTTTGCGATCTCACGTTCTTTTACGACCGCAACTGAGACATTTGTTTCGCAATAAATTTGGTAAAGAGCACTCGTGCACGTAAAGAACTATGGCAGTCCTATGTTTGCACCTTTAAAACTGAAGAAATGATCCATGAAAAATTGAAAATCGTTCTATAAAAAACGCATTCTTGACCCATGAGACCCTGGTGAAAACCCACAAAAAAATAAAATAGAAATGATCCGTAAAATTCATCAATTTGATCCATACTTTTAACAAAGTTAAGCAATAAAATATCAAAAATTAACCGTTTTATATCAAGGGAAGAATATATAAAAAATTTCGGATTTCCCATTAACACATTGCAAATGATTCTTAAAAGGTTCAATATTTATCCTTAAACTTGCAAAATTGATCCACAGAATGTAACATATGTGCATATCATCTATTAATTATTGTAAATGTTCCATAAATAAATTGCCAGGGACCCCTGATAGTTTGTATACCAAATCATAGTCTTCAAAAAATGATTCATAACAAACCAACAAACCAGGTGCACAATTAACATTATTTGATCTCCCCGCAACTGCGACACATGTTTGTAAAGAAATTTGGTAAAGAGTTCTCCTGCACATAAAGAACTTCAGGTCAAATTTATGACTTGATTAAACTGTTGTTTCAGAAAATTTGATATAAATTATGCCGGGCAGACGCTTGCTGTCCAACTCGCTGTCGCTCGTCGGACCAAACTAAAAAAACATCCTTTGTTTGCATTATACCGGGCAAATGCTTGAATCAGCCGTTTGCCTGGAATCTAATCTACGCCATGTTAACACTTCGGATGTCGGAAACATCGACCGTTTAGTTCTTCAATCCTCAACACGGCTACGCAAAAACTCCGCAATCCTTCTTTAGCAGTAATACTACATCCGGATACCTGAAAGAACGGACATGTATCTAAATCTGAGTAGTAACGCAGTTGGAGATCAATTTTACAATCTTTAAGGATCAAAATTTAAAAAAAAGTGCCCCAACCTGGAAAAATGCAGGCAATTTTTATGGATCATACCATATGGTTTAGCGAACAAAACTGATTTACTATGTATCATTATTATAAGCTTATGGTTCATTATTCATCATTCTATGGATCATTGGCAATTTATTTATGGAAAATTTCAAATAATTTATGGAACATCCGAATATATTTTATTGCACAAAGGTTACATTCTATGGATCAATTTTAAAAGTTTAAGGAAAGTTATTGAACCTTTTATGGATAATTTTCAATATGTTTATGGGTAATCCGTACATTTTTAACAACCATGCCCTAGATATAAAACGGTACATTTTGGATATTTTATTGCTAAATTTGTTGTAAAGTATGGATCACATTGCTGTATTTTATGGATCATTTCAATTTTTTTATGGATTTTCACCAGAGTCTTATGGGTCAAAAATGCGTTTTTCGTGGCATTTGATTTTTTTATGGATCGTTTATTACTTTTTATATGCAAAAGTACGTTTGCCTGACAAATGGCAAGGAAGGGGACGGGCCTGGGTATGAACTTCCGACCATCTGCTCAGTAAGCAGAACGGGTAACCACTGAGCTACCCAGCCGCGTCACTGTCATGACCATGGCCAGTTTTGAATACAAAAAACGTAGAAAATTCCCCACTAGCTTCACGTCTAGTGGCACATATAAGTTCGGTAAGAGCGATAATCTTTTGTTTTTTGGAACAGAGAGGGTAAACATTCATGGAGGTGGTAACTCAAAATAACATGTTACAGCTCTGGAGCCATCTGAAGCTATTACACTGTTTGCAAAATAAATCAAAAGTGATGAACTTTATAATTCGACTAATTTTTCTAATGCGAAATTTTATGCAGAATTCAACAATGCCGTCAAAAAAAAAAAAGTATTACAGTTTTCGAGATATGGATAAAAGTTGATTTTTTAATAAATGAACAAAAACACATTTACTTGAAATGGAATATCTTTGAAATATTTTGTCATCAAATGAAGCAGAATTAAATTTAACACTGATCTTCTGAACATTGCAATATTCAATACGATAGCAAGGCTTTTGGGACGAATCAATGCTGGGTGACTACTGTTGGTTTCTAGTTAGAGAAACCAAAACGACGCATAAACGACGAAGCTCAAGTTTAAATCATTTTTAAGTTTTAATAAACTTATTTTAAGGAAATTTGCCTGGGCTGCAAAATGGTGAGTAGACACTTGGGATGGAGCGTGCGTCCCCGCAACATATCTATGGTCCTCACAAGTTCCTACCTCATGCTTCCACGGGTCAAGAGATGACAAAGACCGCCAGCTAAGGGTTGCGTACTTAGCTGGTAGTGCAGCCTGGGCACTGTTGTCCTTCTGACTTCAGCTAGATTGAGGAGGTGCGTGCCGAGCGTCTGTCCTCCAAGGAGGTGCGGCTCAAACAGCGTCTGTCCTGGCATCCAGCGGTTGAGTAAGAAACGCTGTATCGCGTCAACTATTAGGTGGCAGCCGCACCCAGGCGATGTAGACAGCGTGACCCCGGTAAAGTAACATGCTGAAATCTTACCCTACCACGAGAAATGGAAGTATTCTTTTTACGGTATATAATTTTAGATCATCCATGGAATTTCCAAGTATTGTATAATAATTTTGAATTATTTCTTCCTCCGTGGCTATGATAACGCAAGTCCTTCTACAGTTGCAGCAGACATGCAGACATTACAAATATAATTGTTATTATCATTTTATATTATAACATCCCTTCACAATATTTTTTTATGCTATTTTCAGCTTCGCATTTGCATCGTTGTAAGTTTTGGCCCACCTAACTCACGTTATATATTTGAAAATGGATGGTTTTTTACTTTTTTTTTAGAGCGAGGATTATATACGACAAGCCCTACAAAAAAAAATTCTTCGTCCAAAGTTAATTTAAAAACTTACATTGTTTATGATCCAACATTTTCTATTTTTAAGAAAAAAATAATCATTTATGGGCCCAGTAGGAAAAAAGAGTTATCAAAGAATTTCCTGTCATTCATTTTTATTTTTTTTTTTTTTTTTTGATTTATTGAGTTTCCGTTTTTGGGCAGTAATCATACTCATATGAAATTTATTTGCCTACATTTTTTTGCTATCTTGCTAGGATGCCAGGTGATCAACTTTATTTCATTATATCACGTTGGAATTTTCGCTATTTTAGAGTTTCAATCATCTAAGATCGCAGCGGAAGAGGCAAATAGCGGCATTTAATTACTATATGTACATTATGTAATATTTCTTTACAACATCGTATTATTTCCATCATATCATGACCTTCAATTTTCATGCAACAAACCTGATTTAGGCGGTATCTGGCTTAAACACGAAACATACCTTCAATTTATGATATCTAGCATTCCTTATATGTCCAGTATATAACGCAGAAAATTACAGCTGTGGTAGGCTTTTGCACTTATTGCTGAATTTATTTTTCACTTCCGGTTTGCAAATGGACTTTTTACCAATTCTGAGCTGATCTTATTCATGCAGCGCTGTGTGCCATTTGGCTAGTGTTTGATTTTACATTTCAATCTTTGGCATTACTTCATCATAACTCACAATTTATATTTAACTGCCGTCCACTAAAATCTTCCCATTCCTAACTCGGTAGCAATAACTATTAGGTCAGCAAAAATAAAAACGGATTGCTGTTATAAAATCAGCATCAAGTAGCAAATAGTGACCATGGCAACAGTAAATTAAAATGTATAAATGTTAGTTTTGAAAAATTTCAAAAGATTTAATAAACTTTTTCAGGATACCTCAAATCAAGATTTTGGTGACATAATTCGCTGAAAACGAACGAAAACGTGCTTAAGCGCGAACCACAGAACTCTACACTTTAACATTTTACAACATTTCTTGAATTTCAGGATCAACCGAATGAAGATCATATACTATAGATACGAATGCTTGTAGTATTTTTCATTTACATAATATATACACCATTATATAAATATTTCATGGGAATGGGGGTGACCATCAGGGCAACCGATTAAAGCACTCTGGATGGGGAGAGTGGGAATGCCAACTCTCCATTGCTAACAGTTTGTGAATAGAGGGCGGGCTCTTCTCCCCGCCCATTGGGACATCCTCATGTTAGATAGCTTGCTCTTATGACCAATTGTACAGTCTTGTTGTTAGAAGGAGATTCTTTATATCCCTGTGGATACGTATAAGTGATGTTGCATATCGATCCACCCAACCCCTTTTTGGCCCTTCATACAACGGCATGATTAGGATAATCAGTGGTTATTAAAGCTTGATCAAGTCTAACAGTGGGGAGAGCCCATTGCTGTCGGACTTAGTTTCCGTGCTACAATGAGTGGTAGTACATATCATACATATCATACATCATACACTTATTTTAAGGAAATTTGCCTATAGTGCTCAAGAATGACAAAAAACGGTGTGTGTGTTTGTGTTTGAGAGAGAGAGAGAGAGAGAGAGAAGTAGAGAGAGAGATAGAGAGAGAGAGAGTGAGATGGGCGTATTTCTTTCGAATTTCTGTTTTTTACCGCATTTCTGCACTTTTTCCAAAAAAAAGCATTACTTCCTCATTTTTCAACCGATTTTCACCATTGATCCCTAATTTTCTTCGTTTTGTCTTTGTTTTTAAGCTACACATGCAAAATATTTTTTTGTTGACGTTAATTTGGTATTAATCATATGTTTAGCACAATATTTTTACAAATCTAAAAAAAAACATCGCAAAAAATCGCAATTCGCAGTAACAACATTTCAACTAAGGTACCGATTTTAAACAATAATGTAAGGATGCAACACTATGATATGTGAGTTGATAGAAGGTCAAGAAACGTATGAATAAAATACAATTTACCCTATGAAACCTTTCAAAGTACTATATAATTATCGTTGCAAAGCACATTCATTTCACTGAAATACTGATTGAAGTAGAATATGTACATGGGAATTCTTTCGAAAGATACAAAGATATAAAAAATTGCGGCTTCAAACACCGCACCACTCGTCACGGGAATCAAATTCATCGGTAGGGTGTTGATGACGGTCCGATGGCGTTGTTGTTGTTTGTATATACGCGTCTGTCTGAAGGTATGGACAAGCAATCAGACATTAATCTGAAATGACGGTGGCTGGCGGCTCGGATTGGCTTGAGCTGCTGGCGATGATTTTTCACCTTGTTTACTTCCTCAGTCCCTCGCTACTGCCATCCTTCCACTGCTCAAATTCACAGTTCCTCCGAAGCCCTCCCATGAGAGTATGTGTGCAACCGGCCCCAATGCTCAGTTGATTCCATTCTTTGGTCTTAGCCTTTGTTCGCTTATTCTGCTTTGTGGCGTTGAAATGCGGCGAGTTAAATTGATATCTTTGAGGTAGATATTTTGAAAAATGAACGTAATTTCAGGTTACGAACGTTTCGTTAATTAAGCTGGCATTGAAGGTACTATGTAATTTATTTGCTTATTTCATGAACCGCTCAGCGAAAGAACTGCATCAAGAGGAAGCCTTTTGTCGGCAATGAATTGAAATAATATCGAATTTATAATGGACTGACCATAATTCGATGAATGATTTTGTAGCAAAGCGGTTGTGAGATGAATGATTGGATCGGTTCAAATTAATACTCTAGGCCTTGAAAACTGTTCAGAATTCCTTCAGCAGTAATTGGTTGAAAAAATAACTGTACAATGTTTAAACCATGATTCAGTAATCACTTACAGGTACTCTTAAAAAAAAGAGGATGTGTACAATACAATTAGACGCAGTATTATATAGCTCTTAATTAATCGCAATGAAAAATCAATTTTTTTTTTTTTTTGGTTTCTATGCATATATATTTTGAATAGAAGAGACTTAATCGAGCCAAGTATTCACTTACAAAATACTTCAGATATCTTTAAACTAAAGTAAGGGTTGTACAATCAACTACTCGCGGTTATCTCGAGCAAGATGATTCGAAAAAGTGGTCTAGTATGTCAAACTCATGATTTCACTATGTTGATTTTTTGCAAATCAGGTAAAAATAGCTAAGAAATTCATACGGCACAACCTAAGATCAAAATTTTGTAAATTTCATAACTGTGACTTGAAATATAAGGAGCAGAGTATGGTGTTCAAAGATATGTGCGTAGTTTAATGGAGATTCACCGAAAACCAACAACAAAATGTTTTCCAGACCCGGAACTATAACAACTATACACTGTACAAATACTGTACAAATAACATCGAAAATTCTTAAGCTTTCAGCACTGTGTTATGGAACGTCATGGTCTCGGAGAAATGAGCGACAACGGTGAGCTGTTTGCAGAATTTTGTGGCAACAACGAAATGGTGATCGGGGGCTCGCTCTTTCCCGATCGACCAGTGCACAAAGTCACGTGGGTTTCCCGTGATAGACATAAAGAAAATCAAATCGACCACTTCTGCATCAGCTGAAAATGGAGACGGTACCTTCTTGATGCCCGAAATAAACGCAGTGCCGATATCGCATCTGACCACCACCTTCTAATCGGTGAGATCCGCCAGCGCATTGAACGGATCCAGCGACGGGATGAGAGGCTCGGACGGCGATTCAACACACGCCGACTAGAAATATCAGCTGTGAAAATTTCGGTCGTTGAAGAACTTCAGACTCGAGCAGCAGATGTTCCGGAAGTTGGCAACGTTGAAGAAGAATGAACGGCCATCAAGAATGCCTTTATCGAGACAAGTGTAAGTGAGCGGGTGAGCTGCGCACACAGGGAAAAGAGTGGATCACCGATGAAACCTGGAGGAAGACTGAGGAGCGTAGAGAAGCTAAAGCTGCGATAGAGCTGGCAAAAACCAGAGGAGCCAAGTACGAGTCCCGTCAACGGTACTCGGCTTTAGAGAAGGAAGTAAAGTGGGTGAACTCACTGGCCGACGAAGGGGAAAAAGCCGCAAACACTGACGATATCCGCCTTCTTTACGATATCTCACGACGCCTTAGTGGAGCAAGGATGAATCCGAAGATTCCTGTGAAAGGTGCGACGCCCTCGATCTCCTGCAATGTCGGTCAGTAACTGCCCCAGTTACTGACCGACATTGCAGGAGATCGAAGCAGCTATCCGAAGCATGAAACCCAATAAGGCTCCAGGGATCGATCGCATATCAGCAGAGATACTCAAAGCTGACCCCATGCTATCTGCACAAATGTTGCATCAATTATTCTATAATATCTGGGACTCCACGACATTTCCGGCCGATTGGATGCAGGGCGTCTAAGTAAAGGTCCTTAAGAAGGAGGATCTAACTGTGTGCGACAATTGGCGAAGCATCATGTTACTGTGTATTGTTCTCAAAGTCCTGTGCAGAATTATCATAGATCGACGCAACACTCCGGCGGCAGCAGGCGGGATTCCGTGCCAGAAGATCTTGTGTGGCCCATATTGTCACGCTCCGAATCATTCTGGAGCAGGTCAACGAATTCCAAGAGTCCCTCTATTTGGTATTCATTAACTACGAAAAAGCTTACGACAGACTCAACCACGAAAATTTGTGGGGCGCCCTGAGACGCAAAGGAGTCTCGGATAAAATCGTCAACCTCATCGAAGCGCAGTACGAGGCTTTCAAATGCAGAGTCCTGCATAACGGGGCCTTGTCCCCCCCCATAGGGGGGGGCGCCGCAGGGATGCAATTCTCCTCGGTGCAAGCAGGGTGCTTAGTGAAAAGGTACTCCGCACATTGGCAAACGCATACTCACCCGAGATATTTTTGTTTTGTTTCCACTCTCTTCTAGATATCACAAGTTGAGTGACACCAAAGTTTATGTCGTTTGCACCCTCACCACACAACAGGCCGGATCGTGTGAGTGATCCCTGAGGAGCACCGAAGAGAGCAGAATTATTTCACCGGGGAGACTCACCCTGGTGAAAACCTTCATTGTTTATTTTTGTACCGCAACACTAGAATTTGAACATTTTTACAATGCTACTGATTTCGCAATGTTCTCCTTTATTTTTCGGCGTATCCAAGCTTATTGCTTATCGCAATTAGCTTATTGCCAGACTCTCAACTTAGTGTTCTAGATGCACTTCCACAGGTATTAAATTGAGAGCTTTCGAAGCCAATCACCAATGCATAAATTTGTATATTGTGTGGCAAGCACAATTGTACTCTTATGCCCAAAGAAGTCGAGATTTTTTTAAGTCGACTGGACTGGGAATCGAACCCACCGCCTCCGGATTGGTAGCTCCGTGCCTTTACCGACTAGGCTATCTGAGGCCCTTCTCCACACAGCACACAATTTAGATCAAGGTTCTCTGTACCGTCGTCAAACCTAATTTTTTTTCGCGAAAAAACTTCGGACTGTAGTTTTTTGTTCCCGTTTTCCAGCCATTTTCTCTTAATGTTTAGATCAAAGTTTCACTCACGTCAGTGCGGTGCTGTCCTTTTTGCTCTTTCATTCTCCGTTGTTCACACTGCAGTGAGTGTATGAACGCTCAGGCAGCGAACTGTTAATTCTCTCGCTCTCCCGTGCTGTGTCGAACAATCTCTACAGTGGTGTCAGGAAAAAAATCTCCGTAGAGACTGAGTGAGATTCACCAAAGAGAGCTAGAAATGTTCACCCGGGTGAGTCTCCCCAGAGAAATCGCAACCCTGGTCGCCGGTGTGAGGTAAGGATGTATATTATCACCGCTACTGTTCCTCACCGTAAACGACGAGATCATGGGAGATGCTATTGACCGCGTACCGAACCGTAGGCTGTTTTGGCAGCCTATCACTATGGAGCACCTCAACGACTTCGATTTGGCTGGTGACGTTGCTTTTTTGGGGGGGGGGCTCTTTTGTATGGAGAGCAAGCTCACCGACCTCACCGAAAGCCCCTGGGGGGGGGGTCTCACGCTGGTTTGGCTTGCAATTAAAGGGGGGGGGTTTGCGGGGTTGGTTTAAAAATCACACTTTTTTTTAATGGGGGGGTGTGTATGTGAGAGAAAAACACAAAGGAGGGGGGAAGATGTGTGTGTGTTGTAATAATGATATCCTAATTACCGAGCCTAGCCCATTGACCCATTAGCCGGGGATAGGTGAATAGTTCCAGCCATAGGCTGAGAAGTGTGTTAAATCGGATATGATATATGATATATGATAGGAGATGACATTTTAGCATATGGCAAAGTATTGAAAAGCAATAACAAATAAAATAATTATAATAAGGAAGAGTAATAATAATAATAATGAAAATATTAATATAAAACAAATTATAATGAACATATTAAGTATACAAATAATAATAAAAATATTATTATTAATAATAATAATAATAATAAAATTGATAATAATAATGATAAAAATAAAAATAATGAAAATAAGAAAACTAATGATAGTAAGAAGAAAAACGATAGCAATATAATTATTGGTCGATACTTATAATTCCCTTATAATATAAAGTAAAAACAAAAGGTCAGATAGTACTAACAGATTTTGGAAGGAGAAATTAACGTTTTAATTTCAGAGGAAACATCTGGCATTTTTTAACAAACCACCAGACGGAAATCCTAATGTTTATTGCTTACATTGCAAGACCTGTAATAATAGCGTTTCGTTGGAAGGAGATTCTCTATCCTTTCCGTAGGTTTCGTGTAAGTGCTTCTGCTAACGGGTCCACACCCCCGTTTTTGGCCCTTCATACAACGAAATAGTGAGGGTTGCAGGTATGTACAGTTTGATCTTGCCATTGCACACTGTTGCCAAAGGCGTAAAAACGTGATCGAAATTGTTTTGACCCCGAGAACGTTTTTTTGCTATAGTTTCTTCTGCAAAGTTTTTTCATAAATTATTTTCCATCTTATGGTGATAAAAATTTGGTGATTTATCTCCCTAGTAGTGAGAAAAATAAATTGTTTTTTAATTATTGCAAATAAAAATAAAATTTATTCGGCAAAGTTATAGCCAATTTAATACAAAACAACTTTGCTGAAGCTCACATATGCCTATCTATTGGTTTTAATGTGAATTTGGGGAGTTTTCTATTGAACATCCCTTCAATTCAGTTTTTTGAATATAACATCTCGTGGCGATTTTCTACAAATTTTTAATATACAACACTTTTGTTTATCATACAAAAACACACAAATTTGCTGAAAATAGTATATTTTTATCTCATATGATTTTCGAGATAATTAGGATTTTATTAAAAAAATGCACTTTTTCAGTGTCAAATATCATAGTAATCTGCAAATTTCCGCAGGCGAAACTATTTGCATATGAACGTATGAATCAGTCATTCGGTCATCCAGATACAACCGCTCGTCTCTCGCTGTCCCTTGGGGGCCACATCCAATGTTCTCAGAACAACTACATGACTTTATCTAAGCTTTTTTTTTTTTTTTTCATTTTTGAAGCTATTTCCCGTCGAAAAAGATTCCCAGCATTGCCAAAATAGTACAAAACAAATGGTTCAGCCTTTATTTTGTGATATTCAGTTTTTCTCAAAGCATTTAAACATAATTGAAGTATTTCACTGTTGATCGTCATCATCACTACTATCGCTGTCATCATTGGTGTTGTCATCGGATTCGACCAAAAGATTTTTCGCATCCCTTGACGACGGTGTTTCATTTTTCTTTCCAAACCCTCTAATGCTCGAAATAAATGGATCAGATGTCTCTAACAATCGGTGTAAAAGATCCGTGTTAGTTTCTATCCTTGAAAATTTCCTGGTATGATCCTCTCGGTATCTGCGGATGTCTTTGTTTCGGGACTCCTGAGCCTCTTCCGACAGTTGACCAATGGGAACAAGAAATGAAGATATCACTTTGGCGCCGTGGATAAGTATTTTATGCACCGATGCTGGCATTGGATACCAATCATACAAATTAACGAGCAGATGGGCAGTTTCCAATGCATATTCTTCGAATTTCTTGCAGTCTATTTCACATCCTGAAAATAATGCATTACAATGTTAATAATGGAACTTAAACTATATTGTTTTCTCATTACCAGATACTAATGTTTCAAGAATGATTTTGCAACGGTATATAGCTTGACGATTGATTCCTGTGATCTGCGCTGACTGCTCCCAATTTTGAAAAAATCGTCTGGCAGTGTTTCCGTCATTGCTGTTGCCACATCCACCCGAACGAGGCTTATCAACGATTAGACCGATTTCTGTTTTGAATCTAGATTGGATGTATTTCTTCTTATCTAACATGATTTGCTTGTGTTCCGCTGTCCTTATTTGCCACTTCTTCATATCAAGGCGGTATGATAAGTGCAACAGATATTCGAAAAACCGAATATAAGCATGAAGTATCGATAATCCAAACTGAAATGCTTCCACGTTTTCTTCTCTTTTTCGCACTTTGTTCAAATTATTCATTTGCGAGGGTGTTGCTCCACAAATATAGCATCGTTGGGACGACGTTTATGTGACAGCATTACCCACTTTGCCATCTACCATCGTCATGAGCATCTTAAATTTTACCAGTGCGGATCGACCAAAACACTCCACCGTCACAGGTTGAAGTTCAGCTATCTGACTATCTAAACTAGCCTTTTCCGCGGCAATAAGAAGTGCGGTCTCTTTGGCAAACTGTAAGCGTAATGGCCTGCAAAATCTTGTAGACGAAGGCCGGGGATTCTCGAACAGAATTTTTCCACCAACCACAATGTTGATTGGTACAATAGATGTCGCAAAAATGTGGCTATCAGATGCGGTACCATCGTCATTTGAAAATATTTGCTTATATTCTGCGTGGTCACCACTGCCGTCATATCCGTATTTTACTGTGAAGAGTAGATTCTGCAAGTCTTCATCTGAAAAGTTGTTGATTATATTTTCTTTGGTAAGAATGATTCGCTCTACAGTATGGTCAAGAAGTGCTTGTAGTTTGATTTCCATGTTGGTTTCAGTAATCGTAATTGAGTTCTTTTCAGGATAGCAACTATCCTATGGGGTTTCCAAAAACACCTCGTCTGAATTAGATTGCCGTTTTCATCCCACGTTGGATATCTCAACAATCTCGAACCGGGATGCACACCACAAGGCATTAAGGGAGCCCTCAACCACTCCGACCCAGTCGAGCCAATCAACGTTCATTATCAATCCAGCATTTGTTCCTGCCATCTCAGCCATCCCGGTCCTGTGGTCGGAGTTTGGGGGAGGGTCTCCCAGCCTGAACTTCCAGGCAAGTATATGTGTTTTCCAATGTATTCTGCTCCTGATGCTTTCCCGATTTCCAGTGCTGCTTCACCGCTTAACTCGAGAAGCTCGAATGCTGATCCGAGACGCACCGTAGAAAGCACGATGGAAGTCCCCAATCTCTCCAACCCAGTCCCGCCGATTGCAGCCAGCGTTCGTCATAGTCGTCTCGGCCCTGTGGTTGGCAGTAGAGAAGAGGTCTTCCACCCTGCACAGCAGGGCAAGTACAATTATAATTTCGAAAATAAGTCGCTTGATGCCGTACTAAATTTCAGTGCCGTTTCGTCAGTCATGGACAACCAAAGCCTTGAATGCACTACCAAAGCATCGAGTTCATCCGATATAGCACCACTGATTGCTGCACCAGATAATCGAAACCATCCCGATCCTATGGATAGAAGCGAAATGAAGATCCGCCGAAGTTCCCACTCAAACAATGCGTACGCAGTTCCACGCAGCTGTAACCAAAACGTCACTTTTTACTACCAGAACGTGGGCGGTATGAACTCAATTGTTGAAGACTACCGCTTATCCGTTTCAGACCGCTGCTATGATGTTATTGCTCTCACCGAGACTTGGCTTGATTCCCGCACGCTTTCTAATCAAGTGTTCGGATCCGAATATGATGTTTTCCGATGTGATCGTAGCTCTGTTAACAGCCGAAAATCAACGGGAGGTGGTGTCCTTTTGGCAGTCGGTTCCGGATTGAAAGCCAGAGCAATTGAGAATGATTTGTGGAGCAGCGTGGAACAGGTCTGGGTTGCTGTTGAATTGGCCGACCGTACATTGTTTATATGTGTAATATATATACCTCGCATAACACCATTGGGGCTGATTGAAGCCTGTATGTTCTGCGTTTCATTCTGGAGCTACCTCCCTTCTTGACAGCTACAGTACATGTACGTTATCGCAAATCAATCACGTGAGGAATGAGAACAACCGTAGTTTGGACCTTTGCTTCGTTAGTGCTCAGGACTTTGCCCCGTCAATTTTCTGTGCACCTGCTCCACTGGTGAAGCAGGCTCCTCATCACCCTCCTTTGGCTGTGGCTATGGAGAGAAAGTTGCTTCATGACTTTGTCATTAAACCGGACGTGGTTTCCTACGACTTCCGGAAAGCAGATTACCATGCCATTTCTGACCTGTTTTCCAGTATCGACTGGGGAACCATCCTCGATACTTATAATGTCGAAGTTGCGGCAAGTACTTTGTCACATGTTTTGGCATACACCATCGACAGACACGTGCCGAAAATCATCCACCAGAAAGATACGCAACATCCATGGCAGACTATGGAACTCCGTAGATTGAAGTCTATCAAAAGAGCAGCACTAAGAAAATTCACGAGGTACCGAACAGTTCAACTAACATGCCATTACGTTCGACTTAACCACCAATACAAGCGGATCAGTCGGCAAAGTTATTCGCGATATCAACATGGGATTCAGCGCAGAATGAAGTTGAACCCTAAATCGTTTTGGAACTATGTAAACGAGCAGCGAAAGGAGTTCGGTCTTCCATCGTCCATGGTGTTTGATGGTGAAGTTGCTTCATCGACTCAGGAGATCTGCCGACTCTTCTCTCAAAAATTCTTCAAAGTTTTCACCGATGAGAGCCTAACCGAAGAACACGTTAATCTCGCTGCAAGCAACGTCCCTATGCACGGTGACACTTTGGGCGATATAGACTTCAACGATACGACTATTTCAAGAGCCGCATCCAAACTGAAATCTTCCTGTCGTCCTGGGCCCGATGGAATCCCGTCAATCTTTCTCAAGAAGAATATCGACTCCTTATTGACACCGCTCGGCCATATTTTCCAATTGTCAGTACGCAGTAGTACTTTTCCTTCATGCTGGAAATCTGCTCACATGTTTCCTGTTCATAAAAAAGGTAGCAAGCGAGACGTCAACAACTATCGCGGAATTACCTCACTGAGCGCGTTATCGAAGCTATTTGAACTTGTCATGGTTGACCCGTTATTTTCTCACTGCAAGCATTTTTTGAGCGATCATCAGCATGGCTTCATGGCAGGTCGTTCCACTACTACCAATTTGCTCTGTCTCACGTCGTATGTAACTGATAGCATGAATGACCGAGCTCAAACAGATGTGATTTATACTGATTTGTCAGCTGCCTTCGACAAACTGAACCATGCTATTGCTATTGCTAAGCTAAGCCGACTCGGGATCAATGGCATTCTATTACAATGGTTTCAATCATATCTTACTGGTCGCCAACTCATGGTTGCTATAGGTGACTGCCGTTCCGATACTTATCCAGCGACATCGGGAATACCTCAGGGTAGCCATCTTGGACCGCTGATCTTCTTGCTCTACTTCAACGATGTTAACCTTGTCATTGTGGGACCTCGACTATCATATGCTGATGATCTCAAACTCTACCTCCGTATCTGTTCCATTGCCGATTGTCACACTCTTCAGCGTCAGCTACATCGAGGATCGATGCCAACTGATTCATCTGGAGCCACTTTCGACACGAAGAGACACTGCCAGAGCTTTATTTAATGCCGATACCAAGGAAGGAAGAGTGGATTGCCAGCAAGGATACCAAGCAAGGAAGAGTGGATTGCCCAACCATACTCGAGCAAATCAACCTAAATGTACGACCGCGTGCATTAAGGAATAATTCGATGCTGAGTCTACCTTTTCGTCGTACAAATCACGGAATGAATGGAGCAATCAACGGACTTCAAAGAATCTTCAACAGAGTAGCCTCAGCATTCGATTTCAATGCACCACGTCAGACACTTCGGCGCAGATTTAGTCAGATTTACTCCGGCACAGTTAATCGTGAATAACAGTTTTATGTTTTTAAGTTATAATTATTGACTTGTATTTTAGATTTTATATTAGCATAACACCATTGGGGCTGATTGAAGCCTGTTGGTTGATTCAATAAATAAATTATCAAGTACGTTTAGCCTCCAAAATTTTCTTGTATGCGGGATACAAATTGGCATTACGACTTTTGGCTTCCAGACGCAACTTCGTATACTGTGCTACGGTGAGCTGAGTATCGCAAATCAAAGCCAATGCTTCCTCTGAAGAATACGAAACACAAGTAGCTGGAGGTGTACTTCTCACAGATTTCAACATCCGTGTTGCTCGAGTAGGTGTCGATTGAGTGGCAATTTTTATTATTGAAGCTTCAGCCCTTTTGCCTTCTTCACGAAGCTTCATCACAGACGCAAATGTCAATTCATCTGCGCTATGTTCTGTTCGTAGCTGTGCAGTTTTACGTCTTTTTACGCAATCTGAACTCTCACTAAACGGGAGCTTTTTTCTTCCTCTCTCCTCACTGCTCGTCGACGGAAGCTTGATAACTACAGATTGTGGTAAAACAAAAACCTTACTGAAGTACTCATGCTTCAAAACACTTTTCTCCTTCCGGTGATATTTTTCCCAGAGCTTACTGAAATATTTGCTCAGATTATACGCACATTTTTCGATTTCTGATTGTGTGTTTTCGATATCGTCAAGAGCATAATGAACCATTATTTCTTGTGTGATTAAATCAGCCTTCAACTTTAGATCACCATGAACTGATCTCCACACCAGAAATAAATCGCAGTTCTTCAATTCGCCTGTATTATGATATGTTTTCATCTGAGATTTGATATTGCAGCAATGATTTGAACATGGAAACTTACCTTCAATTGAAGATGCCATGGTTCGGTAATGTTTTAAACACAGCTTTTCTTCAAAATTCTTTGTACGGTAGCTTCCAGCTACAGTAAAACTACAAGAAACTGATACAATACTACTCCTATCTGCTGCCTCAACTGTTGCTCCTGGTACGTTCACTACTGCTTATAACTCGTCCACTGTTTCCGAAATACGTCGAAAGAATGTCTCATCAAATGCAAGCAGCTTTTATTTATACCATGCGTGATTGCACTGCGTTGCCATAGCAACCAATGGAATCGAATTTTATGCGCCTGCTCTTTATAATCCGGGACAAATGACCACCGCGATAAAAAAAACCCGTTAAAACAGCAAAATAAGAAAAAAAAAGTTCTTTATTTAAAGTTTTATCACGCTCAAATTATTTTACACAAATTATATGTGTTATACCACAATTGCCTATCTCTTGAAACGTAATGCTATCGAATATGTTAAGAGAATTTAACCTGGTCGTTCCTAGTAAAGTCATGTAGTCACTCTAAGAACATTGGATGTGGCCCCCAAGGGACAGCGAGAGACGAGCGGTTGTATCTGGATGACCGAATGACTGATTCATACGTTCATATGCAAATAGTTTCGCCTGCGGAAATTTGCAGATTACTATGATTTTTGACACTGAAAAAGTGCATTTTTTTAAATAAAATCCTTGTTATCTCGAAAACCATATGAGATAAAAATATACTACTTTCAGCAAATTTGTGTGTTTTTGTATGATAAACAAAAGTGTTGAATATTAAAAATTTGTAGAAAATCGCCACGAGATGTTATATTCAAAAAACTGAATTGAAGGGATGTTCAATAGAAAACTCCCCAAATTCACATTAAAACCAATAGATAGGCATATGTGAGCTTCAGCAAAGTTGTTATGTATTAAATTGGCTATAACTTTGCCGAATAAATTTTATTTTTATTTGCAATAATTAAAAAACAATTTATTTTTCTCACTACTAGGGAGATAAATCACCAAATTTTTATCACCATAAGATGGAAAATAATTTATGAAAAAACTTTGCAGAAGAAACTATAGCAAAAAAACGTTGTTCTCGGGGTCAAAACAATTTCGATCACGTTTTTACGCCTTTGGCAACAGTGTGACAGTCCTTTTTACAATTGTAGCAGGACATTAATCCGTAGACATGTAATTACAAATCGAATTTTTATTATCATTATAATACCATTACAATATTCATTTTCTATATTTTATATCCTTCTATATACTATTGAATATATATTGGAGAAGGGAGTGAGCATCAGAGAATTACTCAAGCTGGAATTAGACAATAGAGTGGTATGACAACCGGCAAAGTTTTGCCAAAAAGCCGATTTATCTTCACAATGACTACTATAAAACCAAATTTGCGTTTAATGCAGTTATTGCAGCCCATTAGTTTTAAAATGCTTTTCATCTGTCCGTAATAAGATAGTACTAATGAGTCCTAAAACGGCATTTCAAAACAGCATTTTACGAGTTCATAAAGATGAAATAAAACCTTTGATAGGAGTAAAAGGAATTTGAGAAAACAAGGTTTTAAGATCGTTGCGAACAAGCTGTGTAGGTTCTCATAAACCTGACTAAAATGTGAAACTCAATATTGGCACCTCTTGGTGCGATGATAAAACCAAATTGATGTCTAGCGGCTTTCATAAAATTTTAATAAAAACTTAATAAAGCTGGACGGTATTGGCACTGTTACTTGGGATGAGAAGGTCTTGGTGGCTACCTTACAAATATATAAATTGAAAAAATCTGTTCTGGACAATCTAGCCAACATGAGAAACCTCTTTACCTTTGATATAGAAAACTACCTAGCCATAACTTAGGTCGACGTGTGACTACCATTAATAAGCTGGGCGTAATTTGGAATTGATTGACTTGGGTGGAGGTAAATCTGATTTTCAGAGTTATCCTAGTAGGCATAAAATATGTTGATCAAACTGCTCTGCCATTGATATTGCCAATTAAGGGTAATTGACAATTAACGCTATACATTTACTAGTCTGCCTTCTTCCCGTCAGCCGCTCGAGCCGAAGGGAAAAGGCTTTTGCTAGTAAGCGTTATCAGAAGTAGTTTACGCATTTAACTATATTAATAATACAAGGATTGTTCAATCGTGTAAGTCGTCGAAGTGAGAATCGGGGAAAATGGATTTTTTCAATCACACAATCCGGAATCAATATGTGTGATAGTTCAAATATAATAGGTCGAAAACGACAGCAGCGCGAAAATTTAAACGAAAAACAAAAAAAAATTGTTGAGGAGAGCTCGTAAGATTTCTACCTTCGATCTATTGCCATGTGTGTTGTTGATATTAATGTATTTTGAGACCTGTATCCTATTCTAAGGGACAGTTTTTTCTTCATTTGCACGTTTCTGTTTCCAATTCAAACCGCCTGGGTACAGTCATGTCTCCAATTGCATCTACTCAACATGATTTTATGGCTATCGTACAAGGAATTAGTCAATTTGGCTAATAAAACGTAGGCTACATTTTAATCACAAACACAAAATAAGCTCCGATAGATGCATAAGAAACGTAAAATCGTTTGGGTGTATGGCACCATTCACCATGCAGTGAAAGCATTGACTGTATTGTATGTGTGAAATTTTTCAGTTTCCTTTTATATCGAGTGTTTGTACAGAATTATATTTTTCCCGGCGATAATACTACTGTCGTTTTAGGTTTTTTTTTTATCTGGTGAAGAACAGATTGCCGTTAATGCATGTAACCTTCTGCGTTACCCTTATCGATGGATGCCATTTTTCACTTTCCTATTCGATGGATGCTGCCCCGGTTAAGATGTTTGTGAGGGTGGTAAACTGATGAAGAATTGAGGATATGTAATATTCCAAAGGAGGGGAAATCGATAACCTGCGACTGTCACAAATTGAACGAATAGGATCAGATGAATCCTTATTTTCCCTCGATTATTCAAATGTTTTTATGAGACTGATTTTACCTCTTTCTGCCCGGTATCTTCCTGTTTTCCGATAATTTCCCCAGATTGGATTGTCTATACATACCTTTAGCCGTACGCTGCTTCCTAGCTGGGTCCCCCGTTTCATCACCTTCGAACGACGGAGTTGCAGTCCGATCAGAACATACAAAATCGTCAGGACACACATTGGAAATACGAACACTATCACAGTCGAAATAGTGAACACGTGCCGTTGCTGATCCCGTCGAACTGTGCACATGCTGTATTGCTCGTCAATTTCGAGTGCCAGTGCCTGAAATTAAGTTGATATTACTCTTTTGTCTGTAGGGTTTTGGTACTACAATGTACATAAATGCGTTTTCTGGTGATAACACAACACGTCCTTCAATTCGATTATGCCAGCCTCCTGTTGGAGCTATTACATGTGTGTTTTACTGTGGCCCTTAAATTAATAACTGTCAACCATACATAACACTTTTTACAGCATTTTATTAACTTATACAAATGGTCCTACTTGCCATTATCCATGGCAATTGGTTTTCTATACCACGTATCATAACAACCAGTAGGGTCCAAAGGTGAAATAGCCGATATCAAATAGCGGATTTACAACACTGCCCCCACTCCGGGAACTAGGTTCATGCCGCCGGAAAAAACGGTTTGCCTTCTGCCGTCGCGACGCAGCATCTGCCTCAGATGGGTGTATATTTCCGACAGCATGATTAATGAAGCATGGGGCGATGCTAGACTCTTTGCAATTTCAATTTACTTTCGTTTGGAATGACTGATATTTTTACCAGAACGCTAATTAACCTTCCTAATTTAGAACTAAAATACATATTTGCCTTCAATTACTGCTCTGCGTCGATGGTAATTTTCGGTAATAGGCAATTTCTCCTAAATTAATGAGAAGTCAGAATCGAATCTTACCGCATTGGTTTCTCTCGGTGTCATTTCGTGGAAAATAAAGAAAAAAAGTTTTCCAGTGTAAAACATATTTTCTTCGGTTTTAAAGGCGATCGTTTTCCCTTCCTTGTTTTCTGTTAGACTTGAATCTTAAACTGCTACTGAAAGTTAAACTAGAAAATCTCAAATCTTTCAACTTCATAAATGATTGAATCTGAAAACCAGAGTAAGAATCCAAGGGGCACTAGGAACACTTCTTGTTGTAGGTGATTTACCTCCGGATGTCTTTAAGTTGTTGCTGGGTAATTGAGAGAATCATTATTGCTCCTATTAACAGAGATCTTCAAGCGATAGGCTGTGAGTGACAGCGGACAGACTCCCATCGTTCATAGCGGTTACTTTATCGTTGTCAAACCAATTTACTATAAATTTTTCAATGGTAATCAAGGATGAACAAGTAGTAATCATTGGAGAAAGGAGATAACTATTGGAATTAATAACCAAGGTGAGCAATTTTAGGAACTATTTTCAATAAGGCGAAACTAACAATGAGAGCTTCTCTCGTCTCTCGCTCTCTTTCACTTATTACAGCGCCATTATAAAACTTTCGAGAGATTCTTTGGTACAGATCGAAACACAACAGTGCTGGCTAGCATACTCTACAAATAGTAGAATGAAAAACGTAAAGGTTATTGGAATATGAATGAAAGAGAAATTAATCAAAGAGAGTCTCTCAATGTTAGATTCGCGCAAATGAAAAAAGTCCCTAGAATTGAAGGGCTTCAGCAGTGTTCCCAGTTTATTTAGTTATTTATTTCACTGTATGCAAGCATAAACCAGAACAGTTCCGGTAGTTGTACTTAAGCTATACTTAAATTGTGACCGAACTGGTCCGACTCCGTGTGCTCAAGTGATTGGGAGAATGGTAAAGAGCATTCAAGTGGTGCATAGAACAATAGTTACCAATAAATTATACCATCAATAGTGATGCGTATTATTGCTAAAAATTTGGAATTGTGATTGATTGATTGAATTTTCTTTACTATTGAACCGTTCAGATTTTGGGAAATTGGACTATACGGAAATGGAGGTGGAGAATGTTTTATGGAGCGATGGAACCGACAAGAACGAACCTAGGGTAGAGATATGAAATTTACTCAATTTTTGTGCCTAATCAAGTATCATTTTTTGTAAGAAAATTGAAGTATGCGCGGCTCCGGGTCGGTTTGTATTTCAAGGAGATGTCAAGTTTTCTTCGGCTTCTCGTGAATTTAAGGTATGAAAAGTGAAAACGATTTTGAGTGATAGTTTTCTAACGATTTATTTTGTTGATGAGACGCAGCAAAACCTTCACCCGATCCACGAAAACTATCATAGACGTTTGTAGCAGACTAGGTGAGTGTGAAGCTTCACACTTAGAAATTTTGAATTTTACGCGAGAAGTAATTCATGTTTGTAAAAAGTCGGGGAACGTAAAGAAAGATTCTGTGTAAAATTATGTCTCCTGAAACTGACACATACGCAATTCGACGAAAGCTGTGTTCGATTGAATTTATTTTCTCATCTCTTTCAACTCATTCTTATATGCCAAAGGACGCTTGCATGTGTCGGTCTCAGGGGACGGAAATTTACATGACATTTTGGTAGTGTGTTTGGCTTCCATGAGCCATCAAAATATTTGTAACCAAAGCGTCCATTTGTGCCGACCGTCAGAGAAGTAAGAGGACGAGCCGAGTTGGTTGCTGGAGCATTATTATGAAAGTCATAATTATGCTTGATACAAAGATCTCTAATTATTGTCGAACGGATACGGAAATCTGTACCAGAGTAAGTAGACTTCCTGGGGTACTCCTGCAGGAGATAGGAAAAATAGAAATCGCAATTGAAAATGTCTTTTAAGTTTGCTCTCATCTTTAGTAGAATCAGTTTTAAATTTCCTGTCACAGTAATACATTTTGACTTTCTTTTTCGTTTCGCTGTTCAAACGACCGAAACAACAGTGGCCTCATATTTAGGTTTTAGTTTGCTTGCAGACTTGCACTTGGTTATTCAACTCAACTGACCCTTTTCATAAGCAATCATGATGTGCACCTCTCCTTTTATGCTACAAAAAAAATTACACTTTAATTCTCCACATTGATGCAGTCAGAAGTGCAGTAGTAGTGCGATTAGTGATACTCCAACTGAAAAGCAGTATGATTCAATTGCGCTTCCCCCGGTTCTGTTTTCAGAATTCAGAATTCAGAATTTCATTTTGATTGAATCGGATTATTTTTCCGCCAGGTCAGCGGCAATGAAGTTTTTTTATATCGATTTTCCTAGTACCTTCTGCGTTGATTACTGTCAACGTAGCCAGCTGTAATACTCCGTTTAGTGAATTGAGCTCTTGCATGGTTGTTGATTGGAATATGTGTAGTTGATGACTTTTTTTTACATAGGAAACCTCATTGGAAACTACTTCGGGTTTAAAATTGTTAATTAAAGTTCACTGCACACCTGGACTAACAGTTTCATACAGGAATTCACAGTTCTGTTTATGTTATGTTTTAGAGAAAAAAACATGTTTTACATTCCAAGGTCACATTTTTATTTTCAAGACATATTTTCGAGGAATATGCTTAGTAATGGTAAACACAAGCACAGCACAACATTTTTTGGAAATTTTGCTTTTGCTTTTCCCGAAGAAGGTCCTCTTGTGGCTGACGATCAGTGCGAAGGGGATGTCAAAGTCACTCTTCTGTTTTCGGGACTTGCGGTCAACGGGAGGGTGTACAGCAAAAAGTGCTTACAGAAATTTGCGCCCTTCATTAAAAAATACCACCCGAAGAACAATGTGCGCACATTACGCGAACCGGTCGCTGGAGAAGATGGAGCGAACCCCACACCCACACCCCCCGATCCCAACGAGCCTAACTGCGCCTAATTGAAAATTTCTTGGCGAGCCTGAAGTGGAGAATCTATTCAAACAATTTCGTGACAAAACCAAAAAGTAACTGATCAATAATGCGACCAGAGAGTCAAAGAACATGCCAACATCTTTCTTCACGACGGTTATGGCCAAAGTTCCCGCCAACTGCGTAAGACCGCCCGCCGGGGACTGAAGTTATTTTCTTAAAATCATGAATTATGAAAGAAACCAATGAAGATTTGACTTGTTTTGATATCGTTTTTTTTTCATCCATCCGAAAATGGTCTCATTATTGGTAACTAAGCATTATTGATTGCTTTAGGGATAGTTGTGTTGTAATGGTCAATGCAAGTAAGCTAAGAATCTATAATGACACCTAAGTCTCTTACTCTAAGGCTTGTTAGCGACAAAATCTGGACACCCCGAAATACGTATATCTCTGGCAATACTTCATCAACGCGTGATTTATTTCGCAGACTGATGAACGTATGTCTGTTCATTGTGTAAAATCACTTTTGGGTGATACTACAAGTTTTTAGATCGAAGATGGCGTCGAAAGAAGAGCAAGTGCGAAAAGCAAATGTGTACGATCGCAATGAAAATCCGGATCTGTGAGTAAGAAAACTTACAAAAAAGCTTGGTTTTCCTTCAAGCACTGTCCATAACGTTCTTAAATCTTTCGATACACGTTTGACAACAGCCAGGAAGGCTGGGAGCGGAACACAAACGGATCTCAGGAACCACCAGAAGGACGCGAAGGTGAAGCAAATATTGCAGAAGAGACCAGATCTTTCGGTACGTAGAAAAATAAAAATGTCACCAACTTTCGTGCATACTTCCAAGCACCGGCAAGGTATGAAGTCGTTCAAGGTGAAAACTTTACCGAACCGTAATGATAAACAGAATGTGACGTCTAAAACCCGGGCGTTTTCCTGCGTGATAATGGACGATGAAACTTGTGTGCTGGAAGACTTTAAGCAGCTTTCCGGAATGTCTTATTATACTGCCATGCAACGGAACGGCGTAGAGGAGCATTTCAGGACGAAGAAAAAGGCGTGGTTTCCCAAAAATTATTTGGTTTGACAGGCAATATGAAGCTGTGGTCGAACAAGCCAAAGCTTCATCACTACCGGAACGGTAAACAAGGAAATATACCGTGAAGAATGTCTTAAGAAGCGATTGTTACCATTCCTACGCAGCCATGATGCTTCCTCGCTATTCTGGCCTGATTTGGCATCTTGTCACGACGCCAAAGATGTTTTGGAATGGTATAAAGCAAATGGAGTCCATGTTGTACCGAAATAGGCGAATCCACCAAACTGTTCAGAGTTGCGACCTATCTAGCGGTACTGGGCTCTCGTGAAGGGAGAACTCTCTCAATATAAACAACAAGCTACAACTATAGAAAAATTTCGAAAATCTTGGACAAAAGTAGCCAAATCTGTTGCAGAGAAGTCTGCACAGACCCTAGTGGCTGGAGTAAACTCAAAAGTTTTTAGTTTCTTCATGCAGCCTCATTAAGTAACTGCAGTTAATTTTAAGATCACTAATATAGGGTGTTCCGATCAAAATTTGGTCAAACAGTAATGTGTGTGAGTCGATCAAAGTTTTTATTAATAAGTCAAATTCTTTTTCTTTTTCAAGTTCAGTTAATACAGAGTACAGGAGAAATATTCAGCTAAGCTTCCTTTTAACCGAAAGCGAATTGCCGGTTTAACAGCTGCCATAAGATTTGGTACAGTCTCCTTGTCCACTTTATTCGCCGCAGAACACCAGTTTGCCTTGAAATGTTTCTCGCTCATAACAGCTTTTTGAGTCTTCTTAAGGTTCCGCTTGATGATGGACCAATATTGTTCGATTGGGCGGAGCTCTGGCGTGTTGGGATGGTTCTTGTCCTTGGGCACCACTTGAACGTTGTTGGCAGCATACCACTCCATGGTCTTTATTCCGTAATGGCAAGATGCCAAATCCGGCCAAAATAGAACGGAACAATTATGTCGCTTCAGGAAAGACAATAGAAGTTTTTGTAGGCACTCGCTCAGATAAATTTCCTGGTTGACGGTTCTGGTCGCAATGGTACAGATGGCCTGCCACACCAGATATTTCTTCGCGAACTTTCACAGTTTAATGTGCTTGAAAATATCTGCCATCTTTCCCCGTCCGGTTGCCGTATTAAATTCCTGTCCAGGAAGCTGTTTAAAGTTTGCCTTGACGTAAGTTTCATCGTCCTGTACCACGCAACCAAACTTCGTCAGCATCGTCGTGTACAACTTTCGCAATCCTGCTTTGGCCGACGTGTTTTGTTTATCGTCGCGATTTGGAGTCACCACTTTCGTGTAAGTCGACAGTCCAGCTCGTATTTAAGCTCTATCCACGGTTGAAGGCGCCACACCCAGCTTCTTTGCGACTTCTCGGACGGAGAGGTTGGGGTTCCGCTCGAAACAGCGGGCAACTCTTTTTGTCGTCGCTGTGGCCTCTGGCTTTCGATTTCTCCCCGATCCAGCTTTCCTGGCTGTCGACAAACGTTCACCGAACACTTTTAATACGTTGGTAACAGTTGATTTAGTCACATTCAACAATTGGCTAACTGAGAGTAGTTTGGATTTTCGCCATGCACGAGTAAAATTTTGATGCGTTGCTTCTCTTCCTTCGACGACATTTTGACAACCGAAGTGCTAATCTCAAAATCAAAATAGATTTTGACACGTACACATCTTCAAAAAAAAACATCTTCTTTTGACACGTACACATCTTCTTGGGTTGAACTAACAGCAAATTTGTTTTATTCCAAATTTAATCGGTCCAGATTTTGTCGCGAACAAGCCCTATTGCATTTCTCTACAGTTTGATTTTCTAAATTAACAGATAATAAGGGTGTACTTCGTTTTCTTCTGAAAGTAATTATGTTACATTTATGGACGTTTAAAGGGTGTACGGAAAACAAATTTTATCATTTTAGTTATGGTTAACCTAAGACTTATAGTACAAACATACACTTCCAGTGGCATGGGTAAAGGTAAGTGCTAAGGGGTATGGTAATTGACATGGGTGCCAAGTTATTCAGCCGAAGAACATTATCTCGAAGGAGATGGAGCGTGTACATTCTTTAATGGTATCAAAAGATGACGAAGCATTCGGAAAATGGGTAATTTTTCTGCTTTGTGCTACTTCACCAATGTTGCAGAACATGCTTCGTACAGTGGGGACCGCACGACAAGCAGTGTAGATGACGTCAAACAAAATTGCAGACGGAATGCGAGCAATGCGTTGATTAAATAAAATATCCAGCAATGTTTCTCTGAGCCTGGGAAAATGTTTGGTTTGGCTTGCATTGTACACTCATATCCTAATTGTTTATAAGCGTAACAGTGTGAATGATAAGGAGTGTATCGAATATAAGCTATCCACATACATTTGCGTTGTACGCATGTATTTGTGATGGTTTTTTATGCTCTGAACACTGCATGCTGTGCGTTTGACTGTCAGCTTTCTTTTGTTTACTTGTTTGTGCGGTTCAAATTCTGCGTTTTCAACATGTCGCGTATTGAAAAGAAAGTGAAAATTAAGGTTCTGGACACATGGCTAAGTGAGAAGGGTATTACTATGCGAAAATTGGCGAAGCGGTTTGGAATTCATCATGCGAGTGTTCAAACCATCATTAATAAGTTTGGGGAACACTATTCTTTGGATGAACTACCAGGAAGAGGCAGAAAACCCGAAACTGGAGCAGAAAGTGGTATCTCTAATCATGAAGAACAAATCAATGTCAATACGTGATTTGGCCAAAAAAGCAGGAACGAGTGTCGGAATGATCCAGCGTATCAAGAGGCGAAACCACCTGAAGACCTACAAGAAGCAGAAAATCTCGAAACAAAGTGCAGAACAGAAGAATCGAGCAGCAACAAGGGCCCGGAAATTGTATTCGCGTCTTTTGCAGCGTCCGGATGCATGCGTTTTGATGGCCGATGAGACCTATGTAAAGGAGGACTCAAAACCCTTCCAGGTCCACAATACTTTACTGCCGTCGTTGGGGAGGATGTGAGCGATGCGGACAGGTCGATTCAAGTGGAGAAATTCGGTCGAAAGATACTGGTATGGCAAGCAATATGTTCCTGTGATTTGAAGTCAACCATTTTTTTACACTACCGGAACTATAAATGCGGAAATCTATCGATCTGAGTGTCTCCAGAAGAGATTGTTGCCTTTATATAAAAAGCATAGTACACCTCCACTGTTTTGGCTGGATTTAGCGTCGGCTCACTATGCCAAAACCACTTTCAATTGGCTTGCGGAAAAGGGTATAGATTTCGTTGAGAAAAATATCATTCCACCAAATTGCCCTCAGCTTCGACTCATCGAACGGTACTAGGCAATCGTGAAGAGGGTCTTCAAGAAGTCTGGTAAGGCAGCTGGGAACATGCAGGAGTTCAAAAAAAAATTGGGCTCAAGCGTCCAAAAAATGCGATGCAACACTTGTCCGGAACTTGATGAAGAGCATTCGATCCAAAGTTCGAAAATTTACGAAGGATTAACTTAAATTTCATCCGGTCTTCATTATGTTCAAGTTTAACCAGTGCAAGGATTGGTTTGTCTGCAGGACTATCTTCAGCAGGTTGCCTCGAGAAAATAGCCTACGTGATGGGTTGTTGTAGCAGGGCCAGTCGATTTCAATGAGGACCTTTGGAAGACTACGGCCAGAAGGCCGCCTGTCTTCTCATGACGAGGGACTGGCGACTCCACGAACTCTTGTCCAGTCAAAAATCTTTATGTTAAATTGACTAACTAATCATGCGATACATTATTATTCATCAACTGTATTTTGAAATTACCCATTTTTGCATCATTTATCACGAAAATCTTTTTTGTTTTTATTAAATGTCGCTGTAAATGATTTGCACCAATTTTTGTTTTTCTAGCATTTAGCAGCGATGGCTGGAAGTGTAAATTTTACCCCATTTAGCCTTTAGCCAACTAAATTACTAGTAATCTGTTTTTATACATTTGGATTTAACTGACTAATCATTACGGTATTCATTTCATTCGGCAACTGTAGCTGGAAATGCCCAACAATTTGGCATTCCACAGAATTTGCAATCATTTACATTTCCTGTTATTTAAAAAACCTGATTTTCAGGGATAGGCTGGAGTGGAATGGGACCACAACGACAGGAAAACCACTTTAGACTGTGAACCATTGGTTTTGTCAGTTTAGTCTATCTCGGATCAATTTAGTTAGATTAAAGTAATAAGTGTTGCCGTAAACATTTCGAACTTATTAGAAATCTATAAAAAGAGTTTTTAACTAGCACATGCAATTCAATTCAATATTTTTTCAGAGGGTAGGCAAGCTTTTGCAGCCTCGGAACGGCTGGACGAGAACGAACTTTGCTGAAGACGTCCGTGGCCAGTAACAGACAAGTGCTCGATTTTTCTCCTGAGAGCGGAAGAGGTTAGACGTAAGACAACGTAACAAACTGAGACAGGTATTCTATTGGCTTCTACGAAAGTATTGCTGCTTTACGGCTGCCACGGGCTTTCTCGAAACCGAAAGTGCCTTATCGTCATGCTTGTAAACATTTTCCTTACTCCGTGACTCGGTTAGGTAATCTTTCCCTCGAACCTCGGATAGCTCCAACTGTTTTCCACCTTAACATCGAGCAACCTTTCCAATCCGATGCTCGAAAGTTTATGTAAACCTTCACCGGATTTGTCTGGATCTCTTCCATCAACTACTCATGCTATGGTTCCAGCTGCGACGCAGTAATTACATCGACTTTGATGGATCTCGATAAGCAGTCAGCAGCGATGTTTGCTTTACCTTTTCGATATTCAAGGTCAAAATCATACGCTTGAATCCTGAGTGTCCATCGTAGCAACCCTCGAGTTTCCGGTTTCTACTCCTACGTTGAATAACCAAAGAAGACTACGAGCGTCGGTCAGGACTCGAATCTTCCTCCCCTCAATGTAGTGACCTGAAGTGAAGTGCTGAAAAGGCCGATAATACTCCCAAGCATTTCTTGCTGAAATAACTGTACATCCATATTTCTGAACTAAAGACGCTCCAACGACTCCATCTGATGCGTCTGACTCGATAGTGAAGGTTTTGGTGACGTCCGGGTTTCCTAAAATTGGTGCTGAAGTGATTCGTTGAATGAGTTCTCTGCCTCCTTGGTCAATTTTGTTTTCCTTCTTATTGAGTCCGTAATTGGCGCAGTTATTCGGCTGTAGTCCTTTATGAAACACTGATAGAAAACCGCCAAACCCATGAATCGTCGGATATCTTCTTGGTTCCGTGGTCGTGCTGAATTCAGTATGGACTGAATACGAGACGTGTCAATAGCTACGCCGTTTTCGTTTAACAGGTATCAAAAGTACATCACCAATTTATGGCAGAAACGCGATTCCTCCACGGAAATAGTTAACCCTGCTTTCGCCAATCGTTCTCCCATGATTCGTAGAGAGTCGTACATGTTCGTCAGAAATCTCAGCGGCGGTGACAATGTCATCCCAAATAGACGAAAACTTAAGGTCAGCCCCAATAGCCTTGTCTTTGAGACGCGACATCGTTAAGGAATTGCATTCATCACCCCGAACGGAAAGACCTTGAATCCTGAAACACTTTCTTTGGCGACACGGAATGCCGTAAGTTTCGACTTTCTCTTTCAGAGGTATCTGAAATTCAGCGTCTTTCAGAAAAGAATGATTATCACCTAGCGTTTTTCAGGCGTCATTTCGTGATCCTTCGTGAATCCTGGCATACCCGTACCTTGCAATTCTTCTTCGACCTTGGAACGAGAGGAGATTCGTCCACTCACTGTAACTGTAACTCTTCGATTAAACAAGTTTTTTTAAACTGTTCTACTTTGGCGTTGATTTCTTCCCGGACATACGGTGAGCATTTGTACATACATCGACGGGTCCACGGCTTGACTCCATTCTTAAAAGCAATCTCCTGTTCTATGCGACTAGTTCTGCCTAGTTTTCCTTCTGAGGTAAGCGCCAACCTTCGGATAACCTCAAAAAATTGCTCTCTTCGTCTCTTCGCGCGTCAATTGATGCTCCGTCTTGATGTTTTCTGGATTCGCCTCTGAATCCGTTGGGCCTTCGTAGATGGGAATATTCAGAGTTTCGTCAGTCTCCTCCTTGATGAATGGTGGAGCAACTCAGCTGATGGCTCGCCAGTGACAGGGGGGCCTGTTATCAATCGGCAAGATCGTTTCCAGCGCTTTAGGTCCTTGTCCAACATAGATCATCGCTTCTTAAAAATCAATCTCCTAAAATTAGTTGTCGCGAAATTTCTGGTACCACAACCGTTGGCATCACAATTTAGCTACGATTTTTAGGCGGAATGGGATATTTACGTATCCCAGACATCCATAGTCCGATCCATCTCGTAGTGGACACCCTGATTGCGGAAGGATGGAATTTTAAGCCCAACGAATTCAGTACACTTATCCCCATTCCTGGGTCTAGTAACGCCTCCCAATCTGCTTCGAAATTATTTACTCAAATATGGGGATATTTGCTGACGCGAATTCTGATGTGATACACTTGTAGTAATACATCGTATGTTGAAAATTTAGGAACTTTATCTGGAAGTTGG